>JAPQWV010000183.1:600000-986000 GCA_027422505.1 Craterostigma plantagineum | reverse complement strand
TTGTATTTATATATTTAAATTAGACATTATAAATATCAAATTGAAATAACATAAATATTTTTATAAGCACACGCACCGTACGATAGTTTCTAAAACGAAAGTGAGAGAAGCACGAATATAATATATATAACACGAACCAGGTTTTGAAATTTTTTCTTTTCTTGCATTGATTCGATCTGAAAACCTTCATCACCAAGACCACCGAGCTTCCAAAGGATGAATCCAAAGAGATAGCAATGATCCCAATTCGATCACTTCATGACTCCATAAATATGGTAAGAACGACCCTTGATCTTACATAAAAAAAAAAAAAGAAGCATAACTTTTCAAGGTTGTAAGAGATCATTGGATCAATGCGATCCCTTTGGACTCCTCCTTTAGCTGCTGTAAATGCCAAGTAGCACAAGTTTTCTCTTGAAGATTGTTATCTGTGTGTTTTGTGCTTGGAAGATAGAGAAGAAAAGTGATCTAAAAGAGAATGATCTCAGTCTTAGCTTAGCTATCTATGTCTTAGGAATTTACGCTCTCCTTCATAGAAAACGAATCTATCCTATTACTTTTTTTTTTTATATATATATGTAGTGATGGCTAATATGTTTGAATATGTGAACCAAAAATATGACCATACCAATAACCGCATTATTAACAATAAGAGGATAACACTAAATTGGTGAAACATGTGTCACAAAATATTTATGGTGAAATTGATGTTTACCTAGATGTCCTTATTTTTTTTATTGATTGTAGTGCAATATATATTCCAAAGATTTAATCCAAAATTATTATATACCATAATACTCAAAGAATAACCTAGCTTTTGATTGAATTAATAATGTTTCAATTATGGTAATGGTCCCATCCACGTTCGTGTTGATAGTTGCCCTCTCCCCACAATTCAAAGCCAAGGCTTTTCCTTCTTTTGTGCTGAATTCAATAAGAAAAAATAATAAATTATAGTCTCCCTACATGTGCTTTATCTAATTTTATGTAATGTAGCTCTTGATACTGTAATGATATGATTGACCCCGTAATTCATATATATATACTCCTATTTTATTAAATAGGAGTAACTACCATTTAATTAATTTGGTGTGTCAATTATAATTACAAATTTATTCATGATATTGATAAATATTACAATTATCCTCAAATCAATTTCTTACATCATAAAGTAATAAAACTAAATTTATAATTTAATTTTATAATAAATTAAAATACAAAATAATATATTTATAGGCTAAAATTGCATAAAACCCCTATGTGGTTATAGCGAAAAGCGTAAAAACCCTATGCATTTTTTATTACCCGAAACACCCTTGTAGTTTCCTAAACTTAGCGCGGTATCCCCCGGGCTGCACTTTGGCCCGAGATTCTCCTACACGCGCTCGAAATGCGTCTGTGACTCGCTTTTGCAACGGGTTTCATCGGTAAATGTCGAAAATAACCTCCAACATTGTCTTCTTAAACCTTCATCGCTTTTTCATCAGAATTTAGCTCTATTGCAAAATTAGGGTTCTATTTTGGGTGTTTCGATTCGTTCTTCCAACGGGTATCAATTTTGGGTGTTGCGATTCGTTCTTGCGACAGGTTCTGCTGCGATTCGTCTAGGTAAGTAATTTGATTATTCTGGTTTGGGTTTGAAGTCAAAATTTGCGAAAGGTTCTGTTGTGGTTCATGTGCTCCGATCATGTTGCTTGTATGCTTCAATTGCTTCTGTTGTGGTTCATATCCACTTATGTTTTATGTATGCTTATTTCAACCCCTTACGTTTGGATTATATAACATGTAGAATGTCTTCTACATCGACGAGTTCTGTCAGAAGGGAATTGAGGGACCTGAGATACAAAATCCCCAAATGCAAATGTGGTAGAGCTTGTGAGATTAAAGTTGTTGGTCCTACCAAAGCCACCGAAGGTAAACTATTCTGTATTGCAAGGGTAATTCTTGTGATTTTTTCACATGGTTCAATCCGATCGGTAGCAATGCTCAAGATGACACCCCTATATACGACACTTATACGGGACATCAGCCCGTCGACAGTTTGTGGGATGCACGCACAGCATATCGGCGACTTGATTTCTACATGTGATGCCTTCGAGAAGAGAATTAAGTCGATCTAAAAAATGGAAAAGCTTGTGAAGATTAGCTTCGCCATTGTTGTGATGCTTGTTTGTGTTTTGTTCTTCAAGTAGTAAGTGTTTGTGGCGTCTTAAGTGGTAGATTTTGTCTTCTGATTTCTTGTTGTATTATTGTTTTGTGTATTGGTGAACTATGTAGTTGAACTTGTATTAGAACTGATTTGTCTGTATGGAGCTGTTTTGGAACTTTTGGAGCTGTCTGATTGTACCCAATTGCAGCATTACACTAATTGCATGTCTAATTTCTACAGTTGTGTTTTGTTGTATGTTGTCTGATTGAAACCATAATTCAACCATACACTAACAGTTTGATTGTCATAACAAAATAGGCCAAAAGAAAGCAGTTTGATTGTCATAGCAGCATCATAAGAAGTACCTAAATGCACACAATCTGATAACACACGCCAAAAGAAGTACCAAAACATGTCATATCACTAATTCGCCTTGTCTTTTGGATGTCCTTTCTTGGCTCCATCCTTTGGTGGTCTTGCATTTTCTGTTCTTGGCTTGCACGCAAAAGGCACACTTCTTAACAAACTCGAGGCTGTTGGTTTGCACAATCTCTTGAAGGCCCTAGAACTACCAGTCTCGGTTGATTGTCCCTTTCTCTTTGAAACCTTTCCAGATGCTTGCCTGGGGCCTTTGGAACATTATTATGACTTGTGGTGGAATCATGTGCATAGTTTTTAAATGAGATTAGATATGGTTAGCCACAAGTTCTAAATAAATGATATACCTGAGTTGGGATAATTGGAGCAGATTGTGGAGCAGTAGCAGTTTGAGCATTTGGAACATTTGTAACAATTGGATCATTTGGAGCAGAAGCTGGGGCAGTTGGAGTAAACTCTGGAACATTTGGTGCAGATCCTGAAGCAGAACATGGAGCATTTGGTGTGGCGACCCTACTTTTCTAACTAGGATTAGTGGCGGATTCCGCAACGTAAGCCGCGGAAGGCCCGTCTAAATAAAACTTTTTCTAAATAATATACACTAATATAAAAATACGTCTACATCGTTATCTCTGTATACGGGCCGAAGCCCCAAAAGTATCAAAAGAACAAAATCCTACAGACGCTCCACAGGTCTTCATCCATGTACCGCACCGCCCTCAAAAGTCCGTGGAGCACCGCCACCAGCCGCCTCAGTCTCGACGCGTATCGGCGTCAGACTCAGTACCTACAACACGTAAACACTGAGCAATTTGCCTAGTAGGTGAATAAAATGCATGTATGCAAGTGTGCACTCAATCCCAATCCCATATCTCACAACATGATATAATGCACACTCTTTCTTTTCCCACATCCTATCTTATTTCTTACAACACAGGGCCCTAGGTTAGGCTCGGCATCCACGCGCGCAATAAATATCATGGGTGGTCACGTGATTCCACCCGTATCCAATATCATGGGTGATAACACCCGTATCCAATATCATGGGTAATAACCCATAGTCATGGGCGGTCAGACCCGTATCAGTACCATGGGTAATATATCAATATACCCGTATCCATATCAGCGGTATGCACCTCGAATCGACCACATTCGAGTAGACAGATCGATCACGTCTGTCTCCGCTAAGTGGCCTGCGAGCCCACCTCAAACAATAATCAAAATCATCTCAATCTACCAATCGTTCGTATATCAAATCATCACCGTATCGCTACGGTGGAAACCATCTCTCAACCTGATGTGATATGCACATGCTATGCATATAAGCATAATAACATATAAAACATGATCCTATGAAATATACGTAAAAACACATAAACACGATTTCACATAAATCACTTAATCACATAAAATCACATAATTCACATATGTGTTTACGCATTGTAGATGGATGATCCACCTACCTGTCCTCCAGATAATGTCAGTCAAGAAATCTGGTAAATTCCCTAACTGGTCAAACCTCTGAGCGTAGAAATATTATCACATCAGTATTGTACATACGTGGGTGTTCAATTAGAAAGGTGTATATTACCTTAAAGCTAAGAAATATTTCTATTAGTCACACTTATTAATAAGAGAAATAGCCACCACGTGTCCTTTGAGTGTTTTGATGTTCAACTAATAACTCTTATGTATATACACGTGTATGTAGAAAGGAATGTAGGGTTGACCATTAGATGTGATAAGAATGATTAGTCCAAAAACTTGATGAGAGAGTACGAAAACTTCCTAGTTCTCTTTGAGTCTTTCCTACCTTATTTACCAATTACTAATTTGGGCCTTCATCTAGCCATTCCTAGTTGGGCCTTTAATATTAATTCGGCCTGTTACTTATTAGACCCTATTGAGTTGGGTCAAAATTATCTGGGCCGAATATTATTTGAACCGAATTTTTTCACCCGATTTCCGATCCGCTCGAATACCAATTTCATTAATTCGAATGTATACAAGATTAATTACATTCTAACCCCGTATTAAATTTACATGCATTACATCCTCCCTCCCTTAAAAGAATTTCGTCCCCGAAATTCGCCGACGCGAATAACTCGAGTTACCCTTAATCGAGAAATACGATTTAGGATAGATCTGATTCCAGGTTTTACCCATATTTCTAAAAACTCCTTATCGCCTAGAGTGCGCGGCGAAAGCGTGATGAGAATAGAAATAAGTACACCTAGGGGGTATGGGGACTACACGAATAAAGACTAGTCGTAGATTCGAACATGAGTCCTCTACCACTGAATTTCGGGGACGAAATTCTTTTAAGGGGGGGAGAATGTAATACCCGTAAAATTTATTACGGGGTTTTGATGTAATCAATATAATTTGTGAAATTGATGTCAATTTTTTTTAGTTCAAATAAGAAATCTAGCCCAACTAATAATCCAACTAAAAGACTTCGGCCCAATTTAATAGAGGAAATTATTAAGTTAGGTAAAACAATAAGACCCAACTAAAATAAGTAAAGGCCCAAGAGGTTGGCTCAAGTTAAGAAGAGATTTAATAAATAGATTTGTTAAAATAATTTAGCCCAAGTTAATTTTAATAGTGACCCAAATAGATGCTAAGTTCGATCCATATGTGTAAAGATAAGTATGAAACTATTACTTAGCCACAAGGAGAAACACGTAAAGAGTTATCATCTCTCTATCAAAGCAAAAACATAATCATTAGCACAAGTGAAAGAACAAAGAGGCCTTGTTCGAATAAGCTAAAAGCCGCAAGAACACATACAAAGAAAAGGATATCTCGGCAATATAAGTACATAGCAAATTCAAAGCTTGGGCTCAAGGTAATCATGGCTATTCTTCATGTATTGTGATAACATCATATAGTCTACATGAGACACGTGATTTCAGTAGATGATTAAAATAGATTCTAGGAAATTTATGAAACTAGTACGATTGAGATAAAGTCTCAGATCCATGAGCTAATATCCCGTAAGCTAATCATACTATGTATTTATTGTTGATTAAATATGAAGAATTTTTGGGTAAGTACTGATTTTAGGGTTTCTGGGGAGAATCACGGTTTAAGAAGATGTTGAGATATGCATAGAAATGTCGAGAGATACATATATTATATAGAAAGATGTCGAGCTATGTAATAGGAAGAACTCGACATTTTACAATGACTTCGACATTTTACAAATAAGTATAATAAAGTAAAATATCGATATGTGTCACAGAGGAATCACGAGACATGATAATATAAGACCCCGAGATGAATAGCCAAAAGATGTCGACATGTATATCATAGGAAGAAGTCGAAATGCAACCAATAAAGTCGAAGGGTTATTCCTTTATAGATAAATGTCGATGTGTATATTGTAAATAGCTCTCGAGATTTTCTTATGTAGATGTCGATATCATAATAAAAACTCGATATGATAATATGTTGACATGGTTAGATGGTCTCGACTTTTTAACATCTCGACATTTAACCTCCAACAGACCTCGACATTTTCTTAGATCATTTCGACTCCTTCATGTCAATTCGACATTCCCAACAAAACACTTCGACATTATTAGGGTTCGACAAGAGGGTTTCGACATTTTGTATGAGATATCGACATTTTTAAAATGTCTCGACATCTTCTATCTCAATTCGACATTTTCCATATTGTTTTGACTAACCAAATCTCGACATTGTATATATGACTTCGACTTTATTTTCTCTAACATAAAATGTCGACAATCCTTTTCAATTAAAGATCTCGACATCTTTAATGTAACATTTCGACATTGCTAAGAATACGAGCTCAACATTTTTATATGTCTCGATAATGAGCTCGACATTCTTTAGAAATAGATTTCGACAATGTTTAAATATTTCGACACTTAACATAATTTCAATAATTTAAAAGTGTTCTACACTTAATAAATTTTTGGTATTTTAGAATTTGCGATTGTTAGGTTTTTAATATTCTGGGATTTAGTTATTTTTTAGGAATTTCATTATTTTTAAAAGTTAAGGTTTTTCGAGAACTAGCATCTATACTAATAATATTATTATATTCAGAGGATCGAAATATAGGGACTACGCCAGATTTCCTATTTGACTATAGCGGGAGGACAGGTAGGTGGATCATCCATCTACAATGCGTAAACACATATGTGAATTAAGTGATTTATGTGAAATACGTGTTTTATGTGTTTTTACGTATATTTCATACGGATCATGTTTTATATGTTATTATGTTATATGCATAGCATGTGCATATCACATCAGGTTGAGAGATGGTTTTTCCACCGTAGCGATACGGTGATGATTTGATATACGAACGATTGGGGTAGATTGAGATGATTCTGATTATTGTTTGAGGTTGGGCTCGCAGGCCACTTAGCGGAGACAGACGTGATCGATCTGTCTACTCGGATGTGGTCGATTCGAGGTGCATACCGCTGATATGGATACGGGTATATTGATATATTACCCATGGTACTGATACGGGTCTGACCGCCCATGACTATGGGTTATTACCCATGATATTGGATACGGGTGTTATCACCCATGATATTGGATACGGGTGGAATCACGTGACCACCATGATATTTATTGCGCGCGTGGATGCCGAGCCTAACCTAGGGCCCTGTGTTGTATGAGATGAGATAGGATGTGGGAAAAGAAAGAGCGTGCATATCATGTTGTGGGATATGGGGATTGGGATTGAGTGCACACTTGCATACATGCATTTTATTCACCTACTGGGCAAATCGCTCAGTGTTTACGTGTTGTAGGTACTGAGTCTGACGCTGCTACGCGTCAAGGCTGAGGCGGCTGGTGGCGGTGCTCCACGGACTTTTGAGGGCAGGGCGGTACATGGATGCGACCTGTGGAGCGGCGTTAGGGTTTTTGCTATTTTATTATTTTGGGGCTACGGCCTTTGTATAGACTAACTATGTAGACGACATTTTGTCGTAATGTATATTATTCTAGGAAAAAGTTTTAATTAGACGGGCCTTCCGCGGCTTACGTTGCGGAAATCCGTCAATAATCTTAATTAGAAAAGTAGGGTCGCCACAGGTTATCGAGAAATACAGTTTACAATAGATCTGATGCCGGGGTCCGCCCCAATCTCTAAAGCTCCTTATCGACTAGCGCCGAACGAACTGAAAGAATTGAAGGAACAGCTAGAGGACTTGTTGCAGAAAGGGTTTATTCAACCCAGCTTTTCACCGTGGGGAGCACCAGTCCTATTTGTGCGAAAGAAAGACGGGTCGATGCGACTGTGTATCGACTATCGGGAATTGAACAAGATCACGATCAAAAATAAATACCCGTTACCAAGGATCGATATATAGGAATTACGCCAGACCTTCTATTTAGCGGTAGCGGGAGGACAGGTAGGTGGATTATCCATCTACAATACGTAAACACAATTATGTGTTTCATGTGATTATGTGATTTACGTGACTTATGTGACTTATATGTTTTACGTACGTTTTATATAAATCATGTTTTATGATATTTTTATATGAATGGCACGTGCATATCACGTTAAGGCGAGAGATGTTTGTACCGTAGTGTGACGGTAATAATATGAGATATTGACGTACGGGGTAGAAAGAGATGCTTGTGATTGGTGACTCTTAGAGGAGTCGAGGTTGGGCTCACTGGGCACCTGGCGGAGACAGACGTGATCGATCTGTCTACCCGGACGTGATCGATTCGGGTGCATACCGCCGGATGGGATTTTCTTTGTGATTAGTGCGGGAGGTATACGACCTGGTAGGAGGACATTGACGTGATCGATCAGTGCACTACCGGTGTAGCTCGCCGCGAGACTTGGGGGTGGCCTCCCAGTAGTCTATTGCGCGCGGAGGTGTCGAGCCTAACCTAGGGCCCTGTGTTGTGTGAAATAGGAATGTGGGAAAAGAAAGAGTGTGCATTATATTATGTTGTGAGATATTGGGATTGGGGTTGAGTGTACACTTGCATACATGCATTTTATTCACCTACTGGGCAAAATTGCTCAGTGTTTACGTGTTGTAGGTACTGAGTCTGACGCTGCTACGCGTCAAGGCTGAGGCGGCTGGTGGCGGTGCTCCACGGACTTTTGAGGGCAGGGCGGTACATGGATGCGACCTGTGGAGCGGCGTTAGGGTTTTTGCTATTTTATTATTTTGGGGCTACGGCCTTTGTATAGACTAACTATGTAAACGACATTTTGTCGTAATGTATATTATTCTAGGAAAAGGTTTTAATTAGACGGGCCTTCTGCGGCTTACGCTGCGGAAATCCGCCACTAATCCTAATTAGAAAAGTAGGGTCGCCACATTTGGGGCAGAACCTGCAGCAGAAAACAAAGCACTATGAGTACAACCTGTAATTTTGGGTGCAGCAGGAGCAGAACCTGGAGCAGAATCTGGAGCAGAATCAGGAGCAGAATCAGGAGCTTGTGGAGCAGAACCTGGAGCAGCATGAGCAGAATCTGGAGCTTGTGGAGCAGAACCTGGAGCAGCAGGAGCAGTACCTGGAGCTTGTGGTTGGTTTCTACATTTTCTGCGGTTGTGTCCTTGTTGCAAACATATTGCACAAGTAACCTTCAGTCCTCTTCTAGTTGAGACTGCTACTGGATTATGGTCATTTGCATCAGGTCTTCTTCTTTTTTTGGTCTTCCAGCTCGGACTTTAACATGGTGGGGCCACTGCACCTAATGGAGACACTTCAAACTCATGCATTCCAGGGATTGGTGAGATGTGGTGCTCATATACCTTCATGTATGCATCCTTGCTGAATATAGCATCAATGTAGGGCTCATACTCCCGGCGATGAAGGTCTAAACATGCAATAGCATGACAGCATGGATACCAACCATCTGCCACATTCCACATGTGCACCTCTTCTCATTTAATTGCACCACATGATTCTGTTCCCAATAAATGACCTCAAACTCCTCTTCTCCTGCCCAGGTAGCAAAGCAATTGGCACTCTTCTTTCTTTCATTTGCAACCTTCTTCAGGATGTTGGGACATACCTGTTTGTCCCATTTTAGCATCCCTTCTTGGTTTGAATTCTGGACATACATCTTTTCCTGATCCATTCCATCATCTCAATAATAGGCAAATCCCTTGCAGGCAAGATGAAATGATTGAAGCACTCACTGCTGTTATTCACAAGCACATCACACTTAGTTGTAGTTGGAAAATGACTTCTTGCCCACTGATGAGCTGGGATCGCAGACAACCATTCATAAGGTGATTTCTCATCATTTGCCTTGGGGGGATAGCCACTCTGGATCTGCATCATGATATTCTTATGCTCATTCAAGTTGTAAGTAGATGCTGCCTTCCAAAACAGCTTCTTCAATTCCAGCCCCTTGTACCTGCCTTTGAAATTGTTGTACATATGTCTTAAGCAGAACCTGTGCTCAGAATATGGAGCAAGCTGGGATATTGCCTCAATTAAGCCCTTCTGCCTGTCACTTATGAAGGCAAGTTTGCCACATGATCAGTACCAATATCTCTCAGCAGCAAATTCAGAAACCGTTCCCATGTTTCCCCTTTTTCAATCTCAACAAAAGCCCAAGCTAATGGGTAGATGTTATTGTTTCCATCCATAGCTACTGCACTAAGCAATTGCCCTTTGTATACTCCTTTTAAGAAACATCCATCTAACTCAATAAGTGGCCTACAACCAGCTTTGAAGCCATCAATCAATGGCTTCAGACCATAATAGAATCTCTGTAGAATAGGTGGGTCTTCCTCTCTAACCACATGAAGTATGCAAGAACTACCACTATTGTACTTAACCACCGTAGCACAATAATCATATAGTCTTGTATATGGCACCCTCACATCTCCCCCAATCAACTCAATGGCATATTTTTTTGCCCTATACACCTTGAACAGACTCACATCAACCTTGACATCCCTCATGATCTTCCTCTTCAATGACAGCAGGTCTTCATTGGGATTGTCCCTAACATAATTCATTATCCTCTTGCCAAGATACTTATAGTCAGCCATGGAATTAATGATACAATGTGAACAATTATGGGCCCCTTTGAGTGACTTCACCATCCATTCAGTGCCACTCTGGACATGTGACGCATGCAACCTCCATTCACAGCCATGTTAACACAACAGTCACCTTCATATTTTCATTTTTCAGAAATTTCAGGTCCAGACCCCTCCTAACAGCCCAATCTTTCAAAGCTGTCTTGAAGGATTCTCTATTTGGGAAACGTAGCCCAACAGTCAACTCAGTCTCAGCTATATCTGATGCCTCATCCCATTCTGGATGCTGGGGAGCTGCTGCTTCATCTTCTTCTGCCCTGTTCAACTCTTCATAACCTTCTTCATCATTGTCAGAGAACCAATCTTGATTTCTATTACTACTCCCTTCCTTACTGGTAGATTGTTGTTGTCTTCTCTGTCTAGTTTGGACTTCATGATCAGATTCATCTTCTTCCAGATCTTCTTCAAATACAGAATCCTCATCCTCCGAATCAGTTGCAGAAGATAAGAGACCACCAGCATCTGCATCTATTTGAGCCTCATCATCAGTATCATTTTCACACTCTGCAACATCATTAGCAGTGCCAACATTTGCATCATTTCTGTTGCATAAGCTCCATTACTTGTATTCTGATTAAAGGCTTCAAAATTGACAGAATCCATAAAACTATCTGTCTCACCATCGTTCTCAGTTGGTTGACCCTCACCCACATTGTCACCACCAGCCCCATTCTCAACTAGTTCACCCTCAGGCATGTGATAAGTTAGGAGTGGCACCTCTAGACTCGCATCAGAAATCATCCTACCTTCGCTGTCAGTGGCCTCAATAAAACCGTGCAACTCTTCCACAAAAATATAAATGACACTCTCATTCCTATACTCATTGATCAGGACTCGAATATCACTGTCAGATTTTATCTTCCTAAGACCCACATTCATGCTCTGACCAGGTATGCGTAGCTAAATTGAACATTTGTACACTTGCCCCCCGCTTTAGTGCAAAAATCATGCAATGTCCCCAGGAAAAATCTATCCTTATCAATAGCCTTGAATAACACCCTAATCCCCCCAAAATACCTCACCATAGGAAGCAATTCGAACCTCCCATCAATCCATAGGTAGATATTGCAGTAGGAATTCTCCATATTTCCCTCAGACGCACTTCAGTAGATTTGACGGACTCAGGCGTGAATGACCCAGCTTGTAAACGATTCCAGTGTGCAAGACCCAGTGATTCCACACAGCATTCAGGCGTGTATAGAGTACTGTTGGAGGTAAATTCTTGGGTTGGAAATTAGGTTTTGCGCTCTCAGTGAAAGGGATTTTTCATGTCGTGAAGTTAAATTAACAAGGTTAAAATGGGAATTGAACATTTTTCTGACTGTTAGACCTACTTTGACAGGAAAGGGAGCATGTGCGGAGGTATACAAACCACGTGGGAGTTTCATGCATTTTAAAAAGCACAGGGGTCTTTTACGCTTTTCGCTATAACCACATGGGGGTTATATGCAATTTAGCCTATATTTATATTTAAATACTGCACATGCATAGAATGTGCTTGTATACCAGAAAGATCTAATTGGTCATCCCATTTAAAATTATTATTTCTTTTACGGTCAAAATACATGAGATTATTCGGCCATATCTTATTTCCATGCGATGATTTGGCGGTGAATTGGTCTTTCAACAAGGTATACGTATATATATATATATATATATATATATTTATATACACACAATAATTTTAGGTTAGGATCTTTATAGAAACTTTAAACTTTATAGAACTAGTGATATATGGCGTTTACCAACCAATCGAACCATGAAAAATGGTACTTGGTGTTGTTAAACCTATTAGTCCAGTTATCAAGCTGTAAACAGTTTGATCCCGTTCGGACCCAAGGTAGTCCAGCCTATATACCATAATCAGACTCTCGATCAACGGTAGTTCGGCCATTATACCAAAAAACAGAAATTATTTTTGTGATCGTTATCGAATACAACGGTTTTTACATAATAAAATATTTCATTCAATTAATTCATTCGGTAACGGCCATCGCCCTCAAATGCCTTCCTTTCAGCAACACGGGCTTGCCAAGAGCCGACACGGAATTAATTAAACTTCAAATTTTATTAAAACCTTTATCCCAAATTTAATTCTTTCAATCGTTTTTTAAAATTTTTTGAGAAAATATATACATCGTATTAATATATAAAAAATGTGATATAAAACCATGATTAGGGTATTAAAGCATCTTGGTGTAGTTTAACGTTTAAGTTTAGCCTTCCATTAAGGCTTGATAAAACAAAACTATAAAAGAAATAAAAACTTACTTGATAAGAAGTAGATGCAAACCCGGAACTTTTATGTCTTCAACTTATTTTACAGAAGAGAGAGTGAGATATTACAAGAGTGCGTAAGAAAACGCGTACACAACTTATGGTTAAAGGCCATATTTAAAGACAAGAAAAGTAAAATACAAAAAAGTCAAAAGAAGGAATTATGATTCCAGCTGGCCTCCATCTTATTCTTGATTTCTTCTTTGTTGTTGTCGTCCAATACTTTATAAAAGTAAAGTACTTTGTCTTTATGCTAAAATTTTAGCCGTTCATTCTTCGATCTTATCTTTCATTTTTTTTAAAGTTCCTTTTGTGATATTATCAATGGCATCTTCAAAAGATAATAAATCGTCATCCTTAAATGGGTCTTGAGCTTCTTGGCAAAAGTCTTCGTCTTTCGAAGAAGTTCCCATAGACACATAGGTCATATCAATTCCAAAAATTTTCCCAAGGTCTTTCTTAATTTCTTCCATATATTCGACAAGAATTTGTTCTTTCGATAATTTTCATTTCTGAATATTTAATCTTCTAGAAAGGATTTCTAATGGGCTAGGAGATTCTCGTTGCTGTCTTTTGTCGATTTGATCTTTGTAATGAGCAACATTTTCTTTGATTTTTTCAATTGTTTGTTGTCCTTCATATTCCCCTTGTCCGTCTATTCGGATCAGTTTCTTCCAGAATTTTGTATAAAAAATTCTCCATAAACAAGGTATATTCTGCTGGTTATGACCAACTTCAGGAGCCCATTTTCAAATCCATGGAATACTGTACTCTATATAAAAATGCATTGAAGCCATTCCTTCAATCCATTTATTATTATGTTGGGCCTCTATTAGAGTTGGCGAAACTTTGACCCACTCAGTATAGAATTCTGAGAATGGTTCTTTAAGAATATTAACCGTGGCTCCGTAAGATAACCACCAATTATAAAACCAAGTAGGAATTTCCTGCTTGTAGACATCTGCACATATCTTGATCCATCAAGGATGCTTTCTTTTAATATTTTCATATAAGAAAACTCTATGAAAAGCTTGGATATAAACCCAATAATTAAATTTGACTGGCACTTTTACTCTGGATGGAAATATTCCTTATCCTTCATTGGGTGAATTGCCCAAGCTTCAGGAGATATAATCCTCTTAATAACGATCTTACTGAAGTTATAAACTTTCTGATTTCCAGTGACAAAATGGTCAAATTCACATGATTCTGTGAACTTGAGAATATTTTCATAGTTCATCCGATTTTTATAATATCCTCCAGCATATGATGCTGCATCAAGATACCTTTCAGTTAAGGTCCAGGGCTGATCTTTCCATTTTAAATCATTTTCACTTAAAAAGAATATAACTTCTTTGTGTGAATTTTGCTCATAAGTAAATTCTTGATCATCAATTTCTTCATCTACTAATATTTTAGCATATAAAGGCGTACCTTCTTGGGCCTTTTGTTCCTTATATTTAAGGAATTCTTTAAACATTTGCTGATCTTTAGCACTCATGTTGCTCGAATGAAATTAAGGAATTTGAAGTTAATGAAGAATTTGCTAGTACATCTGAAAATATTCAAAACGATAACTTTCTTTCAACATAGAAGTCATTACTTCTCAAAAATGGTTGGTGAAAATATCACTACTTATAGATGGAAATTTTCTAAAAAAAAACTTATAGCTCTAATAGATAGTGGAGCAGATTTAAATTGTATTCAGGAAGGAATAATTCCTACCCAATATTTTCACAAAACAACTCATTCTCTTAGCTCTGCAAGTGGAGAAAAACTTCAAATAAATTATAAAATTCCTAAGGCATTTATTTGTAAAAATAAGGTCTGTATCCCTACGTCATTCTTGCTAGTCAAGAATATTACGAACCAAGTGATTCTTGGTACTCCATTCCTTTGGAAAATATTTCCTATAAAAAATATTGATGAATATGGATTTAAAGGAAGCTTCGAAAATAAAGAAGTATACTTTGGATTCATTACCGAACCTTTTTCCAGGATTCTTAATGAAATTAAGGACTCTATCTTTATTAAAGCGAAAGAAAACCAGGTGAATTACCTTAAGCAAGAAATTAGTATACTTACGATTGAAGATAAGCTTCAGAATCCTAAGTTACAAGAAAAAATCGAATTATTACATAATGAATTTACGTTGCAAATATGTAACGATCTTCCTAATGCTTTTTGGGATAGAAAGAAGCATATAGTTTCTTTACCTTATGGAGATGATTTTAGAGAGAAAAATATTCCAACTAAAGCTCGTCCCTGTCAAATGAATTCTGAATTATTAGAATTATGTAAAAAAAGAAATAGGTTCTCTTTTACACAGAGGGTTAATAAAACCTTCGAAATCACCTTGGTCATGCACAACTTTTTATGTCAATAATGCGGCAGAAAAGGAAAGGGGAGCACCTAGGTTAGTTATTAATTATAGACCCCTACACAAAGTTTTACAATGGATTAGCTATCCTATCCCGAATAAAAAAGATCTTTTAGATCGAGTATATAATGCTATTATTTTTTAAAAATTTGATTTAAAATTAGGATTTTGGTAAATTCAAGTTGCTGAAAAAGATAGATATAAAACTGCTTTTACATTCCCAATTTGACAATATGAATGGAACGTAATGCCTTTTGGTTTGAAGAACGCTCCTTCTGAATTTCAAAATATTATGAACGATATTTTTATTCCCTACAGTAATTTTATTATCGTTTACATTGATGACATTTTAATCTTTTCTAAAGATATCGAAACTCATTTTAAACATCCTAATATTTTTTAGAAAATTGTTATTCAAAATGGATTAGTTATATCTAGCCCAAAAATGGTTTTATTTCAAACTAAAATTAGATTTTTGGGTCATACCATTGAAAAAGGAAATATTAATCGAATTAATAGAAGTATTGAGTTTGCATCAAAATTTCCAGATCAAATTTTAGATAAGACTCAGCTTCAAAGATTTTTAGGAAGCTTAAATTATATTTCTCCTTATTATAAAAATCTTGCTATTGATACATCTATTATATACGATAGACTTAAGAAAATTCCTTGTCAATGGACTAATAGTCACACTGAAGCAGTTAAAAAGATTAAAAATAAGCTAATTCAAATTGGCAAAAGGTTATTGAAACTGATGCCTCTGATTTAGGATATGGAGGAATTTTAAAACAAGTTTCTCCAGATGATAAAGAAGAATATTTAGTTAGATTCCATTCGGGAAATGGAATAATGCCCAGAACAATTATGCTACTATTGCTAGAGAAGTTCTTGCTATAGTTAAATGTGTTTTAAAATTTCAAGATGATATATATAATCAAAGATTTTTAATAAAAACAGATTGTCAAGCTGCAAAATTTATGTTTATGAAAGATTTTAAACATGATGTTTCAAAACAAATGTTTGCGAGATGGCAAGCTCATTTAGCTCCATTTGATTTTGAAATAACCTATAAAAAAGGAAGTGATAATAGACTTCCAAATTTTCTAACGAGAGAATTTATTCAATGAATAATTTTGCAGGAATGTCCCAATATGGGAAAAACTATCCCTCTAATAGAGGCGGTCGAGGTGGTAAGCAATTGTTCAACATGGCAATAGACAATTATTCAGAGAGAATCTCTCTTCGTCTTCTTCGAGCAACATGAGTGCTAAAGATCAGCAAATGTTTAAAGAATTCCTTAAATATAAGGAACAAAAGGCCCAAGAAGGTACGCCTTCATATGCTAAAATATTAGTAGATGAAGAAATTGATGATCAAGAATTTACTTATGAGCAAAATTCACACAAAGAAGTTATATTCTTCTTAAGTGAAAATGATTTAAAATGGAAAGATCAGCCCTGGACCTTTATGGAAAGGTATCTTGATGCAGCATCATATGCTGGAGGATATTATAAAAATCGGATGAACTATGAAAATATTCTCAAGTTCACAGAATCATGTGAATTTGACCATTTTGTCACTGGAAATCAGAAAGTTTATAACTTCAGTAAGATCATTATTAAGAGGATTATATCTCCTGAAGCTTGGGCAATTCACCCAATGAAGGATAAGGAATATTTCCATCTAGAATTAAACGTGTCAGTCAAATTTAATTATTGGGATTATATCCAAACTTTTCATAGAGTTTTCTTATATGAAATATTAAAGGAAATCATTCTTGGTGGATCAAGATATGTGCAGATGTCTACAAGCGGGGAAATTCCTACTTGGTTTTGTAATTGGTGGTTATCTTATGGAGCCACGGTTAATATTCTTAAAGAACCATTCTCAGAATTATATACTGAGTGGGTCAAAGTTTCGCCAACTCTAATAGAGGCCCAACATAATAATAAATGGATTGAAGGAATGGCTTCAATGCATTTTTATATAGAGTACAGTATTCCATGGATTTGGAAATGGGCTCCTGAAGTTGGTCATAACCAGCAGAATATACCTTGTTTATGGAGAATTTTTTATACAAAATTCTGGAAGAAAATAATCCGAACAGACGGACAAGGGGGAATATGAAGGACATCAAACAATTGATAAAATCAAAGAAAATGTTGCTCATTACAAAGATCAAATCGAGAAAAGACAGCAACGAGAATCTCCTAGCCCATTTGAAATCCTTTCTAGAAGATTAAATATTCAGAAAGGAAAATTATCGAAAGAACAAATTCTTGTCGAATTTATGGAAGAAATGAAGAAAGACCTTGGGAAATATTTTGGAATTGATATGACCGATGTGTCTATGGGAACTTCTTCGAAAGACGAAGACTTTTGCCAAGAAGCTCAAGACCCATTTGAGGATGACGATTTATTATCTTTTGAAGATGCCATTGATAATATCACAAAAGGAACTTTAAAAAAGATGTAAGATAAGATCGAAGAATGAACGGCTAAAATTTTAGCATAAAGACAAAGTAGTTTACTTTTATAAAGTATTGGCCGACAACAACAAAGAAGAAATCAAGAACAAGATGGAGGCTAGCTGGAATCATAATTCCTTCTTTTGACTTTTTTTGTATTTTACTTTTCTTGTCTTTAAATATGGCCTTTTACCATAAGTTGTGTACGCGTTTTCTTACGCACTCTTGTAATATCTCACTCTCTCTTCTGAAAATAAGTTGAAAAAATAAAAATTCTGGGTTTGCATCTACTCTTATTCAAGTAAGTTATTTCTTTTATAGTTTTGTTTGATCAAGCCTTAATGGAAGGCTAAACTTAAACATTAAACTACACCAAGATGCTTTAATACTCTAATCATGGTTTTATATCATATTTTTTTATATATTAATACGGTGTATTTATTTTCTCAAAAATTTTTAAACAACGATTGAAAGAATTAAATTTGGGATAAAGGTTTTAATAAAATTTGAAGTTTAATTAATTCTGTGTCGGCTCTTGGCAAGCCCGTGTTGCCGAAAGGAAGGCGTTTGAGGGCGATGGCTGTTACCGATTGAATTAATTGAATGAAAAATTTTATTATGTAAAAACCCTTGTATTCGATGATTTAATTCTAAACGATCACAAAAATAATTTTTGCTTTTTGGTATAATGGCCGAACTACCATTGAACGAGAGTCTGATTATGGTATATAGGCTGGACTACCTTGAGTCCGAACGGGATCAAACTGTTTACAGCTTGATAACTGGACTAATAGGTTTAACAGCGCTAAGTACCATTTTTCATGGTTCGCTAGGTTGGTAAACGCCATGTATCACTTGTTATGTATAGTTTTAAAGTTTTTATAAAGATCCTTAAATTATGAAAAATATAAAGTTTTAAAGTTTTTATAAAGATCCTAACCTAAGATTATGGTATCAGAGCCAGGTTAGGATACCATTTGTCGAAAAATGTGGAAAAAATTATCAGTATAAAAATAAATTCCCTCCAATCATTTGTCGAAAATGTGGAAAAATTGGTCACAAAGCAAAAACTTGCTGGACCAAAAAGAAAATTAATAATTTAGATATTGATAATGATTTAAAAGAAACATTATCAAAAATTCTTTTAGAACTGACAGTGAAACAGATTCTTCCTCAAACGAAGAAAATAATATTATCAAAGATACATCTTTAGAAGATATATCATATTCAGAATCCGAAGAATGTCAAAATTGTCAAATAGGTCAATCTTGTTCTAAAAATTCTAAAAGTTCAGAATCTGAACCAGAAGATAATTTATATCAAATTATATCTCAATTTCAAGAATTAAATGTTCTTGATAATAATCTTCTCGAAATGTTAAAAGAAACTGAAGACCCAGATTTAAAAAATCACATTATCACAAGATTAGTTCAAGAAGAGGAAGAAACTTCAAGAAAAGTTACTCCTAAAACAGAACCTTATAGGATGTCCGAAGTAATGAAATTACTTCAAAATAAAATTAAAAAGAATGAATCTCCTGTTAATATTAACGATTTAACGATTGAAATTTCAAATTTAAAAGATGAAATAAAAAATTTAAAATTAAGTCATATAGATTTAGAAAGGAGATTTTCTAAACTAGAAAAGGGGAAAGAAGTTAAGGAATTTGAAGTTAATGAAGAATTTGCTAGTACTTCTGAAAATATTCAAAACGATAACTTTCTTTCAACATTAGAAGTCATTACTTCTCAAAAATGGTTGGTGAAAATATCACTACTTATAGATGGAAATTTTCAAAAAAAATCTTATAGCTCTAATAGATAGTGGAGCAGATTTAAATTGTATTCAGGAAGGAATAATTCCTACCCAATATTTTCACAAAGCAACTCATTCTCTTAGCTCTGCTAGTGGAGAAAAACTTCAAATAAATTATAAAATCCCTAAGGCCTTTTTTGTAAAAATAAGGTCTGTATCCCTACATCATTCTTGCTAGTCAAGAATATTACGAACCAAGTGATTCTTGGTACTCCATTTCTTAGGAAAATATTTCCTATAAAAAATATTGATGAATTTAGATTTAAAGGAAGCTTCGAAAATAAAGAAGTATACTTTGAATTCATTATTGAACTTTTTTCCAGGATTCTTAATGAAATTAAGGACTCTATCCTTATTAAAGCGAAAGAAAACCAGGTAAATTACCTTAAGCAAGGAATTAGTATAGTTACGATTGAAGATAAGCTTCAGAATCCTAAGTTACAAGAAAAAATTAAGTTATTACATAATGAATTTACGTTGCAAATATGTAACGATCTTCCTAATGCTTTTTGGGATAGAAAGAAGCATATAGTTTCTTTACCTTGATTATTTTAGTGAGAAAAATATTCCCACTAAAGCTCGTCCCTGTCAAATGAATTCTGAATTATTAGAATTATGTAAAAAAGAAATAGCTTCTCTTTTACAAAAAGGGTTAATAAAACCTTCGAAATCACCTTGGTCATGCACAGCTTTTTATGTCAATAATGCGGCAGAAAAGGAAAGGAGAGCACCTAGGTTAGTTATTAATTATAAACCCCTAAACAAAGTTTTAAAATGGATTAGGTATCCTATCCCGAATAAAAAAGATCTTTTAGATCGACTATTTAATGCTATTATTTTTTCAAAATTTGATTTAAAACCAGGACTTTGGCAAATTCAAGTTGCTGAAAAAGATAGATATAAAATTGCTTTTACAGTCCCAATTTGACAATATGAATGGAACGTAATGCCTTTTGGTTTGAAGAACGCTCCTTCTGAATTTCAAAATATTATGAACGATATTTTTATTCCCTACAGTAATTTTATTATTGTTTACATTGATGACATTTTAATCTTTTCTAAAGATATCGAAACCCATTTTAAACATCTTAATATTTTTAAGAAAATCGTTATTCAAAATGCATTAGTTATATCTAGCCCAAAAATGGTTATATTTCAAACTAAAATTAGATTTTCGGGTCATACCATTGAAAAAGGAAATATTAATCCAATAAATAGAAGTATTGAGTTTGCATCAAAATTTCCAGATCAAATTTTAGATAAGACTCAGCTTCAAAGATTTTTAGGAAGCTTAAATTATATTTCTCCTTATTATAAAAATCTTGCTATTGATACATCTATTCTATACGATAGACTTAAAAAAATTCCTTGTGAATGGACTAATAGTCACACTGAAGCAGTTAAAAAGATTAAATATAAGGTTACACGTTTACCTTGTCTTACGCTTGCTAATTCAAATTGGCAAAAGGTTATTGAAACCGATGCCTCTGATTTAGGATATGGAGGAATTTTAAAGCAAATTTCTCCAGATGATAGAAAAGAATACTTAGTTAGATTCCATTCGGAAAAATGGAATAATGCCCAGAAAAATTATGCTACTATTGCTAGAGAAGTTCTTGCTATAGTTAAATGTGTTTTAAAATTTCAAGATGATTTATATAATCAAAGATTTTTAATAAAAACAGATTGCCAAGCTGCAAAATTTATGTTTATGAAAGATTTTAAACATGATGTTTCAAAATAAATGTTTGCGAGATGGCAAGCTCATTTAGCTCCATTTGATTTTGAAATAATTTATAAAAAAGGAAGTGATAATAGTCTTCCAAATTTTCTAACGAGAGAATTTATTCAATGAATAATTTTGCAGGAATGTCCCAATATGGAAAAACTATCCCTCTAATAGAGGCGGTAGAGGTGGTAAGTATATTGTTCAACATGGCAATAGACAATTATTCAGAAAGAATCTCTCTTCGTCTTCTTCGAGCAACATGAGTGCTAAAGATTAGCAAATGTTTAAAGAATTCCTTAAATATAAGGAACAAAAGGCCCAAGAAGGTACGCCTTCATATGCTAAAATATTAGTAGATGAAGAAATTGATGATCAAGAATTTACTTATGAGCAAAATTCACACAAAGAAGTTATATTCTTATTAAGTGAAAATGATTTAAAATGGAAAGATCAGCCATGGACCTTTATGTAAAGGTATGATGCAGCATCATATGCTGGAGGATATTATAAAAATCGGATGAACTATGAAAATATTCTCAAGTTCACAGAATCATGTGAATTTGACCATTTTGTCACTGGAAATCATAAAGTTTATAACTTCAGTAAGATCATTGTTAAGCGGATTATATCTCCCGAAGCTTGGGCAATTCACCCAATGAAGGATAAGGAATATTTCCATCCAGAATTAAAAGTGCCAGTCAAATTTAATTATTGGGATTATATCCAAACTTTTCATAGAGTTTTCTTATATGAAAATATTAAAAGAAAGCATTCTTGGTGGATCAAGATATGTGCAGATGTCTACAAGTAGGAAATTCCTACTTGGTTTTATAATTGGTGGTTATCTTACGGAGCCACAATTAATATTCTTAAAGAAACATTCTCAGAATTATATACTGAGTGGGTCAAAGTTTCGCCAACTCTGATAGAGGCCCAACATAATAATAATTGGATTGAAGGAATGGCTTCAATGCATTTTTATATAGAGTACAGTATTCCATGGATTTGGAAATAGGCTCCTGAAGTTGGTCATAACCAGCAGAATATACATGGAGAATTTTCCATACAAAATTCTGGAGGAAATGATCCGAATAGACGGACAAGGGGAATATGAAGGACAGCAAACAATTGATAAAATCAAATAAAAAAGGTTGCTCATTTTAAAGATCAAATCGAGAAAAGACAGCAACGAGAATCTCCTAGCCCATTTGAAATCCTTTCTGGAAGATTAAATGTTCAGAAAGGAAAATTATCGAAAGAACAAATTCTTGTCGAATATATGGAAGAAGAAAGACCTTAGGAAAAATTTTGGAATTGATATAACCGATGTGTATGGGAACTTCTTCGAAAGACAAAGACTTTTGTCAAGAAGCTCAAGACCCATTTGAGGATGACGATTTATTATCGTTTGAAGATGCCATTGATAATATCACAAAAGGAACTTTAAAAAAGCTGAAAGATAGGATCGAAGAATGAACGGCTAAAATTTTAGAATAAAGACAAAGTACTTTACTTTTATAAAGTACTAGTTTTTTGCCCGTGTAATGCACAGGTTTAAACAATTATGTGTCAATTATAATATGTGTTGGGCACGTGCAGAATAAAGTAGAATTCCGAAATCAAGTGACTAGTTAGGTAATACGTTTAAGATACAGGAACAGTAATGAGTAGATGTGATCCGCAGATGCAGAATTTTTTATTAAGAAGGTAAGACTTGCTGTGTTGATGCATGTGGCTTGACTACTGTATTTGGCATCAATCGTGGTCTTCTTCAATAGTCTTGCATATATATATTCAAGCCTTATTAGTGGTATAAAAATGCTCGTCATTATATGTAACCAATGAAGTTCAGTACTATTATAGTTAGAATGAATTAATGTGTTCAATTCACCTAAATGGCCAACTCAAAGTACCTGTCATATAAATTCAAAGTTGTAGGAGTATATTGTAATATAGTTTGATCACCCCTTCTAGATATCGTCTTAACTTATGCAAAAAAAATGTTTCAATGTGCAAAAAATAATTGTTTTTGTATGTGTAAGAATGCTTCATTGAGATAACATGCACGTGAGTAAGCATAAACATTTGACGAAATTTAATGACAATCAACATACCATGCACAAATCTTGTGTGCCTGATCAATGTTTGGACAAACAAAACTATGCTAAAATCTCTTGCAAAAATGACTTTTAAAAATTAAATAAGAATCTTTCTTACATCGCATATTCCCTTTCTTCAAAATCTTTTAAATTGGTGTGGGAGAGGCAGCGTAGCAACCCAACACCGCACAAACTTACATCTCATAGAAACTTTAATGATGTCCCATCTTCAAAAGGTTCATTCGAGGATCCTTGACTATGTCCGAATAATCAAATTTGATATCATCACCGAGGTTCATTCGAAGGTTGAATCTTTCACGGCCTTCCTTACTATTTGCACCCTCAAACATACCTGGGAAAATTCAGTTTAGAAATTACTGAAAAATCAGAACAAAAAACTACATTTACCGAATTAGCAGCAGTACAAACCATTTCCAAAATCGTAATCTTATTTCAAGCGCATCATTACACAGCTGAGGCACCTTTGCTTTGCCTGAATAATTCATGCCCATGAACTCAAGTTTGTTCCAATCGCATCTGATGCTGGCCAAGACCTTCAAGCAGTTAGAGAACCAAAAGCAAACACAAAAAAAAAAACCATAGAAAATGAGAAGAATAATTTTATTTAACAACAGGATGCGATGATCGTGGTTGCTCGCAACTGCTTGTGTTTGGAGAGATCAATGGTGTCCGATTGTATCGACTTCATAGACTGATGATAAACTCTTCCTACGATGTAAGAGACTGATGAGATCACATACGTAAGGAAAAAAGAAAAGCGGGGAAGAACTTCGACGACGAAATTGAATTATGAAGAGTTTATATCATTCTCCATGTCACTATTCGTAGTAGCTTAAGTTCATCCACGGCGTCTTGCAGTCACTGCACTAAACCTTACGTAACTTTATTTCTTGCAACCTTTGACCGCACCGACCTTCTTAAAATAAGTTAAATAAACTAAGGAGAGAAAGTTATAGAATCTCATAGTAAATACATACATCAGCTTTGCTTTCCTTACAACTTCCACTGTAGTTAAGATCTCCATTTTTCCGCATATTTTCAATGCTGTAAAAAGAAAATTAAACCATTGTTATTGACTGCGGTCAATTAGACCCTCAATAATGCTCAACTAAGTAAGCACATAACTGAAGTTCCTGATTGGCATTGCTACCCAACTTCATAATTAAATCATCCTTGTCGTACCCATACCATATCATCTTCCAATGTAGCTAAGTCCACCCAAATGTTTGACTAAAAAATGAACACATATAAAAATACTATACGACCAAGACTATAAGCTATAACAAATTGTTTCTGTTGAAGTTCAATTTGTTTATTCTCTTAAGGAATAGTCTAAGCTACAAGCCCCACAATAAAGTTATGCTAGCAAAAAAAATACCTTTCACCAAATTTGTTATACACGGCACATTAATCTGAACCGATAGCTTGTCACCATCGCCAAAATTTCTTTATTAGTGAGTAAAAAGAACCGAATCATGAACAATGCATGAAAAATAAACAAATCGCTAGCATAAAAATTCAAGCACTCTCGCCACCATTAACCAAACATCACGCACATCATGTCGAATCCAAATCCAACGAACGAAAAAAAAAAAGGATTACCAAAAAAATTAATCAAAATTAGCAAGAAGAAACTTCTTGCCATTGTTGCAATAAAGCACATGACGAAAGCAAAACTCTCAGAACAACAATCTTAAAAAAAAAAATAACTCCGATAGCATGAAAGTGTTGAAATTAATGTTTTGGGTTTAAGTTTTTGGTTTGTTTTGTCTTAGGCCCACATTAATGCTAAGGGTTATGTATTTGAAACTTATTGCTGAAATGAAAAAACAGAGGAATAGGGTAGAATAAAAAAACGGCAGCCCTCCCTCTCTTTCACTGTTCCATCAAAAGATAAATCAGAAAATAAAGAAGATAGTATTGTTTGGCAAGTTAAGGCCAACAGAAAGAAAGAAACTACAAAATAGGGCCTTATCGTCAAAAGGCATCAAATTCCAATCGACTAAATTGCACCCACACCATTGAACAAAATCCTAATCTACATTATAAGTTATCAATGATGTCTAAAAGTTTGATCAAATAAAAACCAGATAAACAATACACAAAATAGAAGAAAAAAACAATATATCGAATTTCGAAAGAATGGCTTTAAAAATAAAGCACAAACATAAAAAATTGAGACCTGATAGAATATTAACAAAACAATTAGTACTTCATCAGAAGAAATATTAAGAAAACTTCAGGGATGCTAATTGTAATCGGATTCAACGTGATAATCTGAAACAAAAACACACATTCACCATCGTTGTTTTGAACGTTAAAAGTCGTTGTCAGCATCATCCCCTTCCTCTTTGATCGGAGTCATCGTCGTCGTCATAAACAACTGAATGCAAAAAATAATTTAAAAACTATTGCTATTTGCAATTCAAATGATCGCGTAACAACCAAAGCAGAGAAAATGACAAAAATATAAATAGTCCATTCTATCATAATCATTGAAATAAGCAAGAAATTGTCATAACAGCAACTACAACCCAAAGAGATGAAACCAAAGTTCGTTTGCTGCTCGGAAAAACTAATGAAAAAAACACAGCCTTTCACGAAAGGAAAGATATACACGGGCAAGCAGCAAATCAAACTCACACTTGCAAACTTAAAGAAAAAAAGGGGTCTGATATGTTGACATTTCCAGCCCCCAGAGACGCTCACCTACAATGACCAAAGAAAAAAAAATAAATAATATTATATTATAATATTATTTTAATTAATGGTTTATATTGAAGGGCGACGCGGCGCATTCCTGGCCACCCGTTTTGAGCGGTCCTGAAGAGCTGAAGACATCTATAAATAGGCTGAGGATTCTTCAGTTATTATCATCACAAGCTCATTCGAGTTTTACTAAATAGAGAAAGTAGTTCGAGTGAATTGTGAGGTTATCAGTTCAGGTAGAAACTGATAGGGTTCCACATCCACAGAGAGGTGTGAGGTAAACACGAGTGGTAAAAGTGAGATAGTAAAAATTCGAGGGTTGTAATTTTTACTATAGTGAAGATTTTGCCGACTCGGCCGTGGTTTTTCCCTCTTCGTTAACAGAGGGTTTTCCACGTTAAAATTATGGTGTTCTTTCTTACCTTACGGTAATTTTATTTTTACCGTGGTAGTTACTGTGCGGGTCCCACCAAATTTACCCCGTGGGTCCCACTTCTCCCGATCGTCGTACCCAGCCAAACCGGGACCAGTTCCGCTGCGGGGCCCACTTACCACCGCGGGGCCCACCACCATTCCCAACAAGTGGTATCAGAGCCTGATAGTATTCTGAGTATGCTCTGTGGTTGCAGCTTTGACTGATCTTCCACATCAGAAAAGATACTAGTAGGTTGCTGGTAGATTTTGACGGCCATGGAGAACGACGGAGGAATGATCAAGTTGACAGTAACAAATTACTCCATATGGAAATCAAGGATGGAGGATTACCTTTATTGCAAAGATCTCCATGATCTAATCGAAAATGGAGGCAAGATGCCCGAAGGCGGGAATGCCGACCTATGGAAGAAATTGCAAAGAAAGACGCTAGCTGTGATCCGCCAATGGGTGGACATTAGCCTCTACAACCACGTCCGAAATGAGACAGACCCCTACAAACTCTGGACGAAATTGGAGGGTATGTATGAGGTGACAAATGCGCTGAGCAAGGTATTCATGATGCGAAAACTCATGAATGTGAAGCTGAACGAGGGACGATCAGTTGCTGAACATCTGAACGACTTTGAAGGGCTGGTAACTCAACTCACAAGTGCCGGTCTAGTCCTTGATGATGAGCTACAAGCTTGTCTTCTACTGGGATCTCTACCTGATAGCTGGGATACGTTGGTAGTATCGCTCACCAACTCGGCACCAAGCGGTAAAGTCACGATGGAGATGGTGAAAAACAGACTCTACAATGAAGAGCTGTGACGAAAAGATGCTGCCAGTACCAGTACGGGAAATCAGGCCCTTGTCATGGAGAATAGGGGTCGGAGCAAGAGTAGAGGAACAAAAGGATTCGACAAGTCAAAAGATAGATCCAAGTCCAGGGAGATGAGGAAGTGCTACCATTGTGGAAAAAATGGCCACTTACAAAGAAACTGTAGGCTTCTCAACAGAAAACAGAAACAAGATGATGACAAGAACACGTCTGCAATTGCCTCCAACGATGATGGAGAGGTTACTCTGGTGAATGAAGCAGACTGCTGTCATGTTGCGGATGCAAGCACCGAATGGGTAGTGGACTCTGGTGCCTCCTACCATTGTGTTCCAAGGCGTGAATACTTCTCCACATATAAGGCGGGAAACTTTGGCACTACCAAGATGGGTAACCAAAGTGTTTCTAAAATAGTGGGGATCGGTGATATCTGTATCCAGACGAGCGTGGGGTGCACATTACGGCTGAAAGATGTGCGACATATTCCAGACCTGCGTCTCAACCTGATTTCTGTGAAGGTGCTGGACAATGAAGGATTCTATAACGAGATGGCGAATAGCAACTGAAAACTCACCAAAGGATCGTTGGTGGTAGCGAGAGGAAAGCTATGCTGCTCGCTCTACAAGATGCACGCAACGATATGTGCTAACCAACTTAATGCAGTTGAAGATGATGCTTCTCCAAATTTGTGGCACAGACGGCTGGCGCACGTAGGAGAGAAGGGGTTGAATGTCTTGGCTAAAAAGTCCCTCATACCAGTAGCCAAGGAGAAAGCGCTGAACCCCTGCGATCATTGTTTATTTGGAAAGCAACATAGAGTTTCATTCGCGAAGAGCTCAACCAGGCGAATGAGGAAGTTGGAGTTGGTACACTCTGACGTATGCGGACCCATGGAAGTCGAATATTTGGGAGGCAGTAAATATTTTCTGACCTTCATTGATGATGCGTCTCGCAAGACCTGGGTATATCTCTTGCGGACGAAGGACCAGGTGTTCTATTATTTTAAGAAGTTCCATGCGATGGTGGAAAGAGAAACAGGAATGCTGCTAAAGTGTCTACGCACAGATAATGGTGGTGAATACATCTCTCGGGAGTTCAGAGATTATTCCACGAAACATGGCATTAGGCATGAGAAGACAGTTCCTGGTACTCCTCAGCAGAATGGTGTCGCAGAGAGAATGAATCGAACCATTATGGAGAGAGTCCGAGCGATGCTCAAAATGGCTAATCTATCTAAGTCATTTTGGGGGGAAGCTGTCAACACTGCAGTCTATCTTATCAACCGGCTACCTTCATCGGCGTTGGACTTCGATGTACCAGAGAAGGTGTGGACCGGTAGAGACATCTCATATTCGCTTTTGAGAGTGTTTGGCTGCAAGGCGTTCATGCATGTGCCCAAGGAGCAAAGATCGAAGCTCGATGATAAATCGAATCCTTGCATCTTTGTTGGGTACGGAGACGAGGAGTTCGGCTACAGACTTTGGGATCCAAAGAAGAAGAAGACTGTTCGAAGTCGAGACATAGTATTCCATGAGCATGAGATCATGGGCGACTCAGATGTGGATGTGACGAAATCCACAGGTGGCGGTGTAGACGATTATACACCAGTTAGCATTCCAAATGACGGTGCCACGGAGGAAGGAATGCAACAATCAGAACCTGAACCAGAAGAGCCAGCCATTGGAGATGATGAACCTGTCGTAGATGAACACACTGAAGGTACTGAGCAGGGGGAGCCTTCAGATGTGCAAGAAGCAGTTGAACCTTATTTGAGAAGGTCAACTAGGGAACGCCAACCATCCACGAGGTATCCGAGTTCTGATTATATTTTGATTACTGACGAGGGGGAGCCAGAGAGCTTCCAGGAAGTACAATCTTGTAGGGACAAAGATTGTTGGACAAAGGCCATGCAAGAGGAGATGGATTCTCTGAAGAAGAATGATACGTACGAGTTAGTTCGATTGCCAAAAGGAAAGAAGACACTCACGAACAAATGGGTGTACAAATTGAAGAAGGATGATGGCAAGCTGGTCAGATACAAGGCTCGATTAGTGGTCAAAGGTTTCACTCAGAGGAAGGGGATCGACTTTGACGAGATATTTTCACCGGTCGTGAAGATGAGTTCAATCAGAGTCATACTGGGACTAGCTGCTACCATGGATCTTCACTTGGAGCAACTCGACGTGAAGACCGCATTCTTGCATGGTGATCTTGATGAGGAGATATATATGGAACAACCCGAAGGGTTCGAGGTTAGAGGTAAAGAGGACATGGTCTGCCGGCTGAAGAAAAGCTTGTATGGACTGAAACA
Source organism: Craterostigma plantagineum (assembly GCA_027422505.1). Taxonomy (NCBI): domain Eukaryota; kingdom Viridiplantae; phylum Streptophyta; class Magnoliopsida; order Lamiales; family Linderniaceae; genus Craterostigma; species Craterostigma plantagineum. The sequence goes on along the minus strand of JAPQWV010000183.1, from coordinate 956,331 downwards.
AGCTCCACGGCAGTGGTACAAGAAATTTGATTCTTTCGTGGTGCATCAGGGGTTTAAGAGAACAGATGCAGATCCATGTGTTTACGTCCGGAGATACTCTAACGGTAAATTTATCGTTCTTCTCCTGTATGTTGATGATATGCTAATTGTCGGACAAGATGCAGAGATGATTAGCAGGTTGAAGAAAGATTTGTCAAAGACGTTTGACATGAAGGATTTGGGTTCGGCAAAACGGATTCTCGGAATGGAGATTACCCGAGATCGAAAAACTGGGAAATTATGGTTATCCCAGGAACGCTATATTGAACGAGTTCTAGAGAGGTTCAATATGAAGGATGCTAAGCCAGTTAGCACGCCACTTGCCGCGCACTTTCAGTTGCGAAAGAAATCCAGTCCATCAGCAACTGAAGACGGAGAAGATGTCCCAGATGTTCCATATTCATCGGCGGTCGGAAGTTTGATGTACGCCATGGTGTGTACGAGGCCAGATATCGCTCACGCAGTTGGCATTGTGAGTCGATTTCTATCGAATCCCGGGAAGTCACACTGGGAAGCAGTGAAGTGGATCTTGAGATACCTGAGAGGAACTTCCAAATTATGCCTAACGTTTGGAAGTGGTAAATGTTTTCTTACAGGCTATACGGATGCTGACGGTGATCTCGACAGCAGAAAGTCAACGTCGGGATACATATTTACATTCTCAGGGGGAGCTATCTCATGGCAGTCGAGGTTACAGAAATGTGTTTCTTTATCAACTACTGAAGCGGAGTATGTTGCAGCAACAGAAGCTGGCAAGGAGATGCTCTGGTTGAAGAGATTTCTTCAGGAGTTGGGACTTCAACAGGAGGAATACATAATATTTTGCGATAGTCAAAGTGCGTTGGACTTGAGCAAGAATACTATGTATCACTCGAGAACGAAACACATCGACGTTCGTTATCATTGGCTCAGACTGGCTATTGAGGAGAAAGCGTTCAAGCTGCAGAAGATTCACACAGTCAAGAATATTGCGGATATTCTGACGAAGGTTATTCCAAAGGAGAAGACTGAGTTCTGTGCCGGGCAAGCCGGCATGGGCTATCGCTGAGTCGGTAGGAGATCTCTCCCGCAAATAATGAATGAGGCTGGAGGGGGAGATTTGTTGACATTTCCAGCCCCCAAAAGAGACGCCCACCTACAATGACCAAAGAAAAAAAAATAATATTATATTATAATATTATTTTAATTAATGGTTATATTGAAGGGCGACGCGGCGCATTCCTGGCCACCCGTTTTGAGCGGTTCAGAAGAGCTGAAGACATCTATAAATAGGCTGAGGATTCTTCAGTTATTATCATCACAAGCTCATTCGAGTTTTACTAAATAGAGAAAGTAGTTCGAGTGAATTGTGAGGTTATCAGTTCAGGTAGAAACTGATAGGGTTCCACATCCACAAAGAGGTGTGAGGTAAACACGAGTGGTAAAAGTGAGATAGTAAAAATTCGAGGGTTGTAATTTTTACTATAGTGAAGATTTTGCCGACTCGGCCGTGGTTTTTTCCTCTTCGTTAACAGAGGGTTTTCCACGTTAAAATTATGGTGTTCTTTCTTACCTTACGGTAATTTTATTTTTACCGTGGTAGTTACTGTGCGGGTCCCACCAAATTTACCCCGTGGGTCCCACTTCTCCCGATCGTCGTACCCAGCCAAACCGGGACCAGTTTCGCTGCGGAGCCCACTTACCACCGCGGGGCCCACCACCATTCCCAACATGATAATCATTTTAAAAAAAAAAAGAACTCCAGCAATTAAATCAAGTGTTTGATTAACATCAAACTATAAATTAGGGGATCAACACTCGGATCCGACATCCAACACGTAGAACTTGTAAATTCAAATAAATAAATCACCTGTTTTTCTTACCTAGTGGATACAAAGTCAGAGGACTGACAATAGAATTCAAGCACCAGAGAATAGAACATGGGAAGGAGGACTTAGCATAGCGAAAAACACTACAATGCAGAATTAAGACAAAGATAAAAGAGAATTACACAGCCACATAGATTAATAGACAAATTTATCATGAAAATCGAATCTAAAAAGCTCACAAAATTTCTGCCATCTACGCCTTCCTCTTATTCCTGGTCATCATCGCATGTTCCGCGCCAAAAAACTCAAAACAGTTCCCTGTGATGTCTCTTCAACCTTTTCCACCACCGCCACCACTGTAATCGTCATTGTCGTCGTCATCATTTTTCCTATTAGTTATCACCACGTATGAGCTGTTATTAAGTAAGTGGGTTTTATTTTTTAATTAATAATATAAGATAAACTCGGCCGTACATCAGCACCCACAGGATATCAAAATCAATCTCAAACCACAATTTTTGAAGCCGTTAAAAAATTTCGACAATCAGGTACAACAAATCATCAAGATCGCATAATAAAAAAAATCATGGGTGCTCGTACCTTTTTTATTTGATGTTCAGGAGGAGGCTCTCCGTAGAAGATAATTAGAGGCGTAGCTTCAAAGGACAAGGTTTTCCTTAGCTGCTTTATCTCTGCTTCTGAGATCTCATGCGTATAAAATGATTCATGAAAAAGATTCAAATGTATTCGATCGATTTCAACTGCTAAGATGTTTGTATTTCCGAACGTACCCTCAATTCCTAGTTCAGTTTGTCGATGTGGGCTTTTTGGCTTTTGCTTTCTGTTGCAAAAGAATTAACGCTCAACTAATGATGAGAACACTTAAAAATGATAGACTTGAAATAATTATTACCAAACTGACCTATCTGCGGTTCTAGGAGGCACGATCAAGCAACCTCGATGAGAACAACGATTTCGAACGCAGTCGTTCGCGTGGAATTTATTCTACACACAACACAAAATCTTCAATATTCGAACAATTTTAGTCAATTTAAATTGCATACTTCACAAAATCGAATCAAAAATCGAATCAATTGGAAAAAATGAAATTAAAAGAAGAGGTGATTGTATAAATATAACACTGTTAAAGTTTATATCGTACACGTGTGGAAGCCCCTGATTTCACCTAAAATCGAATCAAAAAAGCTCACCAAATTTCTGTGTCGGTTGCTCATTGATCGGGGCAGAACCGACAGAAGATAGAAGCGTTATCAGCTCGATGTGGGTGTAGGAGATATTGAGGAAGTTAAAATCTCAATTATTGATCGTGGGTTATGACTAAAAATATATTAATTTTTTATGTAAAACAAAAGCCTAAAGGAAGCATCAAATAACTAATTGTTTTTACTAAAAAAAAAGGAAAATTAGAGAGTGGGGTGGTTTCGGAAAGTGTATTTTAAAAAATAATATTTTATTACAAATAAAAAGTTGGAAGACATGTGGCAGGACACGTGGCAGCTTTATAGAGAAACTATTTAAATGTATATATAGGATTGACCGACAACAACAAAGAAGAAATCAAGAACAAGATGGAGGCCAGCTGGAATCATAATTCCTTCTTTTGACTTTTTTGTATTTTACTTTTCTTGTCTTTAAATATGGCCTTTTACCATAAGTTGTGTACGCGTTTTCTTACGCACTCTTGTAATATCTCACTCTCTCTTCTGTAAAAATAAGTTGAAGAAATAAAAGTTGTGGGTTTGCATCTACATCTTATTCAAGTAAGTTTTTATTTCTTTTATAGTTTTGTTTGATCAAGTCTTAATGGAAGGCTAAACTTAAACAAACTACACCAAGATGCTTTAATACTCTAATCATGATTTTATATCATATTTTTTTTATATATTAATACGATGTATATATTTTCTCAAAAAATTTTAAAAAACGATTGAAAGAATTAAATTTGGGATAAAGGTTAATAAAATTTGAAGTTTAATTAATTCTGCGTCGGCTCTTGGCAAGCCCGTGTTGCCGAAAGGAAGGCGTTTGAGTGCGATGACTGTTACCGATTCAATTAATAAAATATTTTATTATGTAAAAACCCTTGTATTCGATGATTTAATTCTAAACGATCACAAAAATAATTTTTGGTTTTTGGTATAATGGCCGAACTACCGTTGAACGAGAGTCTGATTATGGTATATAGGCTGGACTGCCTTGGGTCCGAACGGGATTAAACTGTTTACAGCTTGATAACTGGACTAATAGGTTTAACAACGCCAAGTACCATTTTTCATGGTTCGGTAGGTTGGTAAACGCCATATATCACATGTTCTGTAATGTTTTAAAGTTTTTATAAAGATCCTAAAATTATGAAAAATATTAAGTTTTAAAGTTTTTATAAAGATCCTAACCTAAAATTATGGTATCAGAGCCATGGTGGGGGTATTAAGAAGTCAAGGTGTAGTTTAACGATCTTTATCAAATGTTAAATTTGATGAGGAGAAAGGATACTGTTAAAAACAGTATTGAAGAGGAGTATGATATTCCTCAAGATTTAGACAAATTAAATCGTTGGACAATTCCTAAGATAGATCATAAAATAATCTATGAATTAGGAACTTTCGAAAAATTAGGATTGAAACAAGTAGTCAAAACTACTGAAGAAACAATTTCTTTAAATAATGAAGAAATGGTTATTAGACTTCTAAGTAATAGAGACTTAGAAAAATACAGAATGAATCATAAGTTTATTCATATTGGGTTAGTTCGGGTAGCCTTTAAGCCTCTGACTTTAGAAGGATTACCAGAGAGTTTTATAGCAACTCTAAGAGATGGTAGAAATCTTGAATGGAAACAATCCCTTATGGGAATAATTCAGCCTAGTTTGGCTCATGGCCCAGTATATTTTAACGTTTATCCAAATCTCCAATTATCATTGACTGATGTCAATATATTGGATGCTCTAACATTAAATGTCAAAACTCACGGATATAATTATGCTCCGGGATCAGAAGTAATATGTATCTGTTATAGGATTTACTATAAGCCTTTATATACACTAAATCCTCAGTGTAAAATCGTTGATAAACCGATCAACGAAACCATTCTAATAGAAACTAATTTTAGTAGATCTAATATCACAACTCGAAGATCCATAAAATGGGAAGAAATACAATTTCCTGAAAATTGGACAATCGAAAGAGCTATGCCTCCTCAACCCAAAATTAAAAATAATCCCACTCATATTATACAAACATCATATGGAAGTGTTCAAATACAATTCGAACAAAATCAAAGATCTATAACTCTTAAGTTTAGGATGTCTAGACCAGCCTCTTCTCATTATCATATATCACCATGTGATTATATGATAAGATCTCCTTCCTTCGACCTCTCAAATTAGAGAATCAACTTCTAGCGATTACCTGCAAAATAGGGTAGAAAAATTAAGAATTAATCCTGATAATATAGTTCATGGAATTTTTAAAAATAAAGAGGAGGAAATAACCGAGTCAGAAATGGACTTTCATGTTTAATGGTTTAAAACAAAAAATAGATTTTAGTCCGGGGTCACCGGCAAGAAAAGAAGGAATTGTGATTCCAGCTGGCCTCCACTTGTTCTTGATTTCTTCTTTGTTGTTGTCGGCCAATACTTTATAAAAGTAAAGTACTTTATCTTTATGCTAAAATTTTAGCCGTTCATTCTTCGATCTTATCTTTCATCTTTTTTAAAGTTCCTTTTGTGATCTTATCAAGATATATATATATATATATATATATATATATATATATATATATATATATTATATAATATGTATACATCACCATCATCGTCATCATCGTTATTCATATATAATGATTGAGCTATTGAGCCCACATACTTGTATATATAAATAGTAAAGATTTGATATGGTGCCCACCTACCGTGACCGACCACCGTGAGCACCATATGCAATTCTCTCTTTTTTTGCCCTTTTCGATTCTTAATGCCGCCAACACATTCGTAGATCCTCTCACATCTATTAATCTAAATCGCAATCTCCAACACGTTAAATTTTTAAGAAAAATCATTATTTATTATTCACATGTGGACGGTGTATTGAGCTCATGATTTTCCTAATTATTAACATGTTGGAGAGGACAATTTAGGTTATCAATGTATATGAGCTGGCGACGTTAGGAACTAAAAAAGCAAAAATTGAGAGAATTGCATATGGTGCTCATGGTGGTTACCCACGTTAGGTGGACTAGCAAATCTAATATGTAGTATAGGCTATATGTTTTCGGAGATAGCTTTCTTGGTTAGTAATAGAGATGAAGATATAAACAATTAAATCAAATAATCACAATATAGGTAAGTTTTGGGTCGTTTAAAAAGTTGGCCTTTGACATGGTCAATGTTAAAAAAATAGCATCCAAGTGTATAATGACAGTTATACCCTTACTAAATGGGTCCCACTTTCCAAAATCGATGTGTTGTCGGGGTCACAAAAGGGTGGGAGGGCGGGTCATAGTAGGTCATGGGTTCAAATCCGCAACACGCACATTTTTTTATTTTTTTGCAACATGGGCGGAACCCTTGCAGCATGGGCGGATCCCTGCCATGTGTGCGGGGGGACCCCTGCGATGTGTGCGGGCAGCATCGCAGGGGCCCCCGCGCACAGCGCAGGAGACCCGCGCACACAGCAGGGGACCTGCGGCTGCACAGTGTGCAGGGGTCCCCGCGCACACAGCGCAGGGGTCCCCGCACATACAGTAGGGGACCTCGCACACGGCGCAGGGGTCCCCCGCACACACAGCAGGGGTCCCACCCATGCTGCGCACCAGATGGGCGGGTCCCCTGCTATTTTAAAAAAGATGCCCTGTCAGATGACGCAAATACCCTTTAATTGAATTTTTTTTTAAAAAAAAAAAAGAAAAAATCGACAGAGCTATTTTTTTAACGTTTGACTATATCAAAGGCCATTTTTTTAAATATTCTTTTATCTGCTAATCACAATGCCATTTTTTAGCTGGCATTAAACAATAATTGGGATGGGGACCTAGATTCTTTTGACTAAAACAAATACTATTACATAAGAAAATTAAAAAATTGACATTTATTTCTGCTAAGAATTTGTAATGAGGTTTATTGAACCTAGGAAGGATCATAGCCTATAGCCTCTAGATGCAACGTGGTTATATTTTCATGTCGAAGAATCGTCGCTATTCTTCTCTCGATTAAATAGAAACTGTGAAGATAAGATAAAAGCGAACGGCGGCAAATATCCGATCGATAGTAATCTCAAGAACACAGCAAATGACGCCGCCGCCGACGCCGCACGTACTCGCCTTCCCTTTACCACTCCAAGGTCCAGTCAACTCCACGCTCAAGCTCGTCGAGCTACTGTGCCTCTCACGCCCTTCGATCCACGTCACCGTCCTCCTCACCGACCACATCCACGCGCGCCTCACGCGCCGCTCAAGCCTAGAGGAGCGATACTCCTCCTCCTACGGCGCGCGCGTCCGCGTCCTCACGATCTCCGACGGCCTCCCCGAGGACCATCCCCGCGGCGATAAGTTCATGGAACTCTTCGATTCTCTCAAGGTCCACACGAGGTCACTGTTCAAGGAGATGCTTTCGCGGGTGACGGCGCCGGACGACGGAGGCGGAACACCGCCCGTCACGTGCTTATTGGCCGACGGGACACTTGGATTCGCCGCCGACGTGGCGGCGGAGGTCGGAATCCCCTTTCTCAGCCTGAGGACGATCAGCGCCTCGTGCCTTTGGGTCTTCTTCTGCCTCCCCCAATTGATCGAAAACGGAGAAATTCCATTCCAAGGTAACGGTTAGATGCGATTTTCCGTCGAATGTGAGTTTTCGCTGCCTCAGTTAATGTAAATTCGTACGCAATAAACCCTAGAACTGCTGCCATTTTTCCCAAATACCCTAAAATGCTTCCATTTCTTGTCGGATTTGGGGGTTTTGCAATTCGTATGCAAGAAACCCTAAAAATGCTGCATTTTTTTTTCTCAAAGCCTTTCTCTAATCTCTAGGAAACGACATGGATGCACTTGTCAAGAGTATTCCCGGCATGGAAACCTATCTCCGGCGAAGAGATCTCCCCGGATTCTGCCGTTCTTCAGACAATGTAGACGACAACCCAATCATTCAGCTGTACAAAACAGAGCTCGAAGTAAACCAAAAATCCTTCGGCCTCATACTAAACACCTTCGAAGAGCTCGAATCGCCAATCCTAAGCCAAATTCGAACCATATGTCCAAACACATACACCATCGGACCTTTACACGCCCATCTAAAAGCCAAGCTCTCATCATCAAATCAATCGTCTCAATCAGCATTCTCCAACAGCCTTTGGGAAGAAGACAGCACCTGCCTCGCCTGGCTCGACGCCCAGCCCGACAAGTCAGTGGTCTACGTCAGCTTTGGAAGCTTAGCCGTCCTAACCCACGATCAGCTCCTCGAATTCTGGCACGGGCTGGTCAACAGCGGCCAACGGTTCCTATGGGTCATAAGGCTCGACTCACTGGCCGGCGAGGGTCACGTAGACATACCCCACGAGCTATTATCCTCTCAAGCTACGAAAGAGAGGGGATACATAGTGAGGTGGGCCCCTCAAGAACGGGTCTTGGCCCATCGAGCTGTGGGCGGGTTCTTGACCCACAGTGGATGGAATTCGACTTTAGAGAGCGTTTACGAAGGAGTGCCTATGATTTGCTGGCCTTATTTCCTCGATCAGCAGGTCAACAGTAGGCTTGTTGAGGAATCTTGGAAGCTTGGTTTGGATATTAAGGATGTTTGTGATAGGAGTGTTGTAGAGAAGGCTGTTAGGGATGTTCTTGAGGTGAGGAAAGAAGAGTTTTTCATTAGGGCGGAGAGAATGGCCGGCGCGGCGAAGCAGAGCTTGTCTGAAGGTGGCTCGTCGTATGACAGTTTGGAGCGTTTGGTCGAGGATATCGAATCGATTGGTGCTGCGAAGAGTTGAGGAATTTTATGTGCTGTTTTTGATAATTTATACATTAGTGGGGTTAAATTGCATTTATCACTATGTGCATGATCAATTATGTAATGGCATTATGGCACACACGTTTAGGACCATTTAAATTCCCTGTTTCATCGGTTTACGTTTTTCTCATCGCTCGCAGCCAACTTTTTCTTTTTTTTTTCTTCGTTTTGTTTTCGGATTTCGTGCATTAAATGCAATACGTTTGACCTTGATGAACAATTTCGATAGGAAAATTTCGAAGATTGATGCGAATGTTATCTGCTAGGGTTTGAATTGAAGAGCAGTTTCAAAAATGGCGTACAAGGTGGATCATGAGTACGATTATCTGTTCAAAATTGTGTTGATAGGAGATTCAGGCGTCGGAAAATCCAATATCTTGTCGAGATTCACGCGCAACGAGTTCTGCTTGGAGTCAAAATCCACCATCGGCGTTGAATTCGCGACGAGAACCCTCCAGGTGTGAATTTTTCATATTACATTTTTGCAAATATTTTTCCAATTCCGTGATTAGGGATTTAGAGGATATCGTTGAAGTAAAGTCCCAGCCTCTCTTAATCTGTTGATGGTTATAAGCATGGCTTGGCTGTCGAATATTTGACCTTCGTTCTGAGATTAAAAACAAGCAAAAGATTCCGATTTCGTAGATTCAATTATCTTTAGGACAGCCCTTGCAAATCCATCACGAAATGGGTAGATCTATCTTCTTTTTTCCCCTCAAATCCTTCCCAAAAAGAATTACATTTTCGTTTCATCTTCCTTTCTCGTAATTAAGATCACAAAAGTTCAACTACAGTCCGATGTCCTGAAACGTGATGTTAAGAAGAAATTCCCACAGGTGGAGGAAAGGCACATAAATTCTTCTTTCTGAGATTAAGAACCATCATGAAATAGGTCAATATATCACCTGTTTTCCCTCATTTATTCCCAAAAAGGAAGTCCCATTTCCATACCATTTCATACTTCTATTCTTGATGGGTAGGTAAATCAAAGATTCCACTACAAATCTTACGTCCTAAAATTTAACTTAACCATTCCCACGCAGGTGGAGGGCAAGACCGTAAAAGCGCAGATATGGGACACGGCGGGCCAAGAACGCTACAGAGCCATAACGAGCGCCTACTACAGGGGAGCAGTGGGAGCGCTTTTGGTGTACGACATCACAAAGAGGCAGACATTCGACAACGTCCAGCGATGGCTTAGGGAGCTTAGGGACCACGCCGACTCGAACATAGTCATAATGCTCGCGGGGAACAAGTCGGACCTCAACCACCTAAGGGCCGTCCAAGAACAAGACGCAAAGCCCTTCGCCGAGAAGGAAGGGCTTTCGTTCCTCGAGACTTCTGCGCTCGAGGCGCTCAATGTCGAGAGGGCGTTTCAGACGATTTTGCTCGATATTTATCAGATCGTTAGCCGTAAAGCGTTGGCGGCTCAAGAGGCCGTGGGCCCGCTTCCCGGGCAGGGGACCACCATTAGGGTTAGTGGGGATTCAAATGCTGGCTTCAGTGGTAAGGCCGGCTGCTGTTCGAATTGATATACAGGTGGAGTACGCTGGTCGAGTGACGTGGGTTTTTTTTTTTTAAATTGTAAGTGAAGTGATTTTGGTTGTTATGTTTTTGCTATGCATGTGTAAATTTCTTCTTGTATTGTTGGTTTTTTTCTTTTTTTCCTCTTTTTTTTCTGGTATACATATATATTTCTTGTGTGTGTAAACTTGGTTTTCTGAATACTTGAACAGTAATTTTAAGGAGACTGGAGTTAAGGAATTGTAATTTTGGGACATTAATTTTCAAAATCAAATTTAAAGACTCTCAACTTGATAACCTGTAATGTCCGCTTGGATTCCGGATTTCGATTTGAAATCCGGATTTTTCACAAATATTTCGTTTGGTAATCAATCGTATTTGGATGGTCCATCTAAACGTTGGCAATTTGTCGGATTTGAAATTCCATATCAAATGGTGCTTTCAAAATCCAAAGTTGAGCCTTCGTAAATAATAATAGTAATAACACTAAATAATAATATTAATTAAAAGAATAATAATAATAATAATAATAATAATAATAATAATAATAATAACAACAACGAGGGGTGAATGATAAGTCGAGCTGTGGCGACCCTCGCTTTCTAATCGTAATTAGTGGCGGATTTTCGCAATGTAAGTCGCGGAAGACCCGTTTAACAAAAATCTTTTTCTTAAACAAAATATATTTGATCAAAATATTCGTCTACATCATCATCACTATACACGGGCCGTAGCCCCAAAATGACGAAACATCAAAACCCTAACGTCGCTCCACATGTCGCATCCATGTACAGCCCCGTCCTCAAAAGTCCGTGGAGTACCCCCGTCAGCCCGCCTCAACCGCGACGCGCGTCAGCGTCTGGCTCGGTACCTACAACACGTAAAACCATGAGCTTCTCGCTCCGTAGGTGAAATATGCGTGTATGCGACGTGCACTCAACCCCGACTCAACCCCGATACCAACACTTTCATATCTGATACGAAAGCGTTCGCATGCAACCCATTTAAGGAAGGAGTCAGGAGATCAGATCTCGGGTAGCCCCTGGCTATCTCCCAAGACGTCTACCTGCCCCGACGATGCCTACGCTGGTAGCGTCCTCCCTGAGCAAACTCTACCAGGTCGCCTCTTCCGCCTAAAGACCCTCTTAAAATAAGTCTCGACAATATAACTGTCAGGTGCACTAGACCATCCTTAGACTCCACTACGAGTCGACTGCCAATATCAGCACAACATGCTCCACTCGCTGGCACCGTAAGGTGCCACCGTGTTACCACGGTCAATCCTCTCACCTCGACGACACCCCATACGTTACCATTCTACACGGTACTCAACTTCCTCGAACTGACGTGGTATGCAAGTGTAGTGTACAAAACATATTTATAATGTACAAAATATTTAATACATGTGAAGCACATAATTCATGTAAGCACATAAGTATCACATAATACTTCACATAATCATTTACGTGTCGTAGGTGGATTTTACCTACAAAACACATCCACATATATTCACATAAAAGGGTTACGTGTCGTAGATGAAAGTTTCACCTACCTGTCATCTCGATGTAGTCAAATAAGAACTTCGATGGAGTTCCTAAATATCGATCCTCTGTACATAGTAATATTATTAGTATGTTTATATATTCTCGACTTAACTAAGCTTCGAAATTAAATTCGATGGGTCAACCCGTGAAAACCCTTATTTTTTCATCCGATTCTTAACTACCATGGATCACCCGAATGAGACAAGGAATTAACTTTTAAAATATTTAAAGGCTCGGCAATCGCCCGACATTAATCTTGGTAAAATTTCTCAGTCGACCGAAACTTACTATGCTGAAATTAATAAAATATTCTAGGACTAGAAAAATCTAACTCGACCGAAACTCATGCCCTGAGATAATCGCTCGAATTCAAAGGTATAAGTCTATACTGAAATTATTAATTTATTTGAGGACTTGAAATACACGAAAGATACCTAATTAATTCATTATAATCTTCTAATACCCTGATATGATACGAATCCGTCGAAAGTTCTCATCGGCAACACCTTCGATTCGAGACCTACTATATTAAATTATTAGAATCTTCTAATGGCTGAAATCATCTCAATCGTCCGAATGCCAATTTAACTCATTATGATATTCCAACACATGACACACTAAGAATCGATCGAATGTACTCAATAATCCAAACCTGAACTTTATCTATCGATCGAACTCATATATTGTTATTATTTAAATACTCTAAGAGGTACAATAATTTATGCCCTGCCCGAAAGTGGAAATCAATAAGGTGCTCAAACCTAAAAAGGCCGATTGTAACATAGTGGATATAATAAAATATTCTAAAACTTGTATTTCAACAAATCGACCGAAAGCTATTACTACTCGAAACAGGCCCGTAGCTCACGAAGTCGGGACCTGAGGGGATCCTCGAAATTGAGGTCCTAAATTTTTGTATGTAATATTTTAAATAACTTACGTATTCTAATATAAATTAAACCGTAAACTTAAGTTATTAAACCGAATTAAAGACCATCTAGGTGTTTTATAGACATGGTTCGCCGCCGCGGATGCTGACGTCGATGCAGAAGCGAGCGATACAGATACGTTGCATTGTCGCGACGCGGCCGCGGACGATACGCAGTTTTCTTAAGAAAATGTCAAATATATCAGTTTCTTTGCAACTATACTAAATTATATTTGTGAAGAGGTTAAAAACACATAATAAATTTATAAAATTTATATGACATATTATAAAATTTCTTTATATGACATATATTACAAAATTTTCTATTATATTACATATATTACAAATATTTTGAAAATTCTTATTAGTATTAAATAGTCATTAAGAAAAAATGGAAAATAATGCAAGTCAAACATCAATAAGCATATTCAAATACGTATATTCAACAAATACAATGTACGATAATTCAAACAATAGAACCATAAGACTATCATAATATCTAGACTAATAATAAAGTATTTAACGAGATAAATAAACTTTCAAGCTATTCCTCCTTTTTTAAACTTCATGTACATTGCTTAATGAATTTGGACAATATATGTTATTTTCTATATTCTAACTAACAAAGGCTTGTTAAAAACTGGGTCAAACACTTGATAAGCCCAAGAATCATAAATTCGAATACCGGAAATACCCTAATTAGTCGTCGTCTACCTCACGACACATAATTTCAGAAGTTATGGATGAGATATATCCAACCGCGACGATATATATACATATAGGTATGATAAATTTTTTTGGTTCCCTTCGAAAGTTGGGCCTGAGGCGACCGCCTCACTGGCCTTATGGAAGCTACGGCCCTGACTCGAAAGACCAGATAAATTGACTATCGATCGAATGCTCTCTCATCTACTCTGTCACTATCGATCGAAACTATATTGTTGAATTTATGGAAGTCTTCGAAGGGCCAAAATAACCTAAATCGTTTGAGCACTTTCTCATCTAACCACTCATTATAATATCAACCCATGATATGCTACCTCACCACTAGTTAAATCTCTAAATGTCCCACACTACTTAAAAGTCATCATATACGTACAAATTCCATCCCACTAACCTAGAGTTAACTATTCTTCCCAAGATTGACGTCTTCCGTACATGAATTATCTATATATATGCATGAAATAAGGAGTAAAGAATTGATAGAGAAACAAACCCAGAATTTAGGGTTTTCGATTAACTACTCTATCTGAACAGTATCTATAAGCTTTTTAAATATTGGGTCCGGCCCATACTTGGGTTGGCCCATATGTACATAGTTATTATTATGTAAAAAAAATAGAACACAACTCACACACACGCACGCGAACAACAAGAGAGGAAAAACCGAGAAAGAAGAAGAAAGAAAAAGAGGGAGAACAGGAAGCTTAGATCCGGACGATCCGTTACCCCGTTTTCATCGAAACTTCGGGAGGAGAGTCGCCTCGATGTGCTCTACACATCTACCGTATCGGATCGTTCGGTTTCTTACGTGTTGGTGGTAACTCGCTTAACCTCTTTTGGTATTTCGGATTTGTAATCCGATGATTATTGGAGTTCCGAGTTTGTAACTCGACGTCGTTAGTGTGCTCGCTTTATTGGGTAGTGATTCGGTGTGTCGTTGGGTTGTTGTTACCTCGAGACGTTCTCGAGAGGTGTTGTCCATTGTATCCATCGAACTTGGTTATAGTGGACCGTTTCCTTGGATCGGGAGAGCGATCCCGTGTTTTTCCCGTTTTGGGTTTTCCACGTAAAAAGTTGCCGTGTTATTTTCGCTTTCTTCGTTGGTTGATTACCGTTATTATTGCTCGCGATTTCGACAACCCCTACAAAGTGGTATCAGAGAGAGGTTGAGTCGCGTTGTTGAGTTGGAGGTCAAGGAGGGCAGTTGTATGCTCGAAAGACGGGGAACAACAAGCTTTTTCTGTTAAAGCAGATGATGAGTTTGAAGTATCAAGAAGGGAGCAACATATCTGATCACTTGAATATATTCCTAGGGATTATTAATCAGCTAGCTGGAATGGGAATCAAGTTCGACGATGGCGTTTGTGGCTTCTTGGTACATTGCCAGACTCATGGGAGACATTCAGGATGTCATTGTCTAATTCGGCTCCAAATGGCATCTGTTCGATGGAATTGGTGAAGCAGCGTGCTCAATGAAGAGATGCGAAGAAAGTCACAAGGTGCTTCTTCACAGTCCGATGTCCTAGTCACGGAGAATAGGGGAGGAGCAAGAGTCGAGGCCCATGCGATCGAAACAGAAGTAAGAGCAAGTCTGGAAAGTATGCTAGCATCGAATGTCATTATTATGGCAAGAAGGGGCACATTAAAATAGTTTGTCGAAAGTTCCTGAGAGAGAACAAGAATGCGAAGAGTCAAGATCATCAGACGACGGATGCTGATAAGGTTGACAAGGTAACCGCAGTTACGACAGATATCTTTGTTGTGCGCGACGACGATGCTGTTAATCTAACTAGTCATGAGACTAGTTGGGTGATCGATAGCGGTGCTACGATACATGCTACACCGCGACGGGATTTCTTTGCCTCATATACCTCTGGTAATTTTGGACGAGTTATTATGGGAGACGATGGCGTTGCTAGAGCCATCGGTATCGGCGACGTGCGCTTGCAGACAGAGAACGGCAATACATTGCTTCTGAAGGCCGTGAAGCATGTTCCAGAGCTTCGCATGAGTTTGATGTCCACTGGAAAGCTTGATGATGAAGGTTTCCACAACCACTTTGGAGATGGAAAATGGAATCTCACTAAAGGCTCCTTGATCGTGGCGAAAGGAGAGAAGACATCATCTCAACTATATGTGACGCAAGCAAAGATTGCAGATTCTACCGTGAATACAATCGACGATGGTGGCGTGATGGAGCTTTGGCATAATAGACTCAGCCACATGAGCGAACAGGGACTGATGATACTAGCCAAGAAGAATCTTCTATCTGGCGTGAAGAATCCTTCGTTATGAAGATGTGATCATTGCTTGGCTGGGAAGCAGACCCGAGTCGCGTTCAAGAACATCACTCACTCGCCGAAATGAGGTATACTCGATCTAATTCACTCTGATGTTTGTGGTCCCATGAAACAAGAACACTTGGTGGTGCTGTGTATTTTGTTACTTTTGTAGATGATCATGAGGAAGATCTAGGCTTATATGCTGAAGTCCAAGGACCAAATGCTAGATATTTTCAAGCAATTTCACGCTTTGGTGGAGAGACAGACGAACAAAAAGCTCAAGTGTATTCAGACGGACAACGGAGGCGAATATTGTGGTCCTTTTGATGAGTATTGCAAGAAATACGGTATTCGACATCAAAAGACGACTCCAAAGACACCTCAGTGAAATGGCTTAGCTGAGAGGATGAACAGAACACTGATCGAGAGAGTGAGATGTTTGCTATCACAGTCGCAGTTGCCAAATTCTTTCTGGGGTGAGACGTTAAATACAGTTGTTCATGTTTTAAATCTCACACCTTGCGTTCCTTTGAGATTTGAGTACCAGATAAGATTTGGTCAGGAAAGAAAATCTCGTATGATCACTTGCGCATGTTTGGGTGCAAGGCTTGTGTTCACATCCCGAAAGACGAGCGATCGAAGCTTTATGTGAAGATAAGACCATGTGTATTCATCGGTTATGGCCTTGATGAGTTCGGGTACAGATTTTACGACCCCGTGCAGAAGAGGCTTATCAGAAGCCGAGATGTTGTGTTCGTTGAAGACCAGTGCATACGAGATATTCAGTCAGAGAAGTCGACTAAGAGGTCCAGCGGCGATCTACCTAATTTGGATCCACCTCCTGTACATGTAGCATATGCCGATCAAGGGGAGATGTTCCTAAATCTAGCGATGTCGGCAAGGGTGAGAATCTTATAGGCGATGTTGATGTTGAGCCAGCGAAACCTATTGATGAAGCTGTCGAAGAACCTTCGATTGAACCTCAATTGAGAAGATCTACTAGGGAGCATCGTTCATCCACGAGGTATCCTTCAGATGAGTACGTGATGCTAACAGATGCCGGAGAACCTGAGGATTACCAAGATGCAATTTCTGTTGACGACAAGAATGAGTGGATGAAAGCTATGGTGGAAGAGATGCGATCTCTCCATGATAACCACACTTACGATTTGGTAGAGCTACCTCGAGGACAGAAAGCTCTCAAGAATCGATGGGTTTATCGACTGGAAAATGAAGAAAATAATTCTCAACCAAGGTACAAAGCTCGCTTGGTCGTGAAAGTTTCGGTCAGAACAAAGGCATTGACTTTGAAGATATATTCTCACCGGTGGTGAAGATGTCCTCGATCCGAGTTGCTCTTGGTTTGGCTGCACGCTTGAGCTTGGAGATTGAGCAACTTGACGTGAAAACTGCATTTCTTCATGGTGACCTTGAAGAAGACATTTACATGGAGCAGCCCGAGAGATTCAAAGTCAAGGGAAAGGAGCAGCTTGTTTGCAAGTTGAACAAGAGTTTGTACGGATTGAAATAAGCTCCACGACAATGGTACAAGAAGTTCGATTCTTTATGACCAGTCACGAGTACACCAGAACCTCTTCGGATCATTGTGTGTTTGTGAAGAGGTACTCCGATGACGACTTTATTATTCTTCTCTTGTACGTTGACGACATGTTGATTATAAGCCATGATACTAGCAAGATTGCAGCGTTGAAGAGAAAATTGAGCAAGTCTTTTGCGATGAAGGACTTGGAAGCAGCGAAGAAAATTCTCGGCATGAAGATTTCTCGTGATAGGAAAAATCGGAAGTTATGGTTATATCAAGAAGACAACATTGAGAAAGTTCTCGAGAGAGTTCACATGAGTAAAGCCAAGGCGGTTTGTTCTCCACTTGCAGGTCATTTCAAGTTGTCATCTGAGAAATGCCCGAAAAGTGAGAAAGAGAAGGCCGACATGAGCAGAGTTCCTTATCAGTCTACGGTCGGTAGTTTGATGTATGCCGTAGTTTGTACTCGACCTGATATTGCCCATGCCATTGGTGTCGTTAGTCGTTTTCTCTCTAATACTGGAAAAGAGCAATGGGAAGCCGTAAAGTGGATATTGAGATATCTCAGAGGCACTTCCAAGACGTGTTTGTGTTTTGGCAGCGGAGAGCCTATGCTAGTTGGATATACCTATTCAGACATGGCAGGTGATGTTGACTCCAGAAAATCTATTTTGGGTTTTTTGATGACTTTTGCAGGGGGAGCTGTGTCATGGCAATCGAAGCTGCAGAAGTGCGTTGCGCTATCCACCACAGAAGCCGAGTATATTGCAATTACGGAGGGTTGCAAAGAAGCTTTGTGGATGAAGAAGTTTCTTGAAGAAGTTGGTCTACAATAGGACAAGTATGTTGTCTACAGCGATAGTCAGAGTGCTATCCACCTCTCCAAGAACTCGTCATTCCATTCAAGATCCAAGCATATCGACGTCAGATACCATTGGGTTCGAGATGTGCTCGAGTCGAAGCAGTTGTATTTGGCGAAGGTACACACGAGCGAGAACGGATTAGATATGTTGACGAAGATTTTGCCGAAGGAGAAGCTCAAGACCTGTCGACGGAAAGCGGGCTTGCTTGAGCCCACAGTATGAGCCAGAGGGGGAGTTTATTGGGTCCGGCCTATACTTGGGTTGCCCATATGTATATAGTTATTATTATGTAAAAAAAAATAGAACACACAACTCACACACACGCACGCGAACAGCAAGAGAGGAGAAAAAGAGAAAGAAGAAGAAAGAAAAAGAGGGAGAAGAAGAAGCTTAGATCCGGACGATCCGTTACCCTGTTTTTGTCGAAACTTCGGGAGGAGAGTCGCCTCGACGTGCTCTACACATCTACCGTATCGGATCGTTCGGTTTCTTACGTGTTGGTGGCAACTCGCTTAACCTCTTTTGGTATTCCGGGTTTGTAACCCGATGATTATTGGAGTTCTGAGTTTGTAACTCGACGTTGTTAGTGCATGTGCTCGCTTTATTGGTGTAGTGATTCGGTGTGTCATTGGGTTGTTGTTACCTCGAGACGTTCTCGAGAGGTGTTGTCCATTGTATCCGTCGAACTTGGTTATAGTGGACCCTTTCCTTGGATCGGGAGAGCGATCCCGTGGTTTTTCCCGTTTTGGGTTTTCCACGTAAAAAGTCGCCGTGTTATTTTAGTTTTCGTCGTTGGTTGATTACCGTTATTATTGCTCGTGATTTCGACAACCCCTACATTAAATTCATGGGAATATAATAAACATAAGCCGTGAAGATTAATATTATAAAGGATATACTTACCAAAAGTTTCGAACCTTAAGTTGTTATGGTTTCCTTAGGTTGATAGTATTTCTTTTGGTCTTTCCTCTCTTCATGTTAATGAGGGTTTTTCTTCCTTTCGTTTGCTTATAATGGTTTCTCCTTTATGGATCTTTGATTTATGCGAAGAATTAAAGCATAGGAAAGTGTAATAGAAATGACTAGTATGTGACATATTTGCTTCCTAGATTAAGAAACCTTAATATCTATCCTTTATTTACTCGAAACTTTACTTGAGTTGTGAGTGGTTTAATTAATTATATATGTCGACCAACACATCATGCTATATCAATCAATCGGCCGATTCTATTGTCAATTAATGTGTATATGATTCTTTGATCCTCATTCTTGTTCGGCGAAAGCTAATAAGCACACATATGAATCGGCCGAAACTACCTCCTCAAGATTTATCCAAGCTTCTATACTTACATTCGGCCGATTCTATTGACATATACCATCGGCCGATTCTATCTTCACCTTCTCGGCGATTCCAACATTTACATGCATGGGAATCACTCGAATCCTACCCTTCTCAAAATCAGTCGAAGCTTGACTTACATTACACACTTAATTTGCACATAAGTTCATAAATTAGCATGTTCACAAAAATTTGGGGTATTAGATCGAGCGACTCGATAGCTCAATGAGCCGGCTCGAGCTCGGTACAGGCTCGCAAACGAGCCGGCTCGAGCTCAGTCGTGGGTGCTCGAACTTGTTTTTTTATTTATTATTTTATTTCCTTTTGTACCGTTTTTAAGAAAAAGTTAGAAGTCAAGTCTGACTAGCTTCTCGAGCTCGAGCTTCGTTTTGAAATCCGAATTTGAAATCCTAATGTTTGACAAACAATGAATTTGGATTTGAGTTCTACTTTGGAGGGGAGAGAGAGAGAGAGAGAGAGAGAGAGAGAGAGAGAGAGAGAGAGAGAGACTTCCTCGTATCAATGTGGTTTAGGATCAATTACTGTTAGTATAATGCATAGATATTCATCAGGATATATGAAAAAGAAAGAAACTAAACGTTTTCAAGCCTAATCTTCGATGATATCTCTCTCTTCAGTCAGTTCAGACAATATAAATTCCTTTTTCCGGCGCAACGTAATAAAAGTTATTTTACTCAGGGAACGTCCCCGTGTAGCTAATATGGTCCAAAGTACGTCGCAAACCGTACTTATTCACGGCCGCCATGGCAGCTCTGTAACCTTCTCCGTAAGCGGGCGAAGCATCGTTCGCTATCTGATGCATGAAAAACTCCCCAAGCTTATTCTCCACGCTCGACTTTCCCCCTTTCTTCGACGACGACGAAGAAGAAGAAGAAGAAGACGATGGCATAAATGCTGAGTACGACCATGACGTGGCACTGTTTCTTACAGTGCTAGTTGGCAATACCTCCGACTCGAGCCACATGTAAGAAAGCACTTGGCATATGCCTTCTTCTACCTCAGGCCTCAGGTTTCTGTAATCTGCTAAATTAATCAAGATTTTACCTTCGTGGGCGTAAAAAAAATGAACTCAAGAAAATTTTGGGGATTTGTTTTCCAAACCGTTGAGTCGAAGCCATCCGTGCATTAGCTCATGCGCGAGTATCGCTCCCGTCAGTAATCTGCGCCAAGAAATCGATTCGCCTTGTAATAAATAGATTTAAGACGCAAAAGGTCAATCCTATTGTAAATTATTACCTCGGAAGTCCGTATAGGACAAGAATTGCAGTAACCTCGCATTTCCGAATAAGCTTATGGGGTTGCGTTCTAAGCCCTACGAGCCCTCTTCGCTCCATCCTCGGCCTCCTCAATATCTGAGGAGAATTGAAGCCAAATGATCGATTGATTATAATAGGCTGGTTGCGTATAAATAATTCTTACGCTTGTAACGGTTTGCTCTTCGGAAAGGCATAGACCTCTCGTTTCGGGCATGTGATGAAAACCCTAATTAAAGAATATCATGGAAAAAAACATCATTTGCAAACCAATGGTGAGAACGAAGGCGAATATTTTTATGCTTACGTGCTTCTCCCCTTCAATGGCTTCGTTGAGCGCTTGCCTCTCGACGAGGAGCATGGGAATTTGCTGCTCGATTTTCATGTTCATCCCTTCGTAGTAATCTCTAATTGAGTGGTAGAGAGGCTGGCAGTCGCCCGTGTCCATTATTGCAGACTCCATGCATTCTAAGCAAAGGTTTCGCCCGTCCCCTAAAGATACGTACCTCGTATTGCACGACTAATACAAATCGAGCCCAAAAAAAAATAGATAAATAGTCGTAAATTTTGAGGAGATTTTTTTTTGTCTCGTTTTCTTTTTCTTACCTCCAAGCGTTCGCAACTGCAGCAACGAGGCGTGTAGTCGTGCTCGTGCGAAGGGCAGTACTTCTGCGACCAAAATGGGTGGCATCTGTACTCTATTAAGCCCACCCCATTGGTCGGAATCTACGCAAATCGAATCGAGAAAGAACAAATTTTTATTACGTCGATTTCCCGGGATTTTGAGAGAATGTTTCATTATAAAATTGAGCGGTTCATCCTAAACCAATCAGCACTATGTGGATTAATAAAGCGTGACGGCTTTAATTTTTCAATGTGCGACAACACCCAATTTATAATCTCTAAAAAAAATGCTCTGCTTACAAATTGATGGCAGACTTCGCACTTGGGATGCGTGAGAGCCTTGAAGCAAGATTTATGGTATGTGTCTCTCCCTGACAATGAGAACTTCAATAGGAAAAAAAAGTTTTGTGTCACTAATTTTAATGTTATAATAAAAAAATGACAGGAATATCGTCGACAGGTCGAGAGACTCGCCTCGTGCTCGGTTATGGGGTAATTGCACGCATGGCAGCGAAAGCATTCGGGATGGAAGAATTCTCCCATGCATCCCAAATAGTTTCCTTGTCCAATCTCGCGCTTGCAGCGCCCGCAAATTCTGACGGGGAAATTATTCACAAGATTAAATTGTTAGTCGTGTATTAGTGCAAGCGCTTCGTAGTTCGCAACCTATATTTTTTTTCTAAATGAGATTTTTCGTTGGAGGAGAAAAATTGCCTGGTGTGCGCTCCTCGACGGTATATATCTCGAGGGATATACGGCGCTGGATTTAGGCGATCGTGGAGAGATCTTCCGAAGTCCTCGTCGTGGTTGGTTCTCCATCGAAACCCTGCAAACAGGAATTTATTTTTTTGATTATAATCAGACTTTGTTGGATACAAAATATATAAAATAAAAAAAGATTGTGATCCCTCCAAGAGCTAAGGCCAAGAGATCATGGGTACAAATTCTGACGATCGCCCATTTGACAAAAATAAAAAATTAAACGGCAAGTCTAACGCTAGATAAGAAAAGAAACCAGCCTTAACGTGAGACATATTCAATAAACATATAGAATTAAAATTTCCCTATTCGAAATAAAACATATAGAATTAAAATATGATATTTCCCTCCAAGCTTAAGCTTTTAGGTTGGTCATTCAATCAATTCGTGTTTATATGATAAGTGATCTATATGGTTCAAGAGAGAAATACTTGAGAAGTTAGATTAGATCCAATCACCATTTGGTCCCTTGAAATCTTCAGCAAGAGATAGCGCGATCGCCCGATCGATGTCTTCTTTCTCACGCTTCATTCGAGCTCGACTGTCGTCCTATAATATATAGATCGTTATTCGAATAAGGATGACATAACCTCAAATCTTTACTAGTTCCCTTTTATCAGCTTCTATTCTTAGAAAAATATTGATGGAAAGACGATAAATACCAGCGATCTAATAGGAGCATGCCAAGCCATGTTTTCGTCTCCGACAAACCGAGGCGATGAAACTCCGCCGTTATTTATAGGTGGGCCCTTGAAGATTTTGCTCAGCCAACTCATAAACTTCGACTTCCTCTCTGCGTACGAAGAAATAACATGCCCTGCTTAAGACCCCGAGAATTCGTAATGTAAACGTCTAATATATGGACGAACGAAGCAAAATTTCATGTGGGAATCCCTTAAAGAAACCCTAGGAAGAAAAAGATAAGCACATACCATAGATGCAAGGCTGAGAAAGATGGTTGACGTTGTTGTTGGAAGAAGACATTTAGGACAAGGTAGGTTTGACGCGTATGTATAGAGAGAGCGTTGATATTTCTGTGGTTTTTTTTTTTTTTTTTTTTTTTTTTTTTTTTTTTTTTTTTGAGGATAGCCGAAAAGGAGAGTTTGAAAATGGCGAAAAGGACTGAGGGAGATAAAAAGATGATGTCGATCACCAAAACGGAAAGAGTATAATACGCAGAGATGATGAGTAGGGGAAGAGAGAAGAGAACAATGGCATCATTTTTTGATAAAGCCATGCCTTTGCGAGGATGAAAAGAAAGGTGTGTAATAACACATACACTTCTTACCCAAAGGAAAAAAGAAGGAATATCTGAGATGGAAGAGATTCTTGGCTTGAGACCACAAAGAAAGGGAAAAAAGAAAAAGGTAGTAAGAGAATGACGAGAGAATCTGATGACAGTTACAGCTAGCTTAAGGCTGCATGCAAGCTTTTGGACGGCTCAAAGTTGTTCTATTTCTGAAGATTGTTCAAAGAACACAAAATCTAATTAAAAAAAAAAAAAAAAAAACAACGTCTTTCGCTACAAAAAAAAAAAACACAGCTCTGCCGACTAACATTTCGACTGCTAGACAGAGAAAAAAAAACATTGGTTGTAGGCTAATTAATTAGGGTTTATAGTGGGCCGGGAAATTTACTCGGAAGGGTCATCTTATTTATTGCCAATTAGGGTTTGTCTAAACCAGTTCGGTTGGATCGATCAAGATAAGCTTTCTGTTTATGTTAAAATCAAATAGTATTAATGAGGGTTTGTTTTTCGACATTATAAGGACATTAAGATATCTTACACATATATCATCAACTCAAAGACAACGCATCAAAACATGCACGAAGAGTATTCTTTCCTTCAACATTACTAATCTATCCGAAGTTAAAATATTCTCCCATATAATATTGTTGTCCATCAATTTATTATCTAGTTTTAACAGTGGTGGACAGAGAGGGGGGGCCCTATATACGTGCAAATTGCATTCTTTTTCCCCTCTTTATATAAGAATCAATATGTGTTATACATATATTATTCCACAAGCATTGACATTAATTACTTATGTGATCATGTCGTACTAGATTGAGGATTAGATCTTAAAGCTATATATATATATATTGTTAATGTTGACTAGCTCAGCTTTGACAATGTTGGGCTAACATTTCAGCCAACATTGTTGTCTGTCAACATTCGATTTTATCTTTCATGCCCAAAACCGTTTAACCTTTTTTTGTAGCTTTATTTACTGATATGCAGGACGTGGTAAAGTGCTAAAACGAGTTCAAACCGTGTGGAAAGCGTGTGGAGTTGTTTGAACGAATTTAGGAAGTGCAATTACCATAAATAGAAGATTTGAAGATCAAAAGAGATCAAGTCAAGCAACGACCAAGATTAGAAGATCTGAATATCAAAGAGAATCATTCAACCAGCTGCCATAAATAGGAGATAAGGAATCGGCCAATGAGATGAGAAGATTCGAACTAAATATATACTATATTTAGGGAGATCTTCGAAGAGATAATTGAAGAGATATTCAAGGGATCTTCTTACCAATTCAAGAGGGAGCCAAGGTCTATAAATAAGAGATATTTTTGAGCTGCAACGAACGACTTTCGAGAGAGCCTTCAAGAAGTAACTTTGAGCAACATATTGAGCGAAAACGATGAGCGAAACACATATCGAGTTTGAGCGATTTTTACTTCTTGCGAGAGTTGTCTTTTAGTCTAGCTTTTCAGAGGTCGTGAGATCTTGTAGGTTTAGAATCCTTTTTGATTCGTTCCGTTTGCTAGACTAGTTTTACCTATCTTTTTCGATAGTTTTGTAATCCATCTTTCTAGTGGATTTTTACCCCTTGGGGCTCGCAGCAAGTTATTTGACTTGCTGCACAAAAACATCTCTTGTGTTCGTTTCGTTTTTATCACTAAGTTTCTATCATTTCCGCTGTGCGTTATAAGAGAGTGTGAGTGTTAACCCAACATCACGTCCAACATCAGTTTACAACTTAGTGTTTTTACATCCATTGTGTACGGGACCCCCATCAAAGTGGTATCAGAGCCAACGCTTGACGTCACTAAGCGCTTAACATCCTCTACAATGGATATTACCAGTTCCAACAACATCGGCAAAGTTCCTGTTCTTGACGGCACCAACTATGCGTATTGGAAGGTCCGTATTCGTCAGTGCATCAAGTCAATCGACGTGCGAGCTTGGGAAGCAGTTCTCCACGGTTATACCCCACCAAGGACAGAACCCGATGCAGATGGAGAAGTCGTCGACAAGCCTGTCGAACTATGGACAGCACCCGAGCGAAGCCTGGCAGAATTCAATGATAAGGCACTCAACGCAATCTTCTCCACGGTGGATATCTTTATGTTTAAGATCATCCAGAACTGTACAACGGCCAAGAATGCGTGGGATCTGCTCGAGAGGTACTGTGAAGGTGATACAACGGTGCGAGAAACCAAACTACGCCTCCTCTTAAGCCAATTCGAGAATATCAGAATGAAGGAAGACGAGGATATTACGACGTACTTTGGGAAGCTTTTGACCATCTCCAGCGAGTGTGCCAGCCTAGGAGATCCTCTGTCAAACAAGGTATTAAATTCAAAAGCAATTCGTACACTAACAGAAAAATTTAATATGAAGGTGTCAGCGATCGAGGAGTCTCACAATCTAGCTACCATGGACTTCAACGTGTTGATGAACATTTTGAAAAATTATGAAACCAATCTTGAAGTCCAAAAGAGGGCCTCTCGTGGAAAGAGTCTCGCACTAGTCACCCAGCCATCTGATGAACTGATCGAGGTCGACCCAAGAAACGCAGAAGACATGGCCATGGTTGTAAAGAAATTCGCGAAGTACTTCAAGAAGAAGAATGTTGTGCAAAATGTTGGCCCAACATTCAGAAAAGGCCAGAATGCCAAGGCAGAACCATCTTCAGCCCCTCCGTTCCCTAAATGGAAACCTTTTGGGAGGCTAGATGGAAAGCCAAAGAAGAATATCAACTATGAGGCAGTTCGGTGTTTTGAATGCCAAGGTTGGGGCCATTTTGCCAACGAATGTGCCAACACCATTCGCAAGCGTGGTGGTAAGGTCATGTGGATCGATCTGTCAGACGAGGAAGATGAAGATGAAGAGGAAGAGCCTAAGCAATCATCCGTGATCATCCAGTCATTTTCTGACGACGAAGAAGATGAAGATAATCAAATCGGCCTTACTGCGGTAACTGATGTTGAGCCAACATCTGACTCAACATCTGTAAAACATATCATTTTTTATTATGATGATTCAAACTGTCTTGATGGTCTTTTGAGTTGTGATGATACAGAAACTGAGACAGAGAGTGGTGAAGAAGCCGTTAAGCAGTTGACCTCACAATATGAAGTAGAAAAGGCGATCAACTCACAACTTCGTGCCGCGGTGAAATTACTGGCCGAGGAAAATGAGAAAAATGAGAAGGTCATTGAAGGTCTAATGGATGGCATGAACAAGCTGGAAGCCGCTTTGACACGAAAAGACAGGGAAATCGACTCACTTCAAAAGCGACTCAATGAGGCCGACAAAACTTTTGCTAAATGGAACAGAAGCAAAACTAGCCATGAAGAGGTACTATCTATTGGTATTACTGATAAACAAGGTCTAGGTTATAACTGTCAATCTGCTCATGATAGTACAAAACCCTTGACCCATGAGAAGCCGAAGATTGTGTTTGTTAAAGCTCAATCCGTAAATGACGAAGTTACGAATCCTAAGGATAGTCCCGAGCATGTGACCCCAAAAACTCATGATAAATCCTTTTTGTGTGAACACTGTAAGAAATCAGGTCATTTAAAATCATACTGCTGGAAATTGAAGAGAGAGATTTCTGCTAAGAAATCGATGTCAGCTGAGATGTTACCCAACATATCAGTCAACATTGAGAAATCAGTGTTGAAGGATGTGTCTGGAGAAAAATCAGTTGGTGTTTCTTCGAATTCTAGTAAACAGAATGTGGTTAAATCTTCTAAGAAAGCTTGGATTAGGAAATCAGGGGATAAAAGTCTTGTTGTGTACACCTCTCTGCGAGCTAACGTTACAGGTTCATGGTACTTCATAGCGGGTGTTCCCGACATATGACGGGTACCAAAGAGTATCTCAGTGACTACACGCCTTTAAGGAGTGGATCTGTGACATTCGGAGGTGGTTCCAAAGGTCGAATTCTCGGCAGAGGCAGACTGAATGTGCCCGATTTTCCCAAGCTTAGCAATGTACTCCATGTAGCCGGGCTGGTTGCGAATCTGATTAGCATTAGCCAGCTGTGCGACGATGACCTTGAGGTAAGGTTTAATAAGGAGTGTTGTGAAGTGTTTAACCGAAATTCTGTTCTAGTGATGGCAGGTAAGAGATCTAGCGACAATTGTTACCTAGTTGGTGACAAAACTGGTGAGAAAGACGTGTGCCAGCTTTCAAAGGCCGAGGATGATGTTGTTCTTTGGCATTACAAATTGGGCCACGTTAACTACAGAACATTGGAGCAACTTATCAAACATGACGCAATCAGAGGCATTCCTAAGCTTAAGGAGTTTGGTAAGGTTGTATGTGAGTCGTGTTTGAAGGGTAAGCAAACACATGTTAGTCACAATGTTGACCAACAAGCTGCCCAACATTTTAAAACTGCTCACTGTTTTCAGTTGATTCACATGGATTTGATGGGTCCTATGGAAGTTGATAGCATAGGGGGTAGAAAATATGCTTATGTGCTCGTGGATGATTTTTCTAGATATGCATGGATTTTCTTTCTTAGGGAAAAATCAGAATCGGTCGAGTTTTTCAAAAAATTCTGTGCTATGATTCGAAACAATTTCAGTGCTACTATTTTCCGTATTAGGTCTGATCATGGTAGAGAGTTTGAGAATCAATGTTTTGATGAATTCTGTGATAAGAAAGGCATTGTGCATGAGTATTCGTCTCCTAAGACACCCCAACAAAATGGGGTTGCCGAAAGGAAGAATAGGACGTTACAAGAAATGGCTCGGGTTATGTTACTATCTAAGAATGTGTCTAAACGTTTTTGGGCTGAAGCTTTGCATACAGCATGTCACATTTCGAATCGTGTATTTTTTAGGCATGGTACAAAGAAAACCCCGTATGAATTGTTGAATGGTAAGAAGCCTACGGTTAAATATTTTCATATCTTTGGATGTTTTTGTTACATGCTAAATAATCGTGAATATTTGACTAAGTTTGATTCGAAGAGTGACAAATGCATATTCCTAGGATATTCGGCAAACAGTCGTGCTTATCGAGTCTATAATTTGCGTTTAAAGACTGTTCAAGAATCAGTTAACGTTGTGTTTGATGATGCTACTGATCTT
Source organism: Craterostigma plantagineum (assembly GCA_027422505.1). Taxonomy (NCBI): domain Eukaryota; kingdom Viridiplantae; phylum Streptophyta; class Magnoliopsida; order Lamiales; family Linderniaceae; genus Craterostigma; species Craterostigma plantagineum. The sequence goes on along the minus strand of JAPQWV010000183.1, from coordinate 927,733 downwards.
AGCAATATGCCTCCTCAAGTTGACATTGCAGATGTTATACAAGCAAGAAACGAACCAGAGGAATCTTCGGATGACAATGTTGAGCCAACATTGGACTCAACATCTGTACCAGAACAGAACGATGAAGCTGGTCCTAGCGAAGTGCGACGTGATCCACCAGCCAAGATTCAGAAAGACCATCCCACTGATCTAATAATTGGAAACGTGAATGACGGAAGGAAGACCAGAGACAAACCACGAAAGGATTACAAGTCTATGGTAAGAAATGCGTGTATGAACTCGCTATATGCTGAGGTACGTTTTAATTGCTTTGTTTCTGAGATAGAACCCAAGAATGTCCTTGAAGCTCTCAAGGATAATTGTTGGATAAATGCGATGCAAGAGGAACTCTTGCAGTTCGAGAAAAACCAAGTTTGGACATTAGTGCCACGGCCGAAACACTTAATGTCATAGGCACTAAGTGGATATTCAAGAATAAATCTGATGAACTTGGTAGGGTTGTTAGAAACAAGGCACGCTTAGTAGCTCAGGGTTACACGCAAGTAGAAGGTATAGACTTTGATGAGACGTTTGCTCCCGTTGCTAGGTTAGAATCTATTAGGCTTTTGTTAGCTATTGCATGTTGGCTTAACATTACATTACATCAAATGGATGTTAAGGGTGCTTTTTTGAATGGGTATATTGATAAGGAAATCTATGTAGAATAGCCTAAAGGGTTCGAAGATCCCCATTATCCTAACCATGTTTTTAAGATGCAGAAAGCACTGTACGGGTTGAAGCAAGCGCCTCGAGCGTTGTATGCAAGGTTAGCAACATTTTTGCTTGAGTTTGGTTTCACTCGAGGTGAGGCGGATCGCACTCTTTTTGTTAAGAGGGTCGGATCCGATATTTTGATTGCTCAAGTATATGTTGATGACATTGTTTTTGGTTCAAGCTCACAAGCTTTATTAGATCAGTTTGTGCAGGCTATGAACACTACCTTTGAGATGTCGATGATAGGCGAATTAACATATTTTCTAGGATTGCAGATTAAGCAAAGCAGCGACGGGATCTTTATGTCCCAAGAAAAGTATGCCAAGAACACAGTCAAGAAGTTTGGATTGGACACTGCTAAGGTAATGAAAACGCCCATGGGTTCCTCGCAGAAGGTAAGTAAAGACAATGTTGGGCAGAATGTTGACCCAACATTGTACCGCTCTATGATAGGCAGTTTATTGTACTTATCTGCGAGTAGACCTGATATCATGTATAGTGTTTGCGTATGTGCTAGATATCAATCTGAACCTAAGGTGTCGCATCTTAATGCTGTTAAGAGAATACTTCGTTATGTGAGTGGTTCGTGTAGCCTTGGATTATGGTTTTCCAAAGATACTAATTTGAGTCTTGTAGGCTATAGCGATGCTGACTGGGCAGGTGACGAGGATGACCGCAAGAGTACAAGTGGTGGCTGTTTCTTCCTAGGTAATAACTTGGTTGCATGGTATAGTAAGAAACAAAACTGTGTGTCTTTATCTACTGCTGAGTCCGAATATGTTGCGGCGGGTAGTTGTTGCACGCAATTATTATGGTTGAATAGCATGTTATGTGACTATGGGTTAGGGTGCGAATCTGTACTTATGTATTGTGATAACCTTAGTGCCATTAACATCTCTAAGAATCCCATCCAACATTCACGAACAAAGCATATAGATATTAGGCATCATTTTCTGAGAGATATGGTAGAAAAAGAGTTAGTCCGCATCGAGCATATAGACACTAAGAATCAGTTAGCAGACATTTTTACGAAAGCATTGGATTCTGAAAGGTTCTCGGACCTGAAGAAATCCATAGGTTTGCACATGTTAGTTTAGATGTTGGTCCAACATTTGGATCAACATAGCATATGTCGATTTTGATAGTTGCTGCTTTGATGTTTGGTTTAATATTCTGTTCTGTTTTCCTGTGAAATGACTTGATTCTTCTTGATTGGTCCCTAAATAAACCCGATCCCTCTTTTATAGGCTCTTGGTAATATGTCCCTAGGTACACGGCATTCGCTGTGACGATGTACTCTTTGCGACTAAAAACCAATCCTTTTTATTGTGATTAGCATGCTCATAAACCCTCGGCTAGATATAGGTATTTGGTAATAAGTTTCCTTAGGTACACGGCATTCGCGGTGACGATGTATACTATGCGACAAAAAGTCGAACCTTGAGGCTGAGGGTATAGGGCAGTGCGTGAATTCGTTGTGGGTATATGAGGTGAAAGGGTAGAAATAAAGGGAACTGATTTTGAGAAGAATTAAGCAGAAAAGTCTAGGATTACGGAATTAGAATGTTGAGTCAAATGTTGGGGCAACATGTGATTGTCAGTTCGATATTGCTACTTTCTGTGCTTTCGTTTTTATTCGTGTCTGTCTTTAGTACTGTTTTTGTTAGTCTTGTGTGTCTAGTTCGGTTATCTCTCAGAAATGCATTAGAAACTCTCGAAGATCAGCTCTTTACACTTGTCTCTATGTGTTCATGTACGTCGCTCAAACGGTTAGTATTTCTTGATTCTACCTTGACTTTTGACTTAGTTGTCTTTTTGGTTGAATCATGGTCTGAATTGCTCCTATTTATTCGCATGACTTAGTCTTCATATTTGCTCCTATGTGCTCGCGTGTTTGGTTTGAAAATATATTATTTTTAGCTCCATGATTTAATTAGGCGGTTTGTGAACTTATTTAGCATTCAATATGTTTCAGCTCTCATATGTGTCCAACGGTTATTTTCTTAGTCTCATTTACTCCACTATATGCGATTTTCTATTAGTGGTGTGTGGTATTTGTAACCGTTGAAACATGCGTACATGAAGTGATTTGATTGATCGAATTTTTTATTCACGAACCCTAGCTCCTTAACCGACTTCATTTCTCTCTGCCCCCGAATTACTCTCATATCAATTTCTTTTGGATTTATCTTTGATTTCTTTATGGGAACTAACTTGTTTCTGAGTCTCAGAATATAGGCCCAGATGTTAGTCCCACATTTACCTCAACATCTGCAAGTTGGCTAACAGCTAAGTTCTGTGAGTTTTTTTCTTTCTTCCCAAAAAGGGGGAGAAGGTTCTGCAAATAAAAAGGGGGAGATAAGAAAATTCAGGGGGAGCAGAATAAGGAGTCAAACAAACAGGGGGAGCTGACCAAGAAGGAGAAGCAGCCGAGAAAGCATCAGAAGGAAACTCCATATTCCATTGAGAGTGAGCTCTGATCCTTTCTATTTTGCATGCATAATTGATTTTTCTCTGATTTTTATTTTTGCATGTCGAAAAATATTTTTTACTATTTTTGCATGCTGATTTGCGTCTCCGAAAATGTTTACATGTGTGCCTGCTTACATGCCAAATATTTTTATTTTGCAGATTCGCCTAAAGATCGTTTCTTTTTACATGCGTGACTTTATTGTTATTTTGTGCATGCTGATCTGGTTAATTCTGCTTGTGTGACTATGTGGTTTGCCGGCATGCGTATGAACGGTTATATTGTGCAGACGTTTAACTTAAGACCTTGTTATGGCTATGTACTATTGTCGTAGTACTTTGAATAGTTTAATCGCTATTCTGTTTGCGTCTACTCTAACCATCTTTTAATGCTTTTGTGGTTGAGTAGATTTTGCCTTCAGGGGGAGTTTTGGAACTTTTAAATCTGCACGGGTTTTGGGAAGAAAGATAAAAAGGGGGAGATTGTTAATGTTGACTAGCTCAGCTTTGACAATGTTGGGCTAACATTTCAGCCAACATTGTTGTCTGTCAACATTCGATTTTATCTTTCATGCCCAAAACCGTTTAACCTTTTTTTGTAGCTTTATTTACTGATATGCAGGACGTGGTAAAGTGCTAAAACGAGTTCAAACCGTGTGGAAAGCGTGTGGAGTTGTTTGAAAGAATTTAGGAAGTGCAATTACCATAAATAGAAGATTTGAAGATCAAAAGAGATCAAGTCAAGCAACGACCAAGATTAGAAGATCTGAATATCAAAGAGAATCATTCAACCAGCTGCCATAAATAGGAGATAAGGAATCGGCCAATGAGATGAGAAGATTCGAACTAAATATATACTATATTTAGGGAGATCTTCGAAGAGATAATTGAAGAGATATTCAAGGGATCTTCTTACCAATTCAAGAGGGAGCCAAGGTCTATAAATAAGAGATATTTTCGAGCTGCAACGAACGACTTTCGAGAGAACCTTCAAGAAGTAACTTTGAGCAACATATTGAGCGAAAACGATGAGCGAAACACATATCGAGTTTGAGCGATTTTTACTTCTTGCGAGAGTTGTCTTTTAGTCTAGCTTTTCAGAGGTCGTGAGATCTTGTAGGTTTAGAATCCTTTTTGATTCGTTCCGTTTGCTAGACTAGTTTTACCTATCTTTTTCGATAGTTTTGTAATCCATCTTTCTAGTGGATTTTTACCCCTTGGGGCTCGCAGCAAGTTATTTGACTTGCTGCACAAAAACATCTCTTGTGTTCGTTTCGTTTTTATCACTAAGTTTCTATCATTTCCGCTGTGCGTTATAAGAGAGTGTGAGTGTTAACCCAACATCACGTCCAACATCAGTTTACAACTTAGTGTTTTTACATCCATTGTGTACGGGACCCCCATCATATATAAATATATCAAAAAATATTCGAAGGAATATATTTATGAAGTGATCATGTTGCATTAGGAATCAAAGGGCGACTTAAAATGTCATAAGGTAACTATAAGCATCTCTTCATATATTTAATTGGGCTATTTCAGCTTTATTAGTATTATCTTTTTTTTTCTCCGAAGCAAAATATGCTCTCGACAAAAGCTAGATCTTACACCACGATCGGTTAGTTTGGACGTAAATAATTTATTTAAAATTTTATCCTTTCTTGCTTTTCAACCCTCTTTCCTTTAATGTTTGTCAGCACGAACTATTACATCATCCTTCTTAATTGCACAATTATTGTTTCGTATTAATTTAACGCCGAAGATATGATAAATATGTGAAATAGGTTATTAGCAAAAAATGTCTGGGTGGTGTAGTCGGTTATCACGCTAGTCTCACACACTAGAGGTCCCCGGTTCGAACCCGGGCTCAGACAGTTTCTATTTTTCTATTTTATTTTCCAATTATCAATCACCTAAAAGAGCGTTTTATTTATATACATTTTGCCACGTCATCTCCTTTTACTATTTTGCCACGTCATCTCCTTCCCGACCATCGCTCAAGAGGCCAAGAATAAGGGCGTTCACATTAACCCAAAAAACCGACCGAACCGTAAAGAACCGAACCGAAAAGACCGGAACCGAAAAAAATCGAACCGAATTGTAGAAAACCGAATCGAACCAAATTAAAATGGTTCGAATATCGGACTAAGCATACGTAAAATCGAAACAACCGAAAAATCGAACTGAAATTATCATACTACATTAAAAATAGAAAAATATCAAAAATCATTTGTTTTTCTCCCATAACGCAACACAGTAAATATAATTTCATTGGTATACTTTTTCCATTTTTAGGTGAATGTTTTCCTCACCAGTCAAATGCTATCTTCCCCCAGATAATTTATAGTAGCTTCAGATGAATGTTTCTATATTTTGATTAGATTTGTTCCATTTTCATGTTTTTTTCGGACATTTGAATTATTTTGCTACATGTCACGTTCCATAAATCTTCTTTGTTTTTTAATAACCATAAATTGTTCTATTTATTTTCAGCTCATAATATTTTTTTTTGATATTACATTCCTAACTGAAAACCGAACCAAAATATAAAAAACTGAACCGAACCAAATTAAACGGTTCGGATACGGATTAAGCATACGTAAAATTAAAAATTGAAAAACCGAATTGAAATTTTAAAAAATCGAACCAAACCGTCCGATGAACACCCCTAGCCAAGAATCAAGATTGTCCGTCCCTCCCTATTTACAATTCCACCCCCAGAAATTTCTCTTTTCTAACATTCCACCCCGATTGATACGGGACTCTGAGAAGATCGCATCTTCTTCCGTAAAACAGCAACAATGGATGAGTCAATCTCCAATCTCCCAACGAGCCATTTGCTAGGCTCGGTTCCGGTGAGCTAAACCTTGACCGCCTTGATCGTTATTTCCTTCGTGTGGCGATAATTTGTGCTTTTCTATCGAATTTTGTTTCTTTTTTGTTAATTGGTTGGGTTTTGGAACCAAATTGCGAACGGTTCTGACGGATTAGTCTTTCGAATTTTGCGATTTCAGTTGTCGGCGGACAGTTTGGGTTTATGGAATTTTCCAGCTGTTGAGTTGCAATCATGCCTTTTAATGAGCTATGTTTGTTGCAAATAAGAACTGTCAGCTGCTTATTTACAGGAATTTAGTTTCGGAGGATAAAAAAATGGATGGAATCATCCTGAGAACAATGATGCGATGTTAATTTTCGATTCCGCACTTACATTTTCTTTTCCGACTTGTTTGCAGGCGGTAGTTAGCGATGATAAGAAGCCCTCTAACCAAGAAGGTTAGATAAATCTAATTGCATGACTTCACTTTTCTTGCTTACCAAACCTATTTCGGCAAAACCGACTTGAAATTCATGTAGCTTCCAGCGGCAAATTGCGAATATTTCCTCCTAATAGTAGTGGAAATGGTGGCCAAGGATATCAATCACTGGGTGGTTCCAATGGTATATATGGTGACTCGTATTATAGTCGCACATCATTTTTGTTTGTTTATCTTCTTCATGGCTTCTTAGCAGCATGGCCGTGCCATTTTGTCAGTCAAATACTGTAATTTTATTTTAGAGCTTTAGTGCTTTGTTGCTTCCACCAAAAAACTAAGCTGTGAATTGGGTCATAACAGATGGAGCAGGACAACAACAACCGACGAACAATTGGAAGGGCGTCTTTAGCATCCAATCTTACACCCAATACTTCAACGTCGACGCCGACGTTGTCTTGAACAGACTGATCAGCTCTCTGTTTCCACTTAGCGGGGATTTTTTCAGCAAGATTGATGCCAACCCTGACCTGTAAGCCGTTCGGTTATAAATGCAACCTACTTCCATGAAAAATTTCCAAGTTAAACGTTCATTTATCCCATGTTAGAGTTTCACAACTAATAAAGAGGTTTGTCCACCAATTGGTCTAGCAGTGCAAAAAAAAAATCTGTAATTTATGTTCGTGTTGTTGTTCTTCAGCTATGGCCTTGTGTGGGTCTCCACGACGTTGGTATTTACGGTTGCAATGTTTGGGAATTTCGGCACCTACCTAACGAACAAGAGAAACGATCAGACTACCTCGTGGGCTTTTGATGTCAACTACTTAAAAGTGGCGGCAATTTCCATCTACGGATATGCACTGATCGTTCCGCCGGCGTATTACTTTCTGCTACAGTACATGGGATCGAATTCTAGCCTCGTACGGTTTTGGTGCATGTGGGGATACTCGCTCTTCGTCTTCGTCCTAAGCTCTGTAAGCATTCTGCCCTTAGACTGAAAATCGCCGCCAATCTCTGTATTGTGATATCTGAAAGTTGCTAATATCCCTCCTTTTTACGGTTTTTGTTTTTCAAGATTCTTTTGGTTATCCCCGTGGAGTTTCTACGATGGGTCGTAATCTTAATCGCTGGCGTCGCCTCGGCGACCTTTGTGAGTTTCAACCTCAGATCTTACATTCGAAGTCAAGATCTTTTTATCGTTGCCATCTCAGCGTTTGTGTTGCAAGTTGGTCTGTCGATTTTCACCAAGATGTGGTTTTTCGCATAGATCGTCTGAATGTATTGGCTTTGTCTATGTCTGTCTAGGATAATATAGTTCAGTAGCTTCTGTTCAGATATTTTTTGTAAAAAAAAAATCGATTTTTTTTCTTTGGGTTTAGCAACGATGTATCAGGATTAAGCAATGTTTTAAAAAGCGTATAGCGTAGTGTGTCGCGTTTTAATGCCAGTAGCGCGTAGCGTAAATAGCGTAGCGCATTGCGTAAGTATTTCGAGTAATCTATATATAATGTAATAAATTATATATAATATATAATAAATATAAATATGCTACGTTCGGTTATTTTTCTATGTCATTATTGTAGTTATGAGACTAAATAATTAATATTTGCGAAGGTTGCTTAAAGCCGGCCGGCCAATAGGCGAAAGAGAATTGTTCGGGTCGGGTTTCGCCCCTCCTCTCCCTCAAAAAATTTAATGAAATAAAACATACGGTACAATTAATTGATTAAAATAAAAATTCAATATATATATGAATAATATATTTTTAAGTTTATATAAGCCCACAACAAAAAAAAATAACATAAAATATTGTAGCACGCTATATGCGCAATTTGGCACGCTATTTACGCTATTTCTCAAAATATTCGCGCTATTTAGGACAATACGCTATATTTTTTACGCTTTAACGCGTTTTTCTGCAAAATTACGCTATTTCGCGCTACGAAACGTGCTACACTACGCTATTTAAAACACTGGGATTAAGTAAGGACTTGTTGCGCATGTGGTGCTGTCCACGTCTTATCGAGTAGATAAATAAAAAAGAATAAATCAATTTTTTTTTTTATTTAGGGGCTCGTTTGATATCAGTGTTTAAGGATTACATGGGTATAAGTTATTTGTGTATAGCTATATAAGGATTTTGTTGATGTTGTATTTTAACATGTTTGATATGTGTGTATTAATTATTTGTGTAATTATATAAACTGTGTTTGATAGATGTGTTTGAGATGTGTATAATTGTGTGTGAATGAATGATACACACCCCATAACCACCTTAAGCGTGTATGGGGTGTGTAGCCAAACATACAGATAACAAACACGACATTATTTATCCATACACACTCCATACCCATTCATACCCACTTGAACCCACATATCAAACGAGCCGTAGGGGTCCAATTTAAGAGTCAACAATATACCATTTATATTTTGTAACTTTACTGTCTGACTATATTTTTTTCCTGGCACCAATATTAAACGATTAAAACTTTAGGACACTAAATTTTAAAATCGAAACAATTTAAGGACAATAAACGTCAATTGAAAGCTCGTAGAAGTAGGAGTGTTCATTATTTGGGTGACCCAATTAACCAACCCGAATCGAACTGAGTTCGGCTTATTTGGTTTGGTTAATTCAGGGATCGGGTGGTTAATTGGGTCACCCGAATTATTAAACGGGGAAATGGTTCGGGTGTCGGGTGGGATAAAAAAATTCGGGGCACACCCGAAACTCAGACAACATAATTATTTTTTTAGAAATATATGTATATATTACTTTATATAATTTTGCTTAAACCTTAAAACATGTAAATCATATAAAAAAATTATACTAATTGGGCCTAGGGCATCGATTGCAATTCGCACACCATCAAACATTCACCAACATCAGAACACCAAACACATCATCTTCCTCTTTTGCTGTAACTGCTATGCTACCATCAAGACCCAACCGAAACCAACACCTACCTGCCATCGCTGCCACCAATCACCAGTTACCACCCACGGGAATCCTGTACGGCGTGCGACCTGACGCAGTTTTTGGTTTTCGTCGTAAAGCAAAATCGCACTAGAACAAAGGATGGGAGGATTTTGTTGAAAGTGAAGGATGCTTTATGTTTTCTTCTCCCTGATCGATGATAATTACAGACTAACAAATCACCATATCTTCCATGGCCCTCGAATGGAGAATCTCCTCCAAAAATGGGGTGACTAAGCTTCGTGGCCTCCTAAGCTTCAGACGAAAAAACCGCCTTGAAATTCCCGATGATGAACCGATGGCAGACGAGGCTTAGCCTTGGGGCGTCGCACAACACCAAGCTTGTTAATTTGGTTTTTTTACAGAACCAAACTAGTTAACCCGAAAACCAAATAGTTAATTGGTTTTGGTTTGGTTTGCGGGTGGTTGTCTCAACTGTCAAAAACTCGAATAACCTGAATCGAATAACCCAAACACTGATAATTAACCCATTTGAACACCCCTACGTATAAGCCATTTCTGCATGACGTGGCACCCCGCGTATTATGCATGATGTGCTGTAAAGCTTTGGACAGTTTTAATTAGATTGAAAAAACGAATTTCATAAAAGTTATGTGACTATTTTATGGATGTGAAAAAGTAAGAGAACGGATAGCAACTTTGTGAAAGTTATGGGATTAACATTATATTTACGCAGTTCGCCAAACCTAGCGACGTGCATAGCCTACACCATCAATACTTTGTATCAGACAAAAACCAAAACACAACCCCCAAAACCGCACATAGGATTTTATTTTCTAAGAAATTTTTTGAAAAGATTGTAAAGACAATTTGATGTGAAAGCTAACCGAAAAAACCGCATAAAACCGCACTCAGGCGCTTGGGACAATGATTCTTATTCCACTAATTACAAATTTTCCAAACTTTTAGAATGTTGGGCTCAATTGTTATGGGCCACTTCAAAAGCTAGTCCAAATTTGAGAAATTCAAACATATTGGGGCTTAGCGGAAATGAGCATGCGTGATTATGTGCAAATTGCAAAAGAACACCACGAAAGTAATTAAATCAAAAGAGAAGCCCTTTAAAAACATCGAACCATCGCCACACACTACCAACTCGTTCAGAGTGACCATGAAATCGACGTCGACATCTCCATTACCAATCTCCTCCACGCCACGGTATTCCAAGCTCAGCACCTTTCACCTGAATTACATCTTTCCGAGATCGCCGACGCCCAAAGCGTCGCCGTCGTCGTCTTCGTCTGCTTCCGCGATTCATCCACCGCCGCCGGACTTCAACTTCAAGAGCAATGGGATTCTCCAGCTCTCCAAAGACGCAATAGCGCGAAGAAACCCAGAATTGCTCGACCTGGCGGAGGATGGGACCTTAGTTCTGATCGAGAAAAGCCAGTTCGGGCCAATTCCGCCGTGGAGGAACGAGTTCGTCGAGCCCGATTCTGTATGGATCGTCGGCACTACTCACGTCTCTAGGAATTCAGCCCGCGACGTTGAGAGGGTTTTAAAGCTTTTGAGGCCTGAGAATGTCGTCGTCGAGCTCTGTAGAAGCAGGCAAGTACCCTTTAGCCATAAAATTGTATGTAATTCCACTTATTCGTGTCACCTTGTTTAAGAATTGAGCATTAGAATCAAACGATTGAATTGGGTAATGGGACACGTATAACCTTGTGGCTAGGATTTGAGTTTCTAAACAACTGTTAAGGCAAAATTGAGTTTCAGAAAAACTGTCAGAATTTCATTTTCTCTAATGGCTCCGACTCTACCTATTCACGGTGCTGTGTGATCAGAGCTGGGATTATGTACATTTCTGATAATGAAGATCAGAATCAGCTGCTGAGATCAAGCATGTTCTCTCTTAGTGGGACTGGATTCTTTGGAGCAATTGGGAGAAGCATTAATTTGGGTAAGGTTAATCTGTTGTTTGCTATTTCGATCATCGTATTTTCGACTCCAAGACCCATTTGCTGTGCTAATGCCCATTCTTGATAACAGGTGGTCAAACTGCATTAGCATTACGGTTGCTATTAGCAGCGTTCTCTTCGAAAGTATCCGCAGATATTAACCGCCCCTTCGGTGACGAAGTAGATTAATTTAGCTCTTGTTTTATTTCAGATTTCTCATAAGTTGGGCTATGTTTACCGCATCGATGTCTATTTATGTTGCAGTTTCGTGCTGCTCGGAGAGTTTCTGAAGACATCGGTGCTCAGTTGGTGTTGGGAGACCTACCCATTGAGATAACTGTACGTGAGTAAGGACAAAGATATCATCGTCGTAAGAATCTGTTTGATGAGTGATTACGACTTGTTTTCATAACAATTATCCTTTTCTTGGTAGCTTGAAAGAGCGTGGAAGTCACTGACATGGAAAGAAAAATTGAGCCTACTCTCATCTGTTGCTCGTGGAATCACATCTTCAGACCTATCCAAGATAGATACCTCCTCCAAGGTTTAGTTTAATACGATCCCATGAAATTGCCCACCTTCTTGAAAAATGTTCAGGCATGTCTTTTATTATACCATTGCAGGAATATAGCAATGATGTTGCTGATGACAACTTTGAAATATACAGACGACTGAGCCTTTCCTATCCATCTCTGCTGCCACCTCTCTTATACGAACGCGACACTGTAAGTCTCGTGTCATATAAGAAACTGTAATAAATTCGTATGAAATAATTGGGCTCGTAATGATTTTCCTAAATCCCGAGTATGGTTTCTGGTCAGTTTCTTGCATGGTCCCTCAAGAGGAGCAAAGCGGTAAATGGCAGCAAAACAGTGGTGGGAATCATAGGGAAAGGGCACGTAAATGGCGTTATATACTCGCTCGTTTCTGATCAAGGAAACCTCCGATTCAAAGACTTAGTCGGGAAAAAAACAGGTGAATCGAATAGTTGGGCTGCTTCTATTGCGAAAGACCTTTTGCGGGACACAGTAATTGGCTTTCTACTGTGGTTATTGTATGATCAGTTGGTGAAGCCAAGTTCATAGAAGAGCGTCAAAAAGAAATCATACTATTCACTCTACATTCTTCAAACTATATCTGATTGTATGCATTGCATGCTTTTAACATGTAATACTATAATTTTGGTGGGACACTGTTACGCATGCATAAGAAAGGATAAAAGCCCAATCGAATACAAGAATACATAGGTATAAATTTGCGTTCTCTCTCTTCAATATTTTATATTTGATAGTTGTAAAAATAAGTTTTTAACTTCATGGGACAAATTTAGATCTCCGATCATTTTCTCGACCAAATTTGAATCTATGATCATTTCTCTACCTTTGCCATTTAACTTGCTTCCTGGGGCAAAACTCATATACTGTTACCTAGATTTGCGATTTTTCCTATCGTTTGTGTTGATTCGAACTAAAAACGTACATATCTATATGTTTGATATCCCATATCAAAGAATTTGATAAGGTTCGGGAAGTTTATATAGCGGTAGGTTTAATATTTCAATGTTACGGGACGTGCGTTGGGTGCTTAAAGGACGTGAAAAGGACGTAAACGAAAAAGGCAGAAGATATACCTGGTTCAGATCTTGTAAGGTCCTACGTCCACGGCGCTCCAAAAACCCTTTTTCACTATTTCAGGATATATGACACACTCAAGTCGCTCGCTTCTGCCTAAAATATGCTAAGTACTGTAAGGAAAATATTTTGTATGATAAATGAGAGAATTGTGAGCTGTTCTTCGTATTTTTTATGATCCTATGAAAACAGCCAAGTGATGCTTTTATAGGAGCTTCATGAGGCTAGGAGAGGCTACGTCCCGAATTTCCTGGAATGACTGCCTGGTACGATGTACAGTGACAGACAGGTCTGTCAGGACTTTTGTACAGTAGTCACATCCTAGGCAGCGGCTACAGTGGCGCAGCCCATTCTTCTCCCGACACGTGTTTTCCCACCCACTTTCTTCGTTGCACAGTCTCTTCATTAATTAATGCGCTCAGAGACTTCGTTTTATCAAAGGGTCACTAGCCGTCCTCCGAGGTCCTCATAGCTCCCGATATATATTAGCATATTTGGTTTTACTGGGCCTTTCCTATTGGGCTTATTTTTCTTTTCTATTTTTTCAGCCCACCTACTTTCTGGACGGCATCAACCACTCCCCTACTCTAATTTATTTTCGAGACAAAGTAAATTAGAGTAAGAATTAATAGAGGTGGGCTTACCTCAGATCCCGTAAGCTCCTTAATTTTATTGCCGTTCCTAGGGAATCACGCCTTCTTTTTGAAAGAGCAACAGTTCTTTCTTTCATACTCACTCTTGGGAACCGTTTTTCATTATTGGCGAGTTTGCTACTGTCCCTTCATCATTTCCTGCGAATTCAAAAGGGCGAATTATCAATCAGGTACTCTTCATTTTCTTCTCATTTTTCCTTCTGTCGCGACACATTCACCACCTCTGTCATGGCTTCTTCACCGTCCGATTCCGCCAATTGTTCCTTAGCCTCCGCGAATCTCTCAGATTCTGAATCTTCTGCCACTCACCCATCATCTAAACCTCCCGTCCCTAAGTCTAAACCTCGCTTCAAGCAATCTTTTGTCAAGAAATTGGGCCATCGCCCGAGAACGCGTTCTCGAACAGCTACGTTGACCTCCGCCGGCCCGTTTGATGCTGCTGTTGGCCCCGCGATGGTTAGTTTGCCGGCCAGATCTGACGAGTCGATCATCCTGTCGAACCCCCCTACTGCTTCCGATTCTAGGGTTGGGATGCCTCCGCTTGTGCCGCCCTTCGTCGACAGGGACAAGCAAGTTTGGGGCTTTCTCCTGTTCTCACGCTGATATAGGCTCTCTTGTGGGAGGTTTGTCTTTTGGGGATTTTTTGGTGGTGTTGCCTGTTCCATCTCAGAGAGCGGATCGGCCCCCGCCACCTTTTCTTGCATTTTGGGAGGCCCAAGTCAGGGCCGGCCTTCGATTCCCCATCCCGCCATTTTTGTCTTCTGTTTCTAGGGCTTTTGGGGTCCCTCTTAATCAATTCCAACCTTCGGCCCTTCGCCTGTTGTTCGCCTTCTTTGTGGCCGTGAGAGAGGCAGGCGGCGAGCCCTCTGCTGACCTAGTCCTATCCCAGTTTTATTTGAAACCCTATGGACCCTTCTTTTATCTGGCCACCATTTCTTCTTCTCGGGGTGGTATGACTCATTACTTCGTGAAGAACCACGGAGCTGAGAAAGATTGGCAAGGCCGCTACTTCTTTGTCGGATCTTCTGAGGGAACATGGGATTTCTTGATAGACTGGGTGGAGAAAGCCCCTTTAAGAAATCCCGGGAGGTGTTCTTCGCGTAATTAGCAAGCGCTAGCTTTTCTGAATCAGCATGCCGGGGAAAAGGGGTTCTTGAATCCCCTTCATTTGGTTAATCATCCAGGAGCCCTCTACCACTTCGAGCTTTCCCATGTTTCTGTTCCTTTCTCTTTCGATGGTACTCCTTTTATTTTAGTTTTTCCTTTTTTGAATTACTTCTGGTGCTAATTGACCTTTCTCATGCCTTGCTGCAGGTATGTCGACCCCATGGTATTCCCTTCTTGCCAAGGTCAAACAGGAGGCTCCCCAAGTCACTCCAGGCGCGGGGTCTTCAGCTGCGGCTTCTGCTCTGCCTCAGGTCCCCCTAGCCAGGGACATTCACGAGGAAGTTCCCATGATTTTCGTGTTTGTTGAGGGAACACAGACGGCTTCCGCGGTGGTACCCGCTTCTGGCACTAAAGGAAGGCTGCTTTTGTCAAGGAACCTAGAAAAAAGACAACAAAGAAAACGCCCCGTGCTCCTTCGGGTGATGCGGTGGAACTATCTCGCCATGGATCTCAGGGGACCTCTGCCCGTGGCCCTACTCTTTCTATGGATCAGCTGTATGGGGCCAAAAGGATGAGCTTGCTGGGCCGTTTCGTATCGCCTGCTGACAAGGAGGTTATTCTTCAAGGTTCTCTATCAGGGAATGCGGAGCAGATGGCCTATCATCTTCTTAAGGTGCTCTTTTTTGCTTTGCCGTTGTCTCTGACTGCTTTGTGGTATTTTTCGTAAGTATTTTTCTATTCCCAGGTGGTGAATTATGCGTCCACCCAATCGTCCCTTGATCTGTCGGTCCGGGACCTGGAATCGGACAATCAGTCTCTGCGCGACCAGTTGAAGCAGGCGCAAGCTAGTTTGTCCATTGTTAAGGCCGAGGCGATTGAAGAGGCTAAAGTGGGTTTCGAGGCCGAGAAAGAGAAGATGCTTGAGGAGCAGGCTACTTTGTTGAGGCAATTGGAGAGGGAGTTGAAGGATTCCTTCGCCAAGGAAAAGGTCGAATGGGACGCAGTGTTGGAGCGCAGGGTGAGAGTAGGCGTGGAATCCCTTCTGCAGGATGCCAAGGATGGCGCCATTCGTCTTTGCCAACAGCACCTCCTGTCGACTGTCGTAGGGAAGAAATTTCTAAGCGACTTAGCCGAGGATTGGCGCCAGGAGTATCTGAAAGATCCGCTTTCCTTGAGGGACTTTGTTCCCCTGATGCAACATTACTTTGCAGGAGGTTACAAAGCGGGCCTGGCAGGAGATGAAGAGGTGGCCGCTCTGCAGGCGCTTCCCTTCCCTTCGTGTTTCCTGGGAGATCCCCGAGCTCCTGAAAACACTGAGTTCTGGTTCCTGCCACAGAGAGGCACATGGAAGTTCGGGCCCATGCTGACATCTCGGATCTCCCGGAAGCTATCCCTTCTTCAGACCTCCCAGAAGTTACCCTTTCCTCGGACCCTCCTGCTTCTTAATTTCTTTTCTTTCTATGTTGAGATGTATTGAACATCTTTTCCTGTTTTTCGGACTTATTAGGACTGCTGCCTTCTTGGGGGGCTTAACTCCCCTTGGCGTTTATGTGTTTTTTGGGTGTGTTTTTCCCTGTAATATATGCACCCTTTATTGTTTTTGCTGCCTTTACATCTCCCGTGATTCCCTAATGGTGACCTCATCATTTTTCCGCATATGTTTGTTCCCCAAATGTGAGTCTGAGCATGATTATAGTGCTGGGGCATTTTGGGACAAGTATGAATCTTAAGCACGGTTATAGCGCCGCACGCTTAATGATTCGTAAACCAAGTACGAATTTTAAGCACGGTTATAGCGCCGACACGCTTAATAGATTCGTAAACTAAGTACGAATTTTGAGCGCATCCTGGGTTGCAAGGACAGTCGTCCTTGTCCTCAGGTCCTTCCCAGGGCACTTCCATCTTTTTCAGAGGTCGTAGGACATCCCCTTCTAAGCACCAGTTCTCCCTGCTGGAATCCTCTAGGTCGTACCTTCCAATCGTACATCGCCTTTACCTTGCTCTTATCTTCTCCATCCTTAGTCTCGCCTCCTCTCGTACTTCTTCGATCAGGTCCAGATCTTCCCTCCTTAGTTGCATATTTTGCAGCTCATCGTAAGATAACATCCGATGCGTCTCAATGCCGCTTTACGCAGGAATGACCGCGGCAGATCCATACACGAGTTCAAAGGGGGTTTCTCCAGTAGCTTCGCGAGGACTAGTCCTGTATGCCCAAAGGACCGCCTCCAGAGCCTCCACCGACTTATTCTCGTCCTGCTCGAGCCGGGCTGTGATTCCCATGAGGATGGTTCGGTTGGTAACTTCCGCTTGCCCATTTTCTTGTGGATGTCCTACTGACACGAACCTTTTGGTGATCTTAATGCCTTCGCAGAAATTCCTTGTCTTAGCTCCGCAGAACTGAGTCCCATTGTCGGAGACGAGGATCCTGGGAGCTCCATAACGACAACAGATGTTCTTCCAAAGGAACTCGATCACCCTTTCTTCGTCTATTCTGGCCTCGGCCTTGGCTTCGGCCCACTAGCTAAAGTAGTACACTGCTACAATGACGAATTTCTTCTGTGCCTTTCCTCGAGAAAAGGGACCTACAATGTGGATTCCATATTTGTCGAAGGGACACGGAGAGTACATTGTTCCCAGGTTCTCCGCGGGAGTGTGGATTCGTGGTCCATATTTCTGGCAGTTGGCATATCTTTTCACCATCTCCTTCGCATCTCTACCGAGAGTGGGCCAGAAGTAGCCGGCCCGTATCGCCTTTCTTGTTATGGACTTGTATTCTGGTCCCCTGTACATCCCTCGTGATTTCTTCTAACACCTTTCGCCTTCTTCTTTGGAGAGACAGCGAGCGTACGCATGGATGAAAGATTTTTTAAATAAGTGATCATCGATTAAACAGAACCTGTGGCGGTAGCCTTTCTTATCTTCTAGATTCGTGTTTTTCAAGATTCTCAGGATAGGGGCCCTCCAGTCGCCTCTACCGTCTATACTTCCCACTAGCTCCCCGGCTTTTTCCCTTTATATCGTTAGGTAGGTGATGCCTTCGTCCCTGGTGGTAGCTCCTGAGCTTGCCAATTTGGCTAAGTAGTCCGCTTTTTGGTTCTCTTCTCTAGGGACTTGTATAATTTCACAACAATCGAAACTCTTCGTTAGTTCCTTTACCTTTTTACCATACTCCATCATTTTCTCATCCTTCATCTCATAGTTCCCGTTTACTTGCTGCACCACCAGTTGCGAATTTGAGAACAAGGTGACGACTCACGCTCCCATCTCCTTCACAATTTTTAAGCCATGAATCAAGGCCTCATATTCGAATTCGTTGTTTGAAGCCTGGAATTGAAACGTGATGGCGAATCGAAGCTCCTCTTCTCTGGGGCTAATGACAAGGACTCCTGCTCCAGATCTGTGGGAGGTGGCAGATCCATCTACATACACATTCCATTGCTGTTTTGGCGGTCCTTCGGTAGTTTCAAGCACAAAATCTGAGAGGACCTGAGCTTTGATAGCCGTTCGCCGTTCAAATTCTACGTCATATTCTCCCAACTCGATTGCCCATTTGACCATTCTCCCTGATAGGTCCGGCCGGCTTATGGTTTGCTTCAAAGGAAAGTTAGTCCGCACACATATTTTATGAGATAAGAAATATGGTCGGAGCTTCCGGGCGGATACCATTACTGCGTGCGCAGCCTTTTCTATTTCAGAATACCTGGTTTCTGCATCCAATAATACCTTGCTCACGAAGTATATGGGCTTCTGGGAGCTTCCCTCCTCTCTTACCAGTACTAAGCTAACCGCATGATCTCCTATGGAGAAATACAACATCAGCTCTTCTCCCACCGAGGGCTTCGTTAGGAGGGGCGTATCGTGAAGCTATTTCTTCGGTTCTTCGAAGGCTTGTTGGCATACTCAAACTGCTTATTTTTTTGGAGCACTGAAGAATGGGAGGCTCCTTTTTGCTGAGTGGGAGATGAATCGACTGAGGGCCGCTAACCTCCCTGTTAGACTTGGGACCTCCTTGACTCCTTGTGGAGGCTGCATTTCCAGGATGCTCTTCACTTTGGTGGGGTTAACTTCGATGCCTCGCTGCGTTACCATATATCCTAGGAACTTCTGGGACCTCACTTCGAACGCACATTTCTCTGGATTGAGCTTCATCCCACTTCCCCTTATCGCGTCAAATGTTTCCTCTAGGTCCCTGTATGATCCGCCAGGTGCACTGATTTCACGAGCATGTCGTCCATGTAGACCTCCATGGTTTGCCCCAGTTGCTGTTTGAAGACCTTATCCACCATTCGCTGATACGTGGCTCTCGCATTTTTGAGTCCGAACGGCATTCGGACGTAACCGTAGGTCCCTCTGGGGTGACGAAACAAACTTTGCCAAAATCCTCTGCTCCAAGCTAACTTGGTGATACCCTTGGTAAGCATCCATCATGCTGAGGACTTCACATCCTGAAGTGAGTCCACCACCTGGTCTATCCGAGGCAATGGGTAGTGGTCCTTAGGGCAAGCTTTGGTGAGGTCCCTGAAGTTGATGCACATCCTTCATTTCTCGTTCCCCTTCTTTACCAGGACAGCGTTGGCCAACCATGCTGGAAATTGAACTTCCTGTATATGGCCTGCCTCGAATAACTTGTCCACCTCTTCCTTCAACACCTGTGTTCTCTCCGCTCCGCAGGGTCTGAGCTTTTGCTTGACAGGTCGACTTCCGGGTAGGACGTTCAGCTCGTGTGTAGCAATATTTGGGTGAATCCCCGTCATGTCTTTTGGAGAAAATGCGAATAAGTCCGCATTTTTCTGCAGACATCCACCAGCTCTTTTGTGGCTTCCTCCCCCAGGGACATCCCTATCTTGGTGGTTTTTCCCTGTTGGTCGGGAAACAACTCAACGTCGAGTAGTTACTCGTGTGGTTCGGGTTGTAAACTGGAAGGTCCGCCTCCGATCTTGATCCTTTTGTCCCGTCCGCTGCCTTGTCGGATGGCCTCCTTGTCTTTTGACACCGCCTTTACCTCATTGGCATAACACTGTCGGGAGCTCTACTGATCTCCTGAGATCTCCCCTATGAACTCTCCTATAGGGAATTTAATCTTAATGTGGTAAGTAGAGGGACTGGCCCTAAACTCGTTGATGGCGGGTCTTCCTAAGATGACATTGTAAGAAGAGGTGATGTCAACGATCAGGAAATTGATCATTTTTATTCGAACGGGCTCTTTTCCCATCCCAACGGGCAACGTTATTTCTCCCATGGGTTGTATTCACGGGCCTCCAAATCCGTAGAGAGCTGTGGAGACTGGGCGGAGCTTCGTTTCCAGATCCATCTTTCTGAAGCAATCCAGGAATATGATGTCCGCAGAGCTCCCTCCATCTATGAAGACCCTGGATACGTCATATCCCGCGATATCCATGGTGATGACTAGGGCGTCATTGTGTGGCCTGGTAATGTGTACTTCGTCTTCTGGCACCAACTGTACGTTGGCCATGGTTTCAGTATGTCCTACCAATCCCCAGGGCTGCGGGTTATCGACAGCTCGTGCGTATGTCTTTCTGGCTCTGTTGGAGTCTCCCCCGCTAGGTCCTCCTACTATGATGAGGATGGGGGCCCAAGCCGGTCCTGGAGCTCCTCTGTTTGGAGGGGGTGGCGGCGGTTTATCCTTGTTGGACGCGGATCCTACAGACTCCTTCTCATTTGTCCTGGGACCTGGTCCAGGACCTGGGCGGACGAACTCCTTCAGGTGTCCTGCTTGGATAAGTCTCTCTATTTCATCCTTCAGATGATAACAACTGTTAGTATGGTGTCCGTACTCATTATGATATCGACAGTACAAATTAGAATGGGGCTTTAGAGGCCCTGAAGTTCCCATCATGGGCTTCCTCATCGCAGGGTGCCTTCCCACTAGGCTCAAGATCTCATCAGGATTGTTGCGTAAAGGCGTGAATCTCCGTGGACCTCTGGGTGGAGTTCCCCAGGGCTCCCTCTGATGAGGTCGTGGCAGCGTGTTCTCAGGTCCGAGGTTCTTCATGATTCCTTCCTTCTTAGGAGTGGTCACCTGCTTCTCTTCTCGTGCTTTAGCTTTTTTACTTTCCTCTAAGTTAATGTACTTATCCGCCCTTAGCAGCAGTTCTTCAAATGATTGGGGAGGTTTCTTGGAGAGAGACGCAAAGAAGTCCCCATCTCGGATTCCGTTGACTAAGGCGCTTACCTTGACAGACGGGGTTGACGTTGGTACCTCGAGGGCTGCGATGTTGAACCGGCTTATATACGCACAGAGACCCTCGTTCTCCCCCTGTTTTACCTGGAACAATGACATGTCAGATTTAGGTTGTTTCCAGGTGCTAGCAAATTGTGTTATGAACATGATTTGAAACTCCTCGAAGGACTTGATAGATCCCGGAGCCAGTTGGCTAAACCACTCCTGTGTCAGCAGAAACATAGCAAACGTGCACTGACCTTCGTCACGGCCGTGACTCATCATGTAAGAGACCGTGACGTGTTGCAGAAAGTCAAGATTTAGGGTTTAAGCCGCCGTCACGGCCGTGACTGATTATGCAAGAGGCCATGAAGGGTTTAAGAAAGGCAAAAAATCAGTGTAATTGTAACGTTCACGACCGTGAAGGCCCGTTAAGTGGCCGTGAACGTGCCAAAAGTCAGGATTAAGGCCCAAATTCGAAGCATAAAATGGGAATTCTTTTCAGAACTCAAAGCTAACCTTAGAGAGCCGAAACCTAAGAGAAAAGAAGAGGAAGAAGAACCCTAGAAGCTGCTCCTTCATTCGGAGACGCTTAAGAGACGATCCAACAATGTAGTTACGCCGTTTTGGTCGAGGAACGAGAGCTCTGCCTCAAAACCGCCCTGCTCACTTCTTAGGGAAGATTTATGAGTTCTCTATCCCCGTTTCTTTTGAATCTCGTTGTTGTTTTGTCTAATATGAGTAGCTAATCATTTTATGTGTTTGGGAGTAGATGAACGTTGGGTTATGTCGTAGTTAAGGCGTAGTATAATCGTGAACACGTGTATTCGACTATTTATCGTTCTATGATATTGCTTCTTTGTCTCAACATGTCTATGTGTTGATATGAATGTGTGGTACATCGTTTAGGACGACAGCTAAATGACGATTAGGCCGTTCGTAGACGTTAGAATTCGAGTATAGAGCGAAAGCAAATACTCGATCCTCGCCGTCTGGTAATCGCTAATATTAGATCCCCACGAACGTTTAGGGCGATAGCAAATCCGTGAGTGGGTAGGAAAATTACTGTGATTTAGTCGATATTCATGTAGGAGCGATATTCCGTAGCCTTAGCTGACAATACCTTTCGGGATTCGAATCACTAACACATATTTGTCATCTTAACTCACTCGTATCATTTCTAGTTGTGCTTCGTTATTCTTCTATTCCATTAGGTTGCTTCGAAACATTAGTTCATAGCAAAAACAAATCTCGTCATTTTATTTAGGCTAGATATCGAGTCGATAGGTTAATACTAGTAATTAAATTTATTCCTCGTGTTCGATACTCGTTTTACTTTACTACACTACAAACGATAGGTTCACTGCCTATCGCACGTTGGTGATAGTAAATTCGTATTTGTTTTAATTATCACTTGTCACACCCGCACTTAATATCAATATACCGCGTGTCGATCACCCTGCCTTTCCCTCCTTGGTCGTTCCTCAGTTTGCCTAGCGGCTCCGGGGAGTTCCCGTTCCTTCGCGGCTCACTCTCTGATTCTGACTGCCTTCTGGGCGTTTCCTCAGTTTCCGCGGGTGACGCCTGAGACCTTATTTCTGCCTCATTTTCCCCCGTCACCTCCGTGAAGCGGCTTTCAGCCTGTTTCGTCCTTGCCAGTGATTGAGCTTTTCGTCGCTGCTTTCGTTTTTTTCGTCTTTCTACCAATGTCGTACTGATAGTGTTGCGGAACAGGAGGTCTAGCTGAGCGGCGGTAAAAGTGATAGGAGTTTCAGGCGCCAGTGTCACATGGATGGATTCTGGGATGGGGGTCGTTCCTGGCGGTTACTCCCCTCTGCTTCCGCAAATTGTGGGTCCAAGTTCTTCCGTATCGGGGGATCTTCTTCCATTGGCTACCAGTGCCTTTTGTTTTAACAGAAAAGAGGAAAAGAAAAGGTGGTGACCGTAAGCACAACTTCGCACACTTTTTGCAAGGTAACTCACGTCTCCAACTCTGTACTTCCCACAGACGGCGCCATTTGATATGGGGCTCTCCCACATCAAAGAATTTGATAAGGTTCGGGAAGTTTATATAGCGGTAGGTTTAAAGGACGTGTTTA
The DNA here is from genome assembly GCA_027422505.1 of Craterostigma plantagineum. NCBI lineage: Eukaryota > Viridiplantae > Streptophyta > Magnoliopsida > Lamiales > Linderniaceae > Craterostigma > Craterostigma plantagineum. Next base: position 904,693 of record JAPQWV010000183.1, on the reverse strand, counting down.
AAGGACGTGAAAAGGGACGCAAACAAAAAAGGTACAGGATATACGTGGTTCAGACCTTGTAAGGTCCTACGTCCACGGCGCTCCAAAAACTCTTTTTCACTATTTCAGGATATATTACACACTCAAGTCGCTCGTTTCTGCCTAAAATATACTAAGTAGTGTAAAAAAAGCATTTTGTATGATAAATGAGGGAATTGTGAGTTGTTCTTCGTATTTTTTATGATGATCATGTGAAAACAGCCAAGTGATGCTTTTATAGGAGCTTCATGAGGCTAGGAAAGGCTACGTCCCGGATTTCTTGGAACGACTGCCTGGTACGATGTATAGTGACAGACAGCTCTGTCAGGACAACTTTTGTACATGATAAACATATTTTGGTCGGATATATTAAGTCGGTGTCCATGCTTAATTGAGTCGTATTGTATTAGTTTTAGCACTTTAATTCATCAGTATGCTTTGTAAGTTTTTAATAGATAATGGGGACAAATCGAACTAACATGAAACAATACTGGACGGCTAGGAAATTTCATTTTACATCTTTGTTTTTATTTAAGGTGGGACAAGACAAGAACTATTAATTGGTGTTATTACAGGACAAATAAATAAAGGAAATGGCAAATACACTTTACGACCAAAACTTCCCAAAACAAACAGCTGTTTCGATGAAGAAAGATAGAGACACAATGGCTGCGTGACTGCAAAGAACGGCTGTTCAACTTCGGAGCAAGGCTCGAGACAGAGAAAATAACAGACATGATCTCCCAAAGACTTTTGATACGCACGCGTGAGCGTGAGCTAGATTTCTATGCCTATTAAAAGGGGCAGAGCTGCTTCATTAGAGTTATCTCCCAAAATATCCAAAGGAAGAAGGAGCTTACGAAAATCAGAAATTGGGGCAGTTTTGGGGAGCTAAGGCCACACTAATCTTAAGCAGACAACTTTCCCTAAACTCGCCCCAAACACTCACCTAGCAAGACAGCTCACAAAAGAGGCGAAAAGCCAACCAAAAGCTCAACCACTTTGATAAGAACAGAAATCCCAAATCAACGGAAAACCCGTTGCCCAAAGCCTTTAGGCTAATAACCTTCTTTTTTATCAGATAAGGTGATTATTACAGAAGGGTTATGCCTATTTATAGACTCTACTACGATACTAAATTAAGGACGTAATTTCTAGAGAATCAATAATAATAAATGCTAGGAAATCCTAATAATTAATTATAAGATCACCGTTTATTTATAGAAATATAATCCTAATAATTAATGCTAAGATACTCCTTCCTTCCGCTCACGAAAAGTGGGCTCAAGCCCATCCCCGCCTTCGGTAAACCAATATGGGCCTCGGCCCTTGCTCTTGCTCTCTATCAACTCTATCCTCCTTCGAAACAACATTGTCCTCAAGGTTGAAATTCGGAAATTGGCTCTGGAAACTAGTTTTACTTATCCAAGTAGCATCATCACTCGGCTGCCCCATCCATTTGACCAACAATTTCTCTTCCTCCACGCCATTTTCTCGTCCCTTTCGCCATGCGAGCACCTCCTCAGGTTCCCACAGCGGCTCAACTGGTAACTCCAAACTTTCCGGTAATTTTTCCTCCACGGGATGATCTCCCACCACCCGCCGTAGCTGCGACACATGAAAAATGGGATGTATGCGAGTGGTGGATGGCAAGGACAACTTGTATGCCACTGATCCTATGCGCGCCTCCACCAAAAACGGCCCATAGAACTTCGGCGACAACTTGTGATACGGTCGGCGAAATGCAGTAGACTGTCTATGAGGTCTCACCTTCAAGAATACCTTATCGCCTACCTGGAATTCCACCTCTCGACGATGTTTGTTAGCCTGATTGGTCATGCTTTGTTGTGCCTTCTCCAAGTTACTCTTCAGGCGCACCATCATGGCATCCCGACTCCCTAGGGCATCAACAACGGCAGCCACCTTGCTTTCGTCGGGCAAAAATCTGCGTATGGTGGGTGGTGGCCTCCCGTACACAATCTCGAACGGGGTAACTCGAGCAGCTGTTTGGAACGCAGTATTATACCAGTATTCGGCCCACGGAAGCCATCTTAACCACTGGTTCGGTTGCTCACAAGTAAAACAACGCAAATAAGTCTCCACCACACGATTTATCACCTCCGTTTGGCCGTCCGTTTCCGGGTGATAGGCCGTACTAAACTTCAGTTGTGTTCCTAATAATGAGAACAGCTCCTTCCAGAACGTACTAACAAAAAGAGAGTCACGATCACTGACAATCGAGCGTGGAATCCCATGCAAACGCACTACTTCCTTAGCAAACACTTCTGCCACAGAACGCGCAGTAATGGGCGGTTTGAGCGCTAAAAATGGCCGTACTTAGACAAGCAATCCACAACCACCAAAACGGACGTATACCCCTTGATTTGGGTAATCAAGTGATAAAATCCATCGAAACATCCCCTTTCAATACACGTTTAGCGCCAGCCTTCTATAGGTTCGATAGGCCCCTGCATGTCCCCCTTCTGGCGTGTCGTGGAACTCCTCTAACAGTCGAGGAATCAACTTGGAGTTGGATGCTAGTACCAAACGACCCTTAAAGAATAATCGATCCCCCAATAGCTCGAAGCCTGTCTTACAAGTGGGTGCAACCTCCAATGCCCGCATGATGGATAACACGAAGTCGTCCTTACGCTGTTCTTCCGCCACATCAGCCAATCCCAACCACTCAGGGCAACTGACGACCGCCAACAAGGCCTCCTCCCCCATTCGTGAAAGGGCACCCACCGCGGCATTTGAAATACCCGTCTTATACTCGATCACAAAATCATACCCGAGTAATTTCGCTACCCAAACCTGCTGCGATGGCGTTGCTATACGCTGAGTGAGGAGGTGTTTGAGGCTTCGATGATCCGTGAGCACCACAAAACGCCGCCCAATCAAATATGGCCGCCAATGTTGAACGGCCAAGGCCAATCCCATCATTTCTCGCTCGTAGGCTGATTTGGAGAGGGTGCGATCCGCTAAGGATTTGCTGAAATATGCTATAGGTCGTCGTTCTTGCATGAGCACCGCCCCTGTGCCCGTACCCGAAGCATCACACTCCACCACGAACTCGCGATAAAACTGAGGCATAGCTAACACGGGTGCCTCGGTCAATGCCTTCTTAAGGCGCTGAAATGCTTCCTCGGCATCTGGTGGCCATACGAAGCGAACAGAAGCCTCTTTCTTCAAAAGGGTTGTGAGAGGGCGGGAGATAAGACCATATTCTCTGATAAACCTCCTATAGTATCCCGTTAACCCCAAGAATCCCCGAACCTCACGGACCGAACGAGGCCTCGGCCACTCCACCACCGCACTAACTTTAGCCGGGTCCATTGCTACCCCGGCTTGAGATATAACATGCCCCAAGTACATCACCTTGAGACATCCGAATGCACACTTCTTCCAATTAGCTTTGAAATGGTTCTCCGCTAAGATGCTCAGTACTATACTCAACTCTTCCCGATGGTTCGCCCAAGACCGGCTATAAACCAATATGTCGTCAAAGAAAACCAATACAAACTTCCGCAGGTATGGGCGAAACAAGTCATTCATTGTGGATTGGAATGTCGCCGGGGCATTCGTCAAGCCAAAGGGCATTACCAGAAATTCGTAATGCCCGCTATGTGTCCTGAATGCCGTCTTGTGGATGTCCGGACCGTCCACCCTGATCGATGGCCAGAGCGCAAATCTATCTTGGAGAACACAACAGCTCCTGCTAATTCATCCAGCATTTCCTGTATTATCGAGATCGAATACTTGTCTGGTACAGTGGACTTGTTTAACTCACGATAGTCCACACAAAAACGCCAACTGCCATCTTCCTTCTTAACCAATAGGACCGGGCTCGAAAATGGGCTCGAACTCGGCCGAATGATGCCCGCTCGCAACATTTCATCAACTAGCCTCTCAATCTCATCATTCTACAAGTGGCCATATCTGTAAGGCCGAACAGACACGGGTTTTGCCGCCGGGATTAACTCGATGCGGTGGTCCGTCGCGCGGCATGGAGTAAATCGGAAGATCACCACTTTCTTCGTCTGAGCCCACATGTTCGTCATGCGTTTCTTCTTGCCCCGTCACCTCACAATATTCGTACTGTTGGAGATCCAACTCTTCGTCCTCCTCAGCCAACATCACTCTCAGCTGTTTGAACGGACAATCGTGCCCCGGCGTAAAAGGCTTCTTACACTTAAAGCATAGCCCCTTTGCTCTCAGGTCCTCCAGTACTCTCGGCGGAAGTCGAGTGAATCGAGAACGGATCGTCGACTGTCCGGACGACCCCGAATTAGCTCCCAAGGATTGTCCGATGGGCTTAGAGAAACTGACGGTCGAGCCCGCGCATGGCTGCCCCCTGTCGTCGTATTACCTCTCCCAGTCAGTCTCGAAAAATTTCCCGATCATATTCCCAACCCACTGAAGGTCTGACTCCCTCGACCTCCGGTCTGAAAGGATAGATTATCCTCAATATCCCTGGCTAGTTCCATTGCCGTATCCAAATTATTTGGGCGCAGCAGACGCAATGATCCCCGGATCGGACCCATGAAATAGCCCAAATAATGTGCATCAGATAGTCCTGGAACTTGACCCGCCAATTGGACGAATACAGAGACGTACTCCTCCACTGTGCCTGTTTGTCGGACTCCAGACAGCCGCTCAAACTTGCTACCCTTAAATCGCATATCGAAACGTGCCACCAACGCCTGCGTGAACTCGTCCCACGAAATTCCAGGCTTTCGCGCTTTCATCCATGTCAACCAGTGCAAGGCAGATCCGTCCATGGCAACTCCAGCTGCCGCTACCTTCCTTCCTGGCGGTGTGTTATTCAATTCGAACTGTTGTTCGGCCCGTGTTATCCACCCAATCGGATCTATCCCCTCAAACGTCGGCAGAAGCGTCATGGTAGCACCCCTACTCACCTGATCGTCCGCGGGCGGCGTCACCTTGCCCGTGACGGACGCCTCTGTCTCCTCCTCCGATGACTTCAGAATCACCTTTGACAACGCAGCCAATGACGCTGTGATTTCGGCCAGTTGCGCACCTTGTGGGTCCAGCTTTGCACCTTGGGCGTCCAGCTTCTCCCTTATGTCGGCTTGATCGATCTCCACTTTATCCAAACGATCGTTGTTTGATCTCGTCATTCCGGCGGGAACGGGATCCGGCAGGTCGGACCACTTGATAAGAACAGAAATCCCCAATCAACGGAAAACCCGTTGCCCAAATCCTTTAGGCTAATAACCTTTTTTTTTATCAGATAAGGTGATTATTACAGAAGGGTTATGCCTATTTATATACTCTACTACGATACTATTAAGAACGTAATTCTAGAGAATCAATAATAATAAATGATAGGAAATCCAGATCTCCGTTTATTTATAGAAATATAATCCTAATAATTAATGCTAAGATACTCCTTCCTTCCGCTCACGAAAAGTGAGCTCAAGCCCGTCCCCGCCTTCGGTAAACCAATATGGGCCTCGGCCCTTGCTCTCTATCACACTTGCTCAAGAATAAAGCTGAAGAATAAAGCTGCTCTGCGAGGCTAAAGACCGAACAAGACAGGGGCTGTTTTTGGGGCTGACTTCGACTGTTGGCGTGGACACGAGCTGCACTTGAGGACGGGCTGCAACACCAACAACGCGCGGCAGATCTGAGCAACGAACGGAGCAACCGAAGGCACAACCACAGATTCAGATCGAGGCACCAATAATGCGCGGCAGATCGAAGCAACGAAGGGGCAGCAACGTTGGAAAGTTCGAGCTGCTCTTGATAAGTCGCTGGCACTTGAGGAAAGAGAGAAACAGTAGTTGGATCTGCTGTAATAACGATGGTAAAGAGGCTTAATTAAGGATGTCCTTGTTGGATTTTGGGCTCAAATTCCTTGGTGGTCTGGGCTGATTTTCTTTGGATGGTTTGGGCTTAAATTCCTTGGTGTAGAGCTGCGAGATCGGGACTGAAGTTCTTAGCGTTTCGGACGGTTGTAAGCGATTCTATGTCTCTATGTGTTTTATTATTACGTATCGTAGTTAAGTTGATTATAGTTGAAGTATTATCAAAACCTTGATTTATAATATTGTGATATTATTGTGCTTTTATTATGAGCGAGTGAGTATTCGTTTAAGCTTGAATTTATTTTAGTTGATGAACTTCGTTTAATTAAATAGTTGCAAATGTTTAATTGCTCTAGGTGAGTCCATGGTTAATTAAAACGACAAATCCGTAGTTTGTTCGTTTTAATAAGTAACAAACAATATTCAACTTCTCTACCCTAGGTAAGTGTAAGTTATATTGTAGTTTACGCGATTTGATTTTAACGGACCAGCGTCGTTTCTTGCGAGAGCGTCGTCCGAGCGAGTTAGTCAATATTCGGGTCTCTTTCATTTTATTGCTGTCGGAATCTTAAACCTTGCAGGGCGTCCCGGAGGTTATTTTTCGATTAGGAAAGTAATTATAGAGCGTCTCTTAATTATCGAGAAACTAAGAAGAGATTGGTTGTTAGGCGGTCGTCGACAATTATAACCGATTATGCTTATGTGTACCCGTTATTTAGGAATCTATGATCGATTATATAAATTGGAGAACGATTATTTCAGTCATTATTTTATAGTCATTAGTTTCTATATTTTCCTTCGCCTATTCTTAGTTTAGTTTCGTTTCTATATCAGTCAATTTCAAAACTATATTTTCGTTTATCATTGCTTAAATTTTTTATTTCCGTTTGAAAAACTAAAAACCCCCATTAATATTATTATTATTACTATTACTATTATTATTACTATTACTATTATTCTTATTAGTAGTAGTATTTTATTATTATTATATTTCAGTCGAATTTTGATATAGAAGTGAATCAACCATCTTCCCTGAGGAGACGATCCTTACTTTCACTATACACATTAGTAAGGTTTTAAATTTTATTTTTGGCCGTTTACGACGCGACCAAATTTTGGCGTCGTTGCCGGGGAAGGTGGCGTCTAAATTGGTTTACTTGTAATTCTAATTCGATTTCTTTGTCCAGTATCGATCTTCTCGACAGGTATGCTATGTTTGATCTAGAAGAAAGGAAGACGAAAGCCGAAAATTGAAAGGCGGAACATGACTTTTCGTTAAGCGACATGGAGAAAAACGAACAACTACCATTCCATGTTACGTTGAGGACGCACTATGATTTTCAACTGCCTTGAAATTTTTCGGAACTATGTCTAGCTAAAAGACATTAAAGAAAAGCGCTATTGGGAGGCAACCCAATTATCATTGATGTATATCTAGTATAAAACAAAAAATAAATAAACAGTTTTGTTTCTTATATTTCGGTATCGTAAAATCGTTATGACGTGCCGTTTAGCTATGATTGTCTACAGGTTCTAAGCTGGTTTGGGCAAGGTCCGTTCATCGAAAGCTTGTATTTCTAGTTGTTAGCGGGAATCAAATCCTAAGTGTGGGGAAAAGGCTTTTACGAAGCATGCACTACGGACAATTCAAGGAAGTTCGCTAAACTATTATTATTTTATTCTTCCATGAGTTACTATTACATATGCGCATGATTTGTTGAATTACATGAAAAAGTGGTAAAATTTTTCAAAATTGGTCATTGGAAAGATAGATTTTATGTTAGATTAATGTGAGTAATTAGGATACACATGCGTACTCGATGTCTTTCTTGCATGATGAACTTAGTGATACCCGGAGGATTCGTACGCATAACCCAATTTTTTGTGAGATTTTTGAGCCTACGAGCTTTATGCTCATTTCTTTGGTTTTGTGAATAATGATTAATTTATTTCTCTCTAGAACTTGCTTGCGTATTACGTTTTAAAATTGCTTAAAGTGAGATTGCGTGAATTATGGAAGGTATTAGGAAATAAGTCAGAGCCAAAGTTCCGGACCACGAATGATCACTGTAGTTAGCCACTTTGAGCCTGAACCTTTTTCTTTCTGAAAAATCCAAAACAATAAAAATAAAAAAAATGTTCCACTCAAATAAGCCTTCAGAAATAAACCCAACCGGAGCATAGTGGAAATGGAGGTTGAATGCGGGAGTTGAAAAGCGCAGCCGGGGACCTATAGCAAAGTTGAGCATAGAAACAAGTTAAGAACTCTTCCATTGATAATCTCTCATTCGCAAAGAGGCCGAGAGAAGAGGAGCTTAGCACCGTCGAAAAAACTTTAAGAACCCTTCCATAATCTTTCAATTTCTCTAAAAAAAAGTATTTGTGATCCTAAGAATGAAAGAAGAAGGGCTTAGTGAAATAATGACGAAGTAAAAAGAAAAAAAGAAGAAGAAGAAAAAAAGAAGTTTCGGTGCGTTCTAGACGATGGCGTGATCCGACACGACTACTGCCCATATCCTTTTTGCTACTTATTATTTGCCTACCTCACATGTTTTAGCCTTGATATATCCAGGAAAAAAAACCTTCCAGTTTCTGCTTTATCACTTAAAGTGGTAGATTTACGAATCGTTTGCAACCTTATGGTAGAGATTAGATTAATGCATCAGTTGAGAGAATTCACCGACATTTTACCTATACACCGAGTGATCTGAGTGAATTCCTGTGAGGTGCGAATCTTGATTGGTATTACTAAGGTAGTTGTGAAGAAAATCATTGATCTCGTAGGTGTTTTCCGACGTTGCTTACATGATATCTGTGCATATTGTCATTCTTAAAGTGATAAATTACATGATTTTATAATTATTTGCTTTTAATATATGTTGCTTGAGGACAAGGAAAGCTTAGTACAGTAGTCACATCCTGGGCAGCGGCTACAGTGGCGCAGCCCATTATTCTCCCGACACGTGTTTTCCCGCCCAGTTTCTTCTTTGCACAGTCTCTTCATTAATTAATGCGCCCAGAGACTTTGTTTTATCCAAGGGTCACTAGCCGTCCTCCGAGGTCCTCACAGCTCCCAATATATTTTAGCATATTTGGTTTTACTGGGCCTTTCCTATTGGGCTTATTTTTCTTTTCTATTTTTTCAGCCCACCTATTTTCTGGACCGTATCAATGTTGGATATTGGCCCAAACATAAATGCCATCAAAGCGAAAGGCGTAATTAAGATGGCCCAACTAGTAATTAGAACCCTTCCAATTTATTCCTGTCGTTTCCAATTATCTAATCTATCTATCTACAGTAAAACCTCTATAAATTAATACTCGATAAATTAATAACCTATCTAAAATAATAAAATCTCCCGGTCCGACTTGGGCCTTTGTAAAAAAATGTTAAATTCGGTAAGATAATAAAATAATAACTATTTTTAAAATTACTTTGTGAATATTAGGTTCTAGTAAAACTCTAAATTAATAATTCATATATATTACAATTATAAATATTACGGGCATTTGCTAAAGTATGAATCTATCGTCACTTGTTTTTTCTTAAAACGTAAATCTAATTGAATTTCATCTCTAACTTGTTTAATTGCAGCCAATAGTTCCGGTGTAGAGTTCTCGAGCTGCAACAAAAAATTGTGAAGAGTTGTTGTCGCGCTCAAAGCCTCCTTTCTTGTGACTGGTTCCAATGACATTGAATCATCTTCAACTTCATCATAGTAGGATCTTCAATAACATCAGCAACAATTTCCGCTGAACTTTGAACCATTGAACATTCATCATTTTCACCCGGATAGTCCACCAATTTATTGACGTCCATTTCATTGCGATAAGCAACATCCTTGACCATATTCTCAAGCTCATGTAGGCTTTCTTCAAAGTTTGTCTCACTTGAGTCGCTTGAGATTTCTTCATTTGAACGGATTTTGCAATGCCGAAAGCAATTTCCTATTGACACTTGAGAAACATTAATTGTCCAAGCGGAAACTGCAAAATTGATGGCATCTAAAACACTAATCTTTTCAGGATTAGGTAACCCAACTCATAACCTTCTAGTAGATTCTTGTAGAATCTCCTACGATAGTGCATCTTGAAAGCTCTAATTATTCCTGCATCACATGGTTGAATCTTTGATGTCATGTTAGGTGGCCAAAAAAAAAACTCCACGTTCTGTAACCCTTCGATATTTTTTGGATGGGCTGGACAATTGTCAACCATCAACAAGATTCTTCTGCCATTCATTTTCAGATCAAGCCAACGAACATATTCACAAAAAAGCACACTAGTCATCCATGCCCTCTTATTGGCACGATAATGACAATTGATGCTGCTCATGTTGATATTTTTGAAGCAACGTGGCTTTGCATATTTTCCAATAATCCATAAAGGAATTTTCTCCGAACCATCCTCGTTGCAACAAATAACAATTGTAAGCCTCTCTTTGTCTTGCTTTCTTCCCTCAAGTTGCTTGGTTGCAAGAGAGTGATCAGCTTGTAACCTGTAAAATAGACCTGTTTCATCCATATTAAAAACATCTTTCATGGGAAATTGGTTTAATTTCTCCCTTATAGCCTCCACTTTTTCCATGTCTTGCATGTCAACCGAACCACTTTATCCAAAACGACGGAATGATTTAATACCATGTCTTAATTTGAATTTTTCAAGCCAACCTTGAGACAGTTGATGTTCAGGAGGGTGTTTAGGATACAAAAGCTTCATTATATCAATTGCTTTCTCCAAAATAAGCTCTCCAGTCATGTTGACTCGATCTTGGTATTGAAGAAACCATTCATAAAGAGCTTTCTCCATATTTGGATATTTAGCCGATTTGTATCGCTTAATATCCCCATCTTTATCAAAGTTGGCTGAAAGGTACTCCGATGATCTCTTGAGAGTGTTCGATATTGTACCTTGACTAATTTTCAAATGATATTTTTCATTAACCCACTCTTGTAAGTCCTTTTGAGTGCATGTGGGATTTTCTCTCTTATACTCACATAATGCTTTACGCATTTGATCAGTCATGGAGGATTTTGTGAGGCCTTTTAGATGAGAAGACATGGTTGGGTGTTATGAATTATTTTATTTCCAAATTGAGATTTATATAGTGTATGTTTTGTTCATCATGAATGTATTCGATGGCTATCATAATTATTTAAGTGAAGGTAAACATGCATATTAAGTAATTTCAACGAATGATGTATGTACATGAATATAATTGTCCATTGTATACAATAAATATAATGAATTTATTTCACTAGGTACAAAGAATTGGTCGTCATGAATATCAATCAATTAAACATATTTAAATACTAAATAATGTGAATTTAAAAAGTTTTTCTTTTAATAAATTATTTTTTATCGATATATTAATATCTCTTTAAATTAATAAAATTGAGTGGTCCCAATGTTATTAATTAAAAGAGGTTTTACTGTATTTCTATTCTATTATATTAATGGCTAGGGGCCAGTATAAATTGCTATTTGGTCAGTAAAATAATTAGTTTTTTTTTTCAATTTTACCCTTAATATTTTGATTTATTACAATTTAATCCTATGATTTAATATTTTATTTTTTAAATAACTTAATTAATAATATAACAATCTAGAATGACATATATTTGCACATACATAGGATGTGCTAAATATACTAGTATTCTATTAAGGGCGATAATTGATATAAATTGTCATTTTGGTCTATCACATTATTTATAACTTAAGCCCTCCATTTCTAATTTAATTAATTGACGATTTCTCAAATCACTTCAAACTGTTTTTTATTGTTGTATTTATGCCCCTACAAATTATTTTTTTCATCTACCAAATATTAAAAAAATGATAAATGTCAAAATTGAAAATAACTTTGTTTAAATGATTTACGTACTCTTTCAAAGTTTCATCAATGGAGATAAAGAGCATAAGATCCTATTAGCATGCAACCGAAGAGGTAAAACCGCTCCCATCGATTAAAAAACAAACAAATAGAAAGAAGTAGGAAAATAAGATCGAAAGTAAATAAGATTCAATTTTTGAGAAAACAAATTGAAGAATATATTCCAAATCAAGCTAAGGTCCCACATTTATTGCTATCAAATCCAATCTGTTCCATCTTCAAAACTTCAAAAAAACTTGTAATAACGCGATAACAACACCACACGACGAGAAACAACTCCTACAATGAAGCGACACAAACTCTCAATCCAAAAAATTCACGAATCTGACAAAAAAAAAAGAGAGAAAAAAATACTTTGAATGGTCTCCCCCCAACCATGAACGGAAAATGAGCTTTTTTAGCTTTCTTAGTGTTGGTGTTTTCAATTTAAGTAATATGCAATCAACTACTTGAAAGATCATTTGTGGATTGGTTTAGTTAGTTATAGTAGTTAGTAACAAAGCAATAACTGCTTTTCATTGAAAGCTCCCCAACAAACACACCAAAACTCTACACACATAAACTAATTAGGTCAAAAGCTCGTTAACATTATCCCAAAAACTAACTCCAATATATATAAACATGTATACACAACAAAACTCCAAAATAAGCTAAACCACCGCCCTAAAGTAGGTCCCACACGAGGCTAGGTTGCCCCGCTGTCGCCGGGGCCGAGTCGAAAGTCTCCCATTCCGTCGTAATAAAGAAGGAATTGCTCGCCTTTTTCGACGGTTGAGATCGTTCTTGATTACTATTAAGAGCCGAAACGTCGATCAACGATTGTTTATGTGGTTTAATCGAAAATGAGGCGACTTTGATCTTCAAAACGTCCAAAATCTCCACGTTTTTCTGCACCCTCTTCTCCTGACAATAAGGACATTATAGTTTCGCAATAAATCCGCGACGTCACACACACACACATACATATTTATAATATTATCGAAAACCCTATAGTTTACTCACAAACCTGCATTTTTCTCTGCAAATTCAAGCCTTGATCGCTGGCGGGAACACTGGTAGCATCTAATTTGAGAAGCTGATTCATAAGCAGCTCGATTAAGTTCGCAATGTCTTCTCCGGATACTTTTTCGCCGTTCTTGATCTCAGATTCGAACGACGATACCTGAAAATGCATATATATATATATATATATATATATATATATATACATATATAATTAAGTATATTGATTTAGACAAAAAAAAAAAAAATTGAATAAAAATAATACCTTTGTAGCAAGGTTATCAACTTCCAAGGCAACTTCCGATAGCAATTTCTCGGCCCTTTGAATCGCGGCGTTGTTCTTCGCCTCTACGTAACGCCTCTCTTGACTCAACGGATCCTCTTTGAGTACGATTTTCGACTTATCTTTGACTCCCACGGAATCTATGAACTTAGCAGAATTCATTTCCTTGAGCTTGTAAAACAGCTTCTGATCGTTGTGGTGAAGGCCCGTGGGGCCCGCCAACACCTTCTTCAGTTCCCCTGAAATAATTCAACTCAAAAGACTCAATTAATATATCGAATAAGCAAATTTATCACTTAATTTCTCCGATGATCTTTCTCTTACAGAAACTGTTTGGGTAAAGAAACTGACCAAAGGTGGCTTGCGGGCTTATGCGAACTTCGTGGCGGGCCGACCCGTATTTGACCCGGATGCGTATGGTGGGCGGTGGGGCCCGAGTTTCTTGGTCGATCCTCTTCTGCACCACCATCCCACATGGCCGGAGCTCCCACTCCCTCTTGGCGGAGGCTCCGGCGCCGGCGCCGGCATGGCCGGCGTGGGGAGGAGGTGGGTCTTTCTTGGTCGGGGATGGCGTCATTTATTTTTTGCCTTTGTTCTTTCAGTAATGGAGTTTGTTTGAATCGGTTTCTTGGCATTCATATAGAATCAAATAGAGACAAAAGACATTACTAACAACCACCACATTTAAAAGCGGCGAAGATTTATTGAGAAGCTATCGATCAAAATTTATACAGTAGTCCACGCGGCGATGTCGAAGAAATAATAAAGTATTTTGTATTTTTTTTGCTTTAAATGCTAACTAACGGCACTAGTAACCGTTTTCTTTTACTAAATATGGGCGTAAAATTAAAGGTTTAGTGGGTTAGAGATCAAAGTGGGAAAGGTACTAAAATATCTCCATGTTTATTACAGAGACGTTTTAACTCTTTCTTGTCTGAACGTCAATAAATGTGTTGATTTTATATTTGTTTAATATATAATCAAGAAAAAGAGGGGTGTCTTTTTGTTAAAAGACTCAGTGAAGGTGTCGATTTGCTCATGCGACACCAATATTTCAAATGATACTTGATAATTATTACCTGTGACTGACATGGCACCAAACCCATATGCAATCCAAGCTTCCTTTCCAAGGGTTGCAAACTAATACAGGAGTCGTCGTTTATCAAATACTCAATGCCAATACAAGAATGGAAAACCCTTGATTACATTCGAAGAAAGAAACCAAGAATATGTACATACCTCGTGACCATGATGATCGTTATAGTCAATTTCGGGAAACTATATATATATATATATGTACATACCTCGTGACCATGTCGAACCTTTGGACCAACATTCAGACAGACTGATGCAAACCTTTGGACTTTTTCAGGTCCGAAAAACTTTCAAAAACCAATGGTTTCGTGAAAATGTTAGCTAACGGATGTTTCGTGACTATATGCTCAATGTGCACTAATTCTTTCTCTACCGTATCTCTCAGAAAATGATGCCTTATATCTATATGCTTCGTGCGTGAATGCTGGATAGGGTTCTTAGATGTGTTGATGGCACTAAGGTTATCCCAAAACATGAGAACTGACTCGCACTCTAAACCATAGTCACACAACATGCTAATATTAATTGCGTACAACAACTACCCGCAACAACATACTCAGACTCAGCAGTAGATAAAGAATCACAATTCTGTTTCTTACTGTACCATGCAACTAAATTGTTACCTAAGAAGAAACAACCGTCACTTTTGCTCTTGCGATCATCCTCGTCACATGCCCAATCACTGTAGCCTACAAGACTCATATTAGTATCTTTAACCATAATCCTAGGCTACAAGTTCCACTCACGTAACGAAGAATATGCTTAACTGCATTAAGATGGGAAACCTTAGGCTCAGATTGATATCTAGCACAGACACATACGCTATACATAATGTCAGGTCTACTCGCTGAAAGATAAAGCAAACTGCCTATCATGGATCGATATAATGTTGGGTCAACATTCTGTCCAACATTGTCTTTACTTACCTTTTGCATCGACCCTATAGGCATTTTGATTACCTTAGATGTGTCCAACACGAACTTCTTGACAGTGTTCTTAGCGTACTTCTCCTGGGACATAAAGATTCCGTCCCTACTTTGTTTGATCTGCAAGCCTAAGAAGAATGTTAATTCCCGATCATGCTCATTTCGAACGTGGAGTTCATAGCCTGTACAAACTGATCTAGCATAGATTGTGAGCTCGAACCAAAAACCACATCATCAACATTAGGGGTGTCCATCGGTCGGTTCGGTTCGGTTTTCTTAAACTTCGATTCGGTTTTTCGGTTTTCGGTTTTGCGTATGCTTATTCGATATCCGAACCGTTTTAATTTGATTCGGTTCGGTTTTTTACAATTCGGTTCGGTTTTTTTCGGTTCGGTTTTTCGGTTTAAACCTTAAATTAAAATATAAATTATTTTGTTGAGTGAGTAGAAAAATTGTTAAAGACATATAGACCCCAAACATCATAAACATAAAACAACATATCAAACAAAGATGTTAATAATGTTAAGTAGCATACTTAAGAAGCTACAAGTCATAAGGATCACACACGAATCCTAACACACACCAAGTCATAACTCACATTACAAGTCATTAACACACGAAGCCTAACAGACACCATGTCATAACTCACATTAGAAATGGCAGCAAATTTAAGAAAGGACAAAGCTCAAAAATCACGAATAACAAAAGCAGACCAACACTCTTAAGTCTTAAGAACAAACCACACATGAAGCACACAAGGCACAATACTTGACCAATACCACAAAATGAGAACCAAAATCTCTTCCATTAGCAGTCGCACACGAGCATGTCATCTATAGTCTTCAATATCAATCGTCTCTTCCATCATTAATGTTCAAATCTAAAAAAAAGTGTACAACAAATTAATAAAATACAATAAAGAATAAATAATAGCAATAACAAAATAAAAAGCAAAGTTATTTACCGGATTCAAGCCGCTCAAAATTGTCAAACTCCTCCTCTTTTTAATAGGCAAGGGTTCTTTCCGAATCCAATCTTGAAGACAAATAAGCGCTTCTAATCTAGGAGTCAATGAACTTCTAAAAGAATCAAGCACACGCCCACCGGTACTAAAAGCACTTTCTGAGGCCACGGTAGAAATAGGGATCGCTAAAACATCACGAGCCGTCTCAGCAAGAGTAGGAAATCTAGGCGTATTAACTTTCCACCAAACTAAGATATCAAAAGTTTCATTTTCAGCCTCTGTTTCTTCACCAAGATACTTGTCCAACTCTGTTTTGGCATCAGCTCTTCTACTCTTGGCCTTATACCTCAAGTACTCTTGTTGTATTCGTGTTCCTTGGGCACCTTCGGAATTCACACTTGGTACATCCAATAAGCAACTAGACGAATTAGACGACTCAGATATTTTTCTACTTGCTTTTCTATATTCATCAAATAAAGAATGCATATAAGACTTCACTCCCTCCGCCATTTTCTCCCTCTTTCCTCACCATACATCTTCACAAATACAAAAGCAACGTAGTCAAATTTGAAACGAGGATCAGGATGCAACCTATAAAAATCATCTTGTTCATCTTTTCTGGAGCACCCCAATACTTGTCAAACTTAGCTTTCATCCTCGTTGCCATCATTTTTAAATTGAAGTCTTCACTGTTGGCTAACGTATTCAAAAGACAAGCAAGCTCAGCAATTTCGTGAAAGTGGATATTGGAAGTGACATACAATGAACCTGATACCCTCAAAGTAAGGTTGAAAAATGATTCGAGAAACTTTTCCATGTGCCTTATATTGTCCAATCATCACTTATTAATAAACCTACAACTTTCCCATCTTCACAAACATGATTAAGTAGATAATCTACTAATCCGGAGTCTTGGTCGGCGTAGCTAAGAAAAGCATTCTCAAATTCTTGTGCCGTTTTCAACATCAAATATGTAGAATTCCATCGAGTAACAACATCCAGGCACAAACTCCGCTTACTTTTTATTTTTTCCACTTCACAACAATCCTTAAAGTTTTTGAGTCTTGCAGGAGATTGTCTAGTATACTTCACAACTTGCCTAACTCGTTTAACGGAATCACCAATTTCCTTCAAACCATCTTGAATAACAAGATTGATAATATGAGCCACACATCTCATGTGAAGATGTTGACCGTTCATCAAATTAGTATTCCATTTGCTGAGCTGCTTCGAGATTTCCTTCACGGTAACATCATTTGAACTAGCATTGTCAACCGTAATAGTGAACACTTTATCCAAACCCCATTCCATCAAAGATTTAGTAATCGCAGGTGCCATGTCATCACCTTTATGACTTAACACAGGACAAAAATTCAAGATCTTCTTATGGTAACTCCAGTCCTTATCAATAAAGTGGGCAGTGAAAAGTGGGCAGTGATACACATATAGTTGATTCTTTGCATGGAAGTCCATGTATCCGTTGTAAGGAATACCCTTGATTCATACCAACAAAAAACTCTTCAATTTCTTTTTTTCTTCTAAAAAAAGTTGAAAACAATCCCTTGTCACTGTAGCACGAGAAGGAATCCGAAATTGAGGTTGCATCGTAGTTACAAAGTGCCTAAATCCTTCACCTTGCACAAAGCTAAATGGTAATTCATCCACAATAATCATCTTAGCTAAAGCCTTCCTACATAATTCTTGATCAAATTTCCAAACACTAACTGTTGTTTCACTTCTCTGATCTCTTGAAAACTCAATTCTGCCTTGACTAGTATCAACACTGTAAGGATTTTTCATACATTTTTCCAGGTGAGCATTCAACGACGACGTGCCATTGGCGCTTGAATCAGCTGCACAACTTGAAGTACAATACTTGCATTTCGCTCTAGAGGCCCCATTAGAATCAGTGAATCTCTCAAAGTGCTCCCAAACAATAGATCGAGATTTCATAGCTTTTCGTTTTTTATCAACCGGAATTGAACCCGCTGACAATGAAATTGGTGCACTGCCATCACTTTCAGCCATCTAAATTCAAATAAACACCACAATTAATAACCAAAACACATAGGACATAGCAAACAATAACATACGGGTTGAACAACGAAAACGACCTAGTTGAGACTTGAGAGTTGAGACCGATTGTGGAGAAAGAACTACGATAGTACTTACCCAAGGAATTTCGAAGCAGGCTTGAATATTGAGATGTGAGAACCTGGAAACTGATTTGGGAGGAAATAGGGTTGTGTGCTGTGTTCTCGTCACCACAATGAGCGAGTTTATTTTATTATTTTTTATGTATAATAACGTTTGGGCTTAACTAACAATGGGCAATTTTACTTATTATATTCACATGACCCATTACAAATACACATATATTATTATATTATATATTTATACTAATTCGATTTTCGGTTTTTTCGGTTATTTTTTTCTGAAAACCGAAAACCGAACCGAATAATAATCGAATTTTTTATACACTAAACCGAAACCGACCGAAAAACCGAAAAAACCGAACCGAAAAGACCGAAATTTACGGTTCGGTCGGTTTTTTTGGTTTTTCGATTATTTTCAACACACCTAATCAACATAAACTTGGGCAATTAAAATATCAGAACCAACCCTTTTTATAAAAAGAGTGCGGTCTGCCTCACCTCAAGTAAACCCAAATTCGAGTAGAAATGTAGCTAACCTACCATACCATGCTCGAGGCGATTGCTTTAGTCCATACAAAGCTTTCTGCAGCTTAAAAACATGGTTAGGAAAATGCGGATCCTCAAAATCCCTTAGGCTGTTCAACAAAGATATCTTTATCAATATACCCATATAAAAAATGCACCCTAACATCCATTTGATGTAACGCGATGTTAAGCCAACATGCAATAGCTAATAATAACCTAATTGATTCTAACCTAGCCAGTCTCATCAAAATCTATGCCCTCAACTTGCGTATAACCCTGAGCTACTAAACGTGCTTTGTTCCTAACAACTCTACCAAGTTTATCAGATTTATTCTTAAAGATCCACTTCGTGCCTATGACATTAATGTCCTTCGGCCGTGGGACTAAGGTCCATACTTGTTTTTTCTCAAACTGCAAGAGTTCCTCTTGCATCGCATTTATCCAAAAATTATCCTTGAGAGCTTCAAGGACATTCTTAGATTCTATCTCAGAAACAAAACAATTAAAACGTACCTCAGCGTATGCTGTGTTCATGCATACGTTTCTTACCATAGACTTATAATCCTTGCGCGGCTTGTCTCTGGTTTTCCGACCGTCGTTCAGATTTCCGATGATTAGGTCAGTGGGATGGTCCTTCTGTATCTTAGGTGGGGTATCTCTTCGAACTTCACTAGGTCCAGCCTCATCAGTCTGTTCAGGTGCAGATGTTGAGTCAGATATTGGCTCAATATTTTCATCCACATTAACCTCTGTCTCAGTGGAAGCTTGAATAACATCTGAAATATCAACTTGTGGAGCATATCTGCTTAGGTCAGTAGCACCATCAAAAAACTATATTAGTAGATTTCTGAACAGTTTTCAATCGCAAGTTGTATACTCGATAAGCACGACTATTCAAAGAGTAACCTAGAAAGATGCATTTATCACTTTTAGAATCGAACTTAGTCAAGTATTCACGATCATTCAACATGTAGCAATAACACCCAAAAACATGAAAATACTTGATAGTCGGCTTTTTCCCATTCAACAATTCATACGAAGTCATTTTAGTACCATGACGAAAGAAAACACGATTAGATTTGACATGCGGTATGCAAAGCTTCAGTCCAAAACGCTTAGAAATACTCTTAGAATGCAGCATAACACGTGCCATTTCTTGCAATGTCCTATTCTTCCTTTCGATCACCCAATTTTGTTGGGGCGTCTTAGGAGATGAATACTCATGAATAATATCTTTCTATCACAGAATTCATCAAACAATTGATTCTCAAATTCCCTACCATGATCAGTCCTAATACGAAATATAGCAGCACTGAAATTATTCTTAACCATAGCACAAATTTTTTTGAAAAACTCGAACGACTCAGATTTTTCCTTAGGAAAGTAAATCTATGCATATCTAGAGTAATCATCAACGAGCACATAAGCATATATCCTACCACCAATGCTATCTACTTCCATCGGACCCATCAAATCCATGTGAATAAGCTGAAAACAATGAGCAGTTTTAAAATGTTGGGCAGCATGTTGGTCAATATTATGGCTAGCATGCACCTGCTTACCCTTCAAAACATGACTCACATACAACCTTACCAAACCCTTAAGTTTCGGAATGCCTCTGATTGCATCGTGCTTGACAAGTTGTTCCAACATTCTGTAGTTGATGTGGCCAAATTTGAAATGCCAAATTATCACTTCGTCCTCGGCCTTAGAGAGTTGGCACACGTCCTCCACACGGATTTTTCACCGACTAAGTAGCAATTGTCGCTTGATCTTTTACCTGCCATAACTCGAACACCATTGCTGTTAAAAACCTCACAACATCCCTTATTAAATCTTACCTCAAGGTCGTCGTGGCATAGCTGACTTATGCTAATCAGATGCCACAAGTCCGTTGACGTGTGGAACATTGCTCGGCTTCGGGAAATCGGGCACGTTCAATCTGCCTCGACCGAGAATCCATCCTTTAGCACCCCCTCCGAACGTCACAGATCCACTCCTTAAAGGCATGTAATCACTTTACTCTTTGATACCCGTCATATGTCGGGAACACACGCTATCGAAGTACCAAGAACCTGTCACGTTAGCTCGCAAAGAGGTATATACAACATTACATTTGTGTATGGACTTCTCTACCCAAACTTTCTTAGGCAAAACACCATTAGATTCATGGGAACTTGACGAAGTGCCAACTGAAATTTCTCCAGACACTCCTTTCAACACTGATTTCTCAATGTTGACCGAAATGTTGGATGACATTTCAGCCAACTTAGATTTCTTCGAAATCTCCTTCTTCAATTTCCAGCAAAAAGGCTTTAAATGACCAGATTGCTTACAATAATGGCATTTAAACGAAATATCATTACGCTTAGTGGCAGCATGCTCAGAACTATTTTTAACAATCAAAGTCTCACTCACATTGTTCGAGGCATGAGATTTCTCCTTAACAAAAACTATCTTAGGTGAACATGGGTCACGAGTTTAGGGACATCACTAGCAGGCTGAGAATTAAATCCTAGACCTTGCTTATGAAAAATACCTAGAGACAATACCTCATCAAGGGTAGATTTACCCTTGTTCAACTTCGTAAAGGTCTCATCGGCTTCGTCGACTGGCTTTTGGAGCTTGTCGATCTCCTTGTCCTTTCGTGTCAGTACGGCTTCCATCTTGTTCATTCCTTTCACCAAGCTTTCAATCAACTTTTTATTCTTCTCATTCTCCTCGGACAGCACTTTCACTGCGGCTTTGAGTTGCAAAATTTTCGCCTTCTCAATTTCATATTGTGAGGACAGTAGCTTGAAGGCTTCGTTCATCTGAACTTCTTCGCTTCAATCTGCTTCTGCATCATCAGAACTCAAAAAGCCATCAAAATAGTTTGAATCATCATAATAAAAATGATATGTTTTTCAGATGTTGAGTCAGATGCTGGCTCAACATCAGTTACCGCAGTAAAGCCGATTTGATGATCTTCTTCGTCTTCTCTATCTAAGAATGACTGGATTGTCACTGATGATTGCTTGGTCCATGTAGGGGAGTGCTCTTCATCTTCATCGTCGGATAGGTCCACCCAAAGTGATTTTCGACGTTTGGGAAGTGTGTTCGCACATTCGTTGGCATAGTGTCCCCAACCTTGACATTCATAGCATCTCACTGTGTCATAGTCGAGATTCTTCTTCTTGGGATCTGGTTTGCGTTTGGAAAACGGAGGATCAGAGGAGGGCTCAGCTCTAACATTCTGTCCTTTTCTGAATGTTGGGCCAACATTTCACGCAACATTCTTCTTTTTCCTGAGAAACTTTCCGAAGTTCTTCACAAGCATAGCCGTATCATCATCATTGTCGGCGTCGTCCTCAGTTTGAACCATGGATGGTTGACTGACAAGAGCAAGGCTCTTCCCGCGAGAGGCCCTCTTTTGGACTTCAAGATTGGTCTCATAATTCTTCATGATATTCATCAAGGTGTTGAACTCCAACGTGGACAGATTGTGGGCTTCCTCGACCGCCGCTACCTTCACATTAAACTTTTTTATTAGTGTACGTATAGCTTTAGAGTTTAATACCTTATTGGCGATGGGATCTCCAAGGCTGACACATTCGCTTGAGATCGTCAAGAGCTTTCCAAAATACATGGTGATGTCTTCATCTTCCTTCATCCCTATGTTCTTGAACTGATTGAGTAGGAGCCGTAGTTTGGTTTCCTTCACACTCGCATCGCCTTCGCAGTACCTTTGGAGAAGATCTCATGCGTTCTTCGCGGTTGTACAATTCTGGATAATCGTAAACTTAAAAATGTCCACCGATGAGAAGATGGCGTTTAAGGCTTTGTCATTGAACTCCTGCGGCGTTTCGCTCAGGAACCGTCTAGTTGTCGATATGTTTCTCAAAGACTTCACCATCAGCGTCGGGGCAGACTTGGGTGTCGTATAACCTTTGAGAACAGTCTCCCACGCACGCGTGTCAATTGATTTGATCATTGGCACACACGAACCTTTCAATAGGCATAATTGGAACCGTCTAACACAGAGACTTTGTCGAGATGGTTTGAGCTTGTGACATCCATAGAAAAAGATAAAAATGCTTAGTCACGTCAAGCGGAGGCTCTGATACCATTTTGAAGTGGTTCCGGTACGATATGGATGTAAAACACTAAGTTCGAAACTGGATGTTGGATAAAATGTTGGGGTAACATTCGATCTAGCACTGAGGCACACAATGGAATATTTTGAATACTTAGTAATGAAAACTGATTGACACGAGATGTAAAATTGTGCAGCAAGTCAGAAAACTCGCTGTGTACCTCAAGGCGCAACCACTATAAAGATGGATTACAAAAGACTATAAAAAGATAGTAAAAAACAAGGGATTTTTAGTGCCGGCGGTTGAGTCTTGGAATTAGATTTGGATTGCTAGGCCGATTCATCCATGGTAAGAAGCGAGAAAAATCTGCGGCAGAGAAGCGTAAAAGAGTTGAGTGCCGGCGGCGGGATGTTGAGGAAGAGAGTGCTAAAGGTTGAGGATACTTTTTTGAATTCTGTATTTGAACAAAATCTTATGATGTTAAACTACAAACTTATAAATCAAAATTCGTCTATTGGAATGGTAAATATTAGTGCTAATTAAGTTTCAGGACACAAAAGATGTTTTAAGTTAAGTTTCAGGCCCATGTCAGAAAACTATTAGAGTTAAGGATCCGATTTTTGCAAAATTTAGAGATAATGACCTAAAATTTACGCAAGTGATATACATTGTATATGAACTGATATCGGACTATCGTTTTGTGTTATTACAGAACAATGAAGTGGTACTGCAGAACGATCAAGTGGTACTGCAGAACATTGAAGTGGTACTGCAGAACCATGAAGTGGTACTGTAGGTCCATGAATTGGTACTATAAGTCCATAAAGTGGTACTGAAAAACACTTAAGTGTATCGGGTCCTTACAACTAAAAATTTTCTGACTGGGTCCTGACACCTATATGAAACTTAAGTTTCCCCTAAATATTATGATTTCAAGTCCAATCTTTTCGATCTTAATTATGCATCTTAAATTAATATTTGGTAAATATTTTGATTTCAATCCATATTGTGAGGTCAATTCAATGCGTGCTTATTATTATTACTAATATTTAAATCATCTCCAATCGAAAATGCATTCTCAAACTCAGCAAATATTCACAAATAATTTAATTACTTTTCAAAAACGAAAGACTAATTTAAAAATACTAACTTTTACACAACTTGCCCACATCTATAATTTAAAAAAAATTATATTTTATAATATATTATACCTAAATAAATAAATATATTGTGACTAAATTTTACAATTAAAAAACTATCTGACTACTTTTATATATTTTTATTTTTTTTATTTTACAAGTTATTAAAACAAATAAAAGGACCTTAAAAATATAATTATTAAATTTATACTCATTTTTTGCGTTCAAACGCATATATGCGTTACGTTCATACGAGGAGAGAGAGCATAAACCCATTTTGAGATTAATTTTTGAATTGGAGTATTTTAGGATAATTGTTGGATGTTGCAATTCCATCGGAAATGAACAGCCTTTCTATGCTACGAATATTCAATATATAAATTATTTTATATTTTAAGTTATTATTAAATTAAATTGTAATTTTAAATGATTATTTTTAGTATATAAAAATAAATTGATTTGGGATACAGTTGTGATATATTAACAATATTATGGACCGAACTAAAGACTCTACTACTGATTAACCTAATATTCCAATGGTCTGTTTGGTTTCCAATAAAAGGCCTGATAATATTATTAATATTATGTAATATAGTGTTTGGTTTGGTTATTCCAGCCGTTATTATGGGTGAGCCCGTTATTGATGTGCAGGCCTTGTACAAGTAAGCTATGTTGGAGAGGTCATATTATTTATCGTGTGACTGTTTAGTTAATTTTTATCATGGGCCTTATCCAGCTTTTATAACCAACGCTGCCCAAAAGAAATCTTTCAACTTAAATCTATTGTACTATTCACTTTCTTCTATCTTCAACTTCGATATTCGGGAAGGACACTCCCAAAGTGGGAGAAAGAAAAAGCCCAACAATGAGGAGACATAAACTCTGCAAGAGGAAGAAAAAATAAAGCGAGAATAAGGAAAAACATATCAGCAATATATTGGTTTAAAGTATTTTGAATGTGGTGGGATCTACTATGCATTACATGCAACGCGGAAAAAGTAAATGTGACTTTTACGTTAATGTGTATATATATATATATATATATATATATATATATATATCTTATATAATTATATAAATGTGGTTTAGAATACTGCCACATGTCCAATAAATGTTAATTGTTTAAATTTAAAAATATAATGGAACATTCAAACCACTCACTATAACACGTAAATTCAGTTCGTCAATAACTACCTACCGTCAAATTGGGTTGCAAATGAATCGAATTTTTTTATTCTATTTGCGTTTCGATTCGAAATTCTAAGATTCGAATTCGAATATTTCATATACGAATACGAGTTTGAATCGAATGATATCCGAATATGAATAAAATATCAATTCAAATATTTAACGAATTCGAATAACTTAACCTAAAATGTAGTATTCAATATTTATTTAAATATAATATGTGATAATTCAATAAAAATGTAATATAATATATCATAATTCAATATACACATAAATATAATTTATTATAATGCAATATATATTTTAACTATAATGTTGTTTATATTTTATTAAATAGAAAATAAAATATTGTTTATATTATTTTAAATATAATATTGTTTATTAGAGAAAATATTCGAGCTCGAATAGGAATTGATTTTATAATTCAAATAAATATTCGAAAATTATTATTCGTATTCGATTATCATCCGAATACAAATAGAATATTGTGATATTCGACTCGATTCGATTCTTCGCATCCATCACTGTCATACATAAACCTTTTCTTGGATACCCGACCGGTTCGGGGTGCCCCGACTAATCCGGTTCGCCCCGCGTCGCGTACCTGGTAACGGCAGGTGAGACTCCCAAAGGGGGTTGCTGCATACACAAAGATTCGAACCCAAGACCTTGCTTAAGCGATACCAAGCCGCTTACCACTTGGACCAACCCCCGTTGGTACTGTCATACATAAACCTTAGAAATTTATTAACATGTAACATGTACCGTGGATTAAACCGTTAAAAAATTAGTATATATATATTATATATATTTATAAGTGCATATCTTTCTTTTGTACTTGTAAACTTGATAAAGAGATTATTTCAAGAAGGAAAAGGAAAAGTAAACCTGTGAATAAGGCAAAGAATAGTTTCCGAAAATGCCAAAAAAGAGATGGGAAAAAAGGAAAATTTTTATATTCTTACGCCTATGCAAACATGCATTTATACTCTAACTCTACCAACAAATTTTAAAATATTTTTAGCATCTAAACCAACACTTTAGACTTACTACTCAAGGATCGTGTATATGTGCAACCATGAAAGTTAACTTGAAACAAATCGAGCATAAGTACATATATCACTCGTCTTATATTTAATTTTTATACGTGTCCTGCGGGACAGATGATACAAACTCTGTACTTTATTATCTATATTAGTAAGTCCCCACATGCAACCTCAACTAAATGATTCTTAACTTGTGATCTCCATCAAATATTTTAAAAAATTACATATATAAATTTACAAGCAACCGACCCTAGATTACACTAATTTTGTCTAGACTAACAAACCACGTTGTCATATATATAATTTATAGATCCAACTACGTTACTTAGCCGATAAATCCATGACATTTTATTCTTTCATTTCACTTGTTCAATTCCTCCCAAAAACATTGACTTTCGTTGTTTGGTGAAAATCGTGGAATTTTTCACCTGATCAATTGTGTAATGCATGCACAACCTCATAGCCAGTCGAGTAGAAATACTACGAGATAGTAAATATTTATATATATTTTTGAGATTTCAATTAGAATACTACTTGTCCTAAAGATATGTCAAGAGTCGAAATCATGATATGTCGTCAATAGTTGGACTCCAACTCGTTGAAAGCCGATGTCGTCTCATATCAGATTCCACTCTGAACTTAATGGGCAAATTTCGTCTCGGCCCTGTTAATGTTTTAAAATTGATTTCAGGCCCTACCAGATTAAGAATTAGTCTCAAGGACCCGATTTCTGCAGTACCATTTCGTTGTTCTGCAGTAACACTTCATTGTTATGCAGTACCACTTCATTGTTATGCAATAGTACTTCATTGTTATGCAGTACCACTTCATTGTTCTGCAGTGCCATTTCATTTTTCTGCATTACCACTTTAGTCTTTACGGCAGAACAATGAACTACTACTGCAGAACAAATGAAGTGGTACTGCATAAAGATGAAGTTGTACTGCAGAACAACGAAGTGGTACTGCAGAACAATGAAATGATACTACAGAAATCGGGTCCTTAAAACTAAATTTTATACTGACAGGGCATTAATCCAATTTCAAAACTTAAATTAGACATGAAACATAATATACCCAAAAATAATCCAAACTACCTTTATATATATAATATAATATTAGTACCAATGCCACACCAAGACTAGAACTACTATAAACCCACTCACTCAGTTCTTCGCTTCCCCCCATAAAAACAGAGCCAAATCATCTATTACCTCCCACCGCCACATAGCACCGACACCCACCACCCACCACCGCAATGGGCGGCCAATCACAAGCAAGCCCACCATACTACACACCTCACTCCAAGCCCCAAACCACCGCCGGCGCTGCCGTCCTCCACCGCCTAAGAACCTCCAAACTACACATACTCGCCGCCGTCGTCATCCTCTGCTCTCTCTCCTACCTCTTAGGCCTCCACCACACCACACCTCCCTCCACCGCCGTCGCCACCACCTTCCCCACCGCCGCCGCCCACCACAACACATCCAACATCCTAGACTGCTCCGCCCACCACACCTCCTCCGCCGACGGCGACGGCGGCCAAGAAACCAGCCGCCGTTCATACCCACCGTGCGACCGTAAATTCATGGAGTACACTCCATGCGAGGATCCTCAGAGATCGCTCAAATTCGACAGAGAAAGGCTAATCTACAGAGAAAGGCACTGCCCAGAAAAGGAAGAGCTCTTAAAATGCCGAATACCTGCGCCGTACGGCTATAAGAACCCTTTTAAGTGGCCTATGAGTAGGGATTTGTCTTGGTACGCTAATGTCCCTCATAAGGAGTTGACTGTGGAGAAAGCTGTGCAGAATTGGATACGTTATGAAGGTGATAGGTTTCGATTCCCTGGTGGAGGGACCATGTTTCCTAACGGTGCGGACGCATATATTGACGATATTGGGAAGCTTATTAATTTGAGAGATGGGTCGATTAGAACAGCCATTGATACTGGTTGTGGGGTGAGTATTTAAATAACTTTTATATTATGCATTATAATCAAACTTTATTTGTATTATTTTAAATTTTGATTGTCGTTTCTCCTGCCGTACGTGATCCTTTTATGGGAATAGTAAGGTTGGTAATGATCATACGATATAATATGAAGAAAGAGGCTTTTCTAGAGCTAAAATATTTGAATTTTGCATGTCCTAAAGCTGTCCAAGATGGATATATATTTCATTGTTCAAGCTGCTAGTTTCGTTTCTTTCTTCTTTGTTTAGTTTATTTTGAAGTCGGTGACTGATTAGGGTCAATCGACGACAAAAAAAAAAAAAAAATTATTTTAATGAAGTATTTTAGTACAAGATGTGGATGTTTTCTCTGCCTTTCTTCTGTTCTTGTTTGTTAATTGTTCCCGTATGTGACATCATTGGTCCAAACTGTAGCTTGGGGTAAGTCTACAAAATCAAAATTTAATATTATTATATTTAATTAATAATTTGGGATTCGTGTATTTTTGCATGAAGAAACCCCAACACCTTTTATCCATATAAGACCCATGCATAAAGGTACGTAGTACCCCTTTATTCACGTCAAGAATATATTCTTGATTTAGAAAACGAAAAAGAAATATTTTTCTTCAAATAGAGAAATATGACATTTAATTAATTTTTTTCTTGAAATTAAACATTTGACCAATAACTCAACAAATAGGTTGCCAGCTGGGGAGCATATCTATTATCCCGAAACATCCTAACGATGTCGTTTGCGCCTCGAGACACACACGAAGCGCAAGTTCAGTTTGCCCTCGAACGCGGCGTCCCGGCCCTGATAGGTGTAATTGCGTCGAAAAGACTTCCATACCCCTCTATGGCTTTCGACATGGCTCACTGCTCCCGGTGCCTCATTCCATGGGGTCAATATGGTAATTTTGCCCACGACCATCTCTCTCTATCGAACTCTTGTAATAAGTTCTTCAATTTCTTGGCTGATGATGAAAGTTGTGTGTTTCTGTAGATGGGTCGTACTTGTTCGAAGTGGATCGGGTTTTAAGACCCGGCGGATATTGGATCCTCTCGGGCCCACCGATTAGGTGGAGAAAGTACTGGCGAGGGTGGAAGAGGACGAGGGAGGACTTAAACATAGAGCAAATGCAGATCGAGAACGTGACGAGGTCCTTGTGTTGGAAGAAATTAATCGAGAGGGACGATATTGCAATTTGGCAGAAGCCCTTCGATCACCGCGAATGCAAGAAAAGAGCTTCCAAGGAGAACCCTCCTTTCTGTACGCCACAAGACGACCCCAACAAAGCATGGTAAAACAAAAATGTTTAAATTCCATGTATGTGATAAATGTTTCATCACTGAGCACTTGACCTAAAAGATTAAGTTTGAAGGGAGTTTATCATATTTTAATTTCATATGTTATATTTCTAAAATGCCCCCTAAAGTTTAGGTTGATTCCTTTTTGATCTACCAATAGACGTACAATTTTACTTTGATGGGGTGGTCGTGAAGATTCGTACCCATGACAGTCTAGGCATGGACTTTGATACCATTTTAATGAACGTTTTACCTAAAAGGTTAACTTGAAGGTCGAGCGTCTCATATTTTAATTTTATACATTATATTTTCGACAGGATAAATTAGCTCGATATATATATATATATATATATATATATATATATTGTTTGACAGGTACACAAACCTCGAAAATTGCATCACTCCACTTCCAGAAACTTCCGAAGGCGGGAAATTACAAAAATGGCCCGAGAGACTAAACACGGTCCCACCGAGGATCACCAGAGGGACAATCCAAGGAGTCGACGCGGCTACTTTTCTAGAAGACTCGAAGCTATGGGAAAAACGGACCTCTTACTACAAAACCGTAAACAGCCAACTCGGACAGCCTGGGAGGTACCGCAACCTCCTGGACATGAACGCTTTCCTGGGCGGGTTCGCATCGACCCTAATCCACGACCCGCTTTGGGTCATGAACGTTGTGCCCGTCGAGGCTAAGGCCAACACCCTCGGAGCCATATACGAACGAGGATTGATCGGTACTTATCATAGCTGGTAATGATGATGACATATCACATTGATGCAGTCTTTCAACCATTGTTAGTTTTTTATATTCTTTATGATATACATGTCGTTGATGATGTCATCTTTTTCGGTAGGTGCGAAGCCATGTCGACGTACCCTCGAACCTACGATCTTATCCATGCGGACTCAGTTTTTACTCTCTACAAGGATAGGTAAGTAATATGTTGAGATCGACCGACTTCTTTAGGGTTAGAGGAAACTAGGGTTTTCTTTCATTCATTTTAATATTTTTTTGGTGTTATTACAATAGGTGTGAAATGGAAGATATTATGTTAGAAATGGACAGAATATTGAGGCCAGAGGGAGGTTTGATCATAAGAGACGATGTTGACGTATTGGTGAAGGTGAAGAGCATTGGCGATGGATTGAATTGGGAGACGCAAATCGTTGACCACGAAGATGGGCCTTTGGTAAGAGAAAAGCTTCTCTTTGGGGTTAAATTGTATTGGACATCTCCACCTGCTGAATAAAAAGTGTTGATCTATTCTTATTTTTTCAACTCTTTAATGTTCATGTGTGTGGCGGTTTATTTGATTTTCAACTCTTTAATTTTATTTTTTGCAATGATTTATATTTGATTTTCTCCATTGAAGGACAGGGGACGACGGTGAATTTTATTTAAAATTGTGATTGATTGTAGTATTTTATCGAGTGTAATTTTGTTATGGCAAGAAGATTGGTTCGCTAAGGAATCTGCCTATTAATAAATAACTAGTATTTTACACCCCTAAGTGCGTGTGCATAATATATTAGTAAATTATGCACACTCAAATGTGTGTTATTTATATATCTATATGCATATATATTTCTTTTATTACATTTATTTTAGTGTGAAATATTTCATAGAAATTATAATTAAATTTAATTTGTACAGTATGTTATATGTAAAAGAAAGAGTTATTATAAATTTAAAGTATGATGGTAATTAACTAAAAATAGTAATTAACTATAAATTATACTACACTAAATATAGCAATAATTAAAGATAGTTAGTGATTTATTTATACTTTTATTAATTAATTTTTTCAATATCAATTGACATATCATTTGACGGTTTATCATATCCCCACCATTAAAATAATAGAACAGATGTGTATATTAATTATAAACTAACTGCGAATTGAGAATATAAAAATGCTATGAAGTGGGTGATTTTCTTTCGATTACTAGTTTATCCCAAACGCTAACGTTTTTATCCCAAATCTAACGCATACTAAAATAGAATATAGTATAGATAATAAAAATTGTGTGCCAGATAGTTACAGCTTGTACTTTCCCGTTCGTCTAAGTGGATTGGATCTAGCGTAGATTACTAACGAATATTTTAATATTAAAATTAACTTCTTTAATTTATAAAAGGGAAGATATCAGTTCAGGCCCCCATAAAGTTTTCATTTACCTGTCAGACCCTGTCAGAAAATGAATAAGTTTAAGAGATCCACTTTTTGTAAAAATCGAGTAAAGGACCCAAAAATAGAATTTGACGAAAATACCCTTTGCTCTTTTTTTCCATCGAAAGTCACGAGGTGCATTTTTGATCTTATATGAAGCGTTACTTTTACTTCATTATATGTTATACAGTTACAGCATAGTGTTACTATACAAAACA
This sequence comes from Craterostigma plantagineum, assembly GCA_027422505.1. Lineage (NCBI taxonomy): Eukaryota > Viridiplantae > Streptophyta > Magnoliopsida > Lamiales > Linderniaceae > Craterostigma > Craterostigma plantagineum. The sequence goes on along the minus strand of JAPQWV010000183.1, from coordinate 872,898 downwards.
AGTACGTTATTTTTCAACAACATTGTGTTACTTTGCTACTGCAAAACGTTATCAACAGAATTTTTTTCGAACTCATTTTTCTTACACTGAATCGAGCACAAAAAAATCCGATTGACAAATCCAACCGATTCGACATGTCATGTTGGATTCATTATGATATTGACGATGCACGGGTAGAATTTGCTTGTCTAATTAGGGTGCAAATTCGAAAAAATAATGGTAAATCGAATCTAGATGTCGACATAAATTGCAACTAATCGGTATAAATTCGAGGTACCCATGAGAAATCGAGGTCTATTTACCTTATTGAGTCAATAACGACGTGATTTATGCAGTTTTCATCTATTTTTTAGTGTCATTTGAGATTTTCGTTTTATCCCTTTCGATCCATTACTTGTATACAGAATGTGTTATTTACGACAAAGAAGGCGTTATTACCTTTCTGCGACGTGTTACTTCTAAGTCAACATTTGTTATTAACCGTAAGACATTTGTTATTTTTTGCTATGTTATAAGTGTTTCTTTTTTACACGATTTAAGGAAAATATAATATACGTTTCTTGCAACTAATCGGTATAAATTCGAGGTACCCATGAGAAATTGAGGTCTATTTTACCTTATTGAGTCAATGACGACGTGATTAATGCACTTTTCATCATGTTTTTTTGTGTCATTTGAGATTTTCGTTTTATCCCTTTCGATCCATTACTTGTATACAGAATGTGTTATTTACGACAAAGAAGGCGTTATTACCTTTCTGCGACGTGTTACTTCTAACTCAACATTTGTTATTAACCGTATGACATTTGTTATTTTTGGTTATGTTATAAGTATTTCTTTTTACACGATTTAGGGAAAATATAATATCCGTTTCTTGCAACTAATCGGTATAAATTCGAGGTACCCATGAGAAATTGAGGTCTATTTTACCTTATTGAGTCAATGACGACGTGATTAATGCACTTTTCATCTTGCTTTTTAGTGTCGTTTGTGATTTTCGTTCTTTTTATCTCGATCCATTATTTGTACACAAAATGTGTTGTTTACGACAAACGTTGCGTTATTACTTTTCAGTGATTTGTTATTTCTGAGCCAACATTTGTTAGTATCGTGAAGACATTTGTTATTTTCTGGATAATTTGTTATCTTCTATGCGCTAGGGTTTTTGGGTAGTTTTTGTGGTTTAGGACTTACGGGTTCGAGGTTAAGATTAAGGGTTTTCGACATGAAATTTTGGGAGAATGATCCACGATTTGTGCAGTATAAGATACGACCTTAAAAAATTTTGGGGTTCGGGGTTTAGGGTTTAGGGTTTAGGGTTTCGGGCCTCGGATTTAGGGTTTTGAGCTTAGTATTTTATATTTGTGGTCTATAAATGTTATTACTACTTAATGTTGACGTTTGAACATGTTTGTGGTGCAATTTATAATGTTATGTTCCATTGAAAGAGGTGATAGTCTATGTTTTACAATGGAGGACTACATGTTTATATATCAATTGAGATCAACATTCATCTATTGACATCAAATTTCGCCTAATGTGTATTTTAAAGGAATGTGGTGATTAAACTTCATCAAATTATATATTTACATGAACATCCATATTAAGCATCCAAAATAAAAGTGTATTTTTGTACGAATTAATCGAATTATTGACGTGGTACTAAATAACATTATGAGGTGTCAGTATTGATCGGTGTGTTATTAATTAAGTTCGAGTTGTTTTTTTAACCTAATGTGTGTTATTATTTCCGATTAATGTAGTACAATTTTGAGAAAGTCCTGTAAATATGCTCTGACAATGCTGTTAAATTCTCTGACGGTAGAACCTTCTAGAATATTCTCAATGAAGTGTTTTTTTTACATGTAAATGTGTTATATTTGTTGTGTAAACTGTTACTCACTTAAAAAACGTTTTAGTCTTAGGGAAAGCTAAAATTTTCTCAATTTCATGGTTACCGACTTACTTTTTCTTTTAATATTAAGACTCGTTTGATTCGATTTTATCTTATTCAGTCGCCTTTACCTTGTTTGGCCGTTAAAGTTGATATTGAATCGATTTTTGGACGAAATTTTTGATTTGGGGGTGGAAGTACGAATTCATTCGATACATAAAAAATTCGTCTTTATTAGTAAGACCCATCTGAAATTCAGGACGGGAAAACTTTATTTAGTCACAAACAATGAGATTTATGCAGTTTTCCATTTGTTTTTAGTGTCGTTTGTGATTTTCATTTTATTCCTTTCGATCCATTACTTGTATACAGACTGTGTTATTTACGACAAACAATGTGTTATTACCTTTCAGTGACGTGTTACTTTTAGGTCAAAATTTGTTATTAACCATAAGACATTTGTTTTTTTTGCTATGTTATAAGTATTTATTTTTTACACGATTTAGGGAAAATATAATATTCGTTTCTTGCAACTAATCGGTATAAATTCGAGGTACCCATGAGAAATTGAGGTCTATTTTATCTTATTGAGTCAATAACGACGTGATTTATGCAGTTTTCATCTGTTTTTAGTGTCGTTTGTGATTTTCGTTCTTTTTCTCCCGATCCATTGGTTGTACAGAATGTGTTATTTACGACAGACAATGAGTTATTACCTTTCAGCGACGTGTTACTTCTAAGTCAATATCAGTTATTAACCATAAGATATTTGTTATTTTTTTTATGTTATAAGTATTTCTTTTTTACACGATTTAGGGAAAATATCTTATCCGTTTCTTGCAACAATCGGTATAAATTTGAGGTACCCATGAGAAATTGAGGTCTATTTTACCTTATTGAGTCAATAACGCGGAGATTTATGCAGTTTTCATCTGTTTTTAGTCAACAATCGGTATAAATTTGAGGTACCCATTCAATAACGTGTATACAGAATGTGTTATTTACGACAAACAATGTGTTATTACCTTTCAGCGATGTGTTACTTCTATGTCAACATTTGTTATTATCCATAAGGTATTTGTTATTTTTTGCTATATTCGTTATTTCTGACGATTAAAGCTGCAAATTAGATATACAAATCATACCCACGATCAAATTAACAATAATTTCAACATATTAGATCATAAACTTTGATATTTTCGGCTAACGATTTCTGTTATTTGTGTTTATCATTTTTTTCTGTAATTAGCTTCCAGAGATTTTTTGAAGATTTTTTTCAATCTCAGCGATTTGATGTTTATCATTTTCGGTTACAATGTCAACGATTTCTGACGATTAAAGCTGCAAATTAGAAATACATATCGAGGTTGAAGATTTTTTTGAGAGGATTCGAGCTTGCACCGAAAATCGCTCGTTGGAGAAGACGATGGCAAATGTTAGTAAATTTCCAATCTGTTAGAGGGTATATATGTCATATCGCATAGTTTGGGTATTTTTCTCCATGAGTTTTGAAAAGTAGGTCCTTCACACTAAATGGAACTTTATTGGGGCCTGAATACTAGTTTAAAATATTATCAGGGCCTGACTCATAATAAACCCTTTATTAAATGGCATAATTTAGATTTTCAGCACAATGTTCCGTCACATCGTTTAGGTAAGTTTCTGACAAAATTATAATTGAAGGGGCCCGATGCTAGATTTTATTCACCACGCCGGGTACGGTACTATACTAAGTTTAGCATAATACAAGGGGTTTCACTCAATAACAAAAACATGTGGTAATAATATGCATTTCAATACTTTATAGAGGTGATCAAGTAACTCAAGGGTCTTCCATTCAAGAGTCATTTCATTGTAAGTCTATTAACCATGGTCATCCAAGCTCATATTCATGCCCACATTTATGCTCTTTTAAGACCCGTTTTTATGCTCTTTAAAAGACATAAAGCTCATGGATCATGCATTGAGTTTTGATAAGAATCAAATCACACATTAAATAATATTGCAACAATTTTATTCTATGTTTGATAACTGGACTTCCCCGGGCTTTATTTTAAGGATTTGACGAACAATCAGAAATTTAATTGGGCTAGGCTTCCTTTGTGGGCTTGAAATTTGCTTTCGCCCATGTTAACCAAAAGTCAAAACTCGCTGCTAACGACCAATGAGAGGTCTAAATTGCTTTTAAGAGGGCTCCAATTACGCTGCAAATGAATTGAATATTACCATATTGATAGTCGTATTTAGTGTCTAAAGAAGACAATATACAAATAAGAATATTATCTGCATTAGAATTCAATATTCGGAGAATATTTCAAATTAAATAATTTATCATCATGGGTTGTATCAGAGTAGAATGGCCAGTGTTCCAACTTCATTGGATATTTTTCTCCTTGTAAAGATAATTTATTGAAGATTATATCAAATAAGAGACATTGTTTTATCTTATGCTGATAAATTTATGATAAAGTACTTAGATCATTATAAGCTGAAGGACATGAGTAGCATTTGACAGTGATCGTGGAATATGTCTTAGCTGTGATTTTAAATAAGTTCCAAGTTGATCGGTATTTCAAGACATGAGATTGAATACCCGGAAATACTTGTGCATATGTTGCATGCTTGTTAGCCGACGATGTTACGTTCCATTAGCTTAAGTGTGTGGACGCAAATGCATATATGCAGATTTCTTTTGGGAACAAGTTCATTGAACATGACCCGTCGAAAATTTTTAATTGGAAACATTTGTCGAATGAGAATTTTCATGTTGCCATAGTACATGACTAATCCTCTGGCTTGAGGCACCATAGTAGTCATGTGCGAATTGTGCTTTAGATTTATCCTTTGACTGCTGGATAATTACAAAAGGGATATTTTGGGTATTGTATCGTGTGTATGGAGATTGTCTGTGTCCACATAGAATTTGATACTTAAATTAATAAGTGAATGTCCTATATTTTTCATAGTTTATGATTCAAAGACCTTAGCCAAGGCAGGATGAATTGTGATTATAAATGAATCATTTAAACTTGAAATGGAATCATAGTAATGAGATCAATTGGGTTTCGACTATAATTCCATGCCCACGGTCTAATCGGGAAATTAGTCGTCGAAAGCATTTTACGTGTATGCACTTGTACTTGAAAAGGTTTACTCGCTATTTTACTTAATACTAGGTAATCATGCTACTTGCTAGGTGTTACCGTGATATATGGATTCTTGATATTAAGGGGTTAATATAAGTTGATTACAGATAAGACTCATTAATATTGGATAAGATTTGATGATTGTGTAGAATATTCTTTCATTACTATAAAGATAAAATCACTCCCTAAAATCATGAGATTTTATCTTATAATTAATTGTGATATTATCTTATCTTGTATATAAGCCACACGTTCATGGTATCAGAGCCTTCACATTTGTTCCTTTTTCCCCCATAAATCCTCCATAGCCAAATCACTTCTATAAAAAAAAAGAATACTCCAACACAAAATTCAACACTTCCATCCATGAACATCAACAATATTATCACTATCACAGTCGACTCCACCAATTATCTTGTTTGGAAAACACAAGTTGAAGACGTCTTACATGCATGTGATTTAATTGGTTACGTCAATGGCACGTTCTTATCACCACAACCTCCCGCTGCTAATTCTACATCTGATTCGTCTACGCAATACCACGCATGGCAGAAACTTCGATTAGTCAAATGTTGTCTTTCTGCTTCACTCTCGGCTTCTATGGCGCCACTCATCGTCGGTTGTACAACAGCTAAAGACCTTTGGGACACACTTGCTGATTATTTTATGCAACAGTCGGAGTCACAACGTTCGCTTCTGCGCAGAAAATTGCACACTATTCACAAGGGAAGTTTGTCAATTTCAGATTACCTCACTCAGATCGCTTCAATTTCTCAAGAACTTGCTGCTATTGGTGATGTTATTCAAAATAAAGATCTCATCATGTTCACTTTGAATGGCCTCCCATCGGATTATGGTCCATTTGTTACAGCTATTGAAAATTCACAACCACTTCCGTCCTTCAAAGAAATCAGAGCACGTTTTCTTACTCATGAACATCGTCTGCACTCATACCATGCCTCTACACCACCGGCATCAGAAATCGCATTGGTCGCCTCATCATTTGGAAATCCAGTAACTCACAATCGCATGGATCTTGGAGCCGCGGAGGAGCTTCCAATCGAAATCGAGCTAGAGGTTTTTCATATATCAAACCTCATAATACTTTTTCTTCTTCCGGATCGCAGGCGAAGGGTCAACCCAATCCGTATCAACATGGCACCAATCCATCTAATCAGCCTCGCAACTTTCGACCCACTAACAATCCAAACGCACCACAGTGTCAAATCTGTTACAAATTTGGGCACACTGCGGCCAAGTGTTTTTTCGCTATTCTGAATCTCGTAACAGTAGCCAACAGTCCTCAAATAATTCCCAAAATCTCCACACTGCCTTTTCTGCCATGAACCTTGATTCCACCGATAACTTGCCTACCTTTAGTTCAAGTGATATCTCTGAATGGCTTCCAGATAGTGGTGCTACATCTCATATGACACCTCATGAGCAGATCGTAGAATTCGTGGCTCCGTATACTGGTTCTAAAGCCGTTATTGTCGGTAATGGTATACTCTACCCATCACTTCAATTGGCAAATTATTAGTACCCTCATTTCGTAGACAACTTTATTTAAATAATGTTTTTGTTGTCCTTCATCTTAAAGCTAACCTTTTATCCATTTCTAAGTTTGTGAGAGATAATTGGTGTCGTATGAAATTTAACCCCTATGGTTATGTTGTCAAGGACTTTTAGACCGAGATACTGCTCCTTGCGGGCAACATCCACAATGATCTTTACCCCTTGAAGATTCCTACCAATTTTCGGAATCCCATCGCTTACACGGCTTCATCAGTTCCTTATGATATTTGGCATCAACGTCTAGGTCACCCATGTCTTGGTACACTTGCTAAGTTATCTCATGTTTTACATTTTAAGCCGTCAAAAAATAATTCTTGCACTTCATGTTTTCAAGGAAAAAGCATTAAACTTCCCTTCTTACCATCTTCTCGATTATCTACTTTTCCGCTGCAATTAGTACATTGTGATATTTGGGGTCCATCCCCTACTTTGTCTTATTCTGGGCGTCATTATTTTATCATTTTTATAGACGATTTTAGTCGTTTCACATGGATATTTCATCTTGTTCAAAAATCTCAAGCAATTGATCAATTTCACATTTTTAAAGCAACTATTGAAAATCTTTTTTCCACCACCATAAAATCTTTCCAATGCGATGGCGCACGTGAACTCGTCCAAGGACCTTTTGCACATTTTCTCCATACTCATGGCATCACTTATCACATTTCATGTCCTCATACACCTCAACAAAATGGCATTGCTGAGCGAAAAATTCATCACATCACAGAAACTGGTCTTACACTAAGTCGTCATGCGTCCCTTCCAAAATTTTTCTGGTTTGAGGCATTTTCCACAGCCGACCTCATTAATATGTTGGCAACACCTGTCCTCCAAAACAAATTGCCTCAGAACTCTTATTCATGTTTTCCGTTCCTTGGGAACACTCGCCCCGACAAACTTTCTCCTAAGTCCATTCCTTGTGTATTTTTTGGTTACTCTCCTCATCGTAAGGGATATCGTTGTCTTGACCCGACCACTAACAAAGCATATATATCTCGACATGTCCGCTTTCTTGGAAATAACTTTCCTTATGCCACTACTAAATTAGTCATATCACAACCTTCGTCCTCTACATAAATTACTTTGCCCGCACTTATCAACCACTCACCATCCATACAGCCTACCCCTCCACTTCCGCCCCCACCTCCACCTCCACCTGCACCTCAACAACCACAATCACCTCCCCCTCCACCCATCATCGATACTATTACTCCCATTAATACATCATCGTCTCATCATCCTATAGTCACTAGAACAAAGGATAACACCCGTTCTTCTCGTCACTTCTCTGATTTTGTTACCTATCATACACTACAAAATTTTCGCCTGACCCGACTTCATTTACCCAAGCAAATAAATTTCCTCATTGGGGCCAAGCAATGCTAGACGAGTTCACTGCGCTTCATCGCAACAAGACATGGACACTTGTTTCACCTCCTTCAAGTACAAACATTATTGGTTCTAAATGGGTTTTTCGCACTAAGCTTAAATCTGATGGAACTCTTGACCGTATAAATCTCGTCTCGTGGCAAAAGGTTATCATCAATCACCAGGTATCGATTACACAAATACTTTTAGTCCTGTTGTAAAACCTACCACCATTCACATTATCCTGACTCTCGCCCTTTCAAAAAAATGGCCTATACGACAATTAGATGTCAACAATGCTTTTTCACGGGAATCTTCAAGAACCTGTCTACATGCTTCAACCTCCTGGTTTTGCCGATCCCCACCACCCTCACTATGTTTGTCGTTTGAACAAAGCCCTTTATGGTCTTAAACAAGCAACTCGTGCTTGGTTTCAACCTCTTAGTCACTGACTTCAAGAACTTCAATTTACACCTTCCAAATCCGATACTTCTCTTTTCATACATTCTACACCATCCCATACCACCTTTCTTTTACTTTATGTGGATGATATCTTGGTTACGGGTTCTTCATCGACATTTATTACGTCTCTCATAAATGATCTCAACCACACCTTTTCAATTAAAGACCTTGGCCCTCGCCATTACTTTCTTGGTATTGAGGCAACACCAACACCCGATGGGCTCTTTCTTACTCAAACAAAATATACAAAAGATCTACTCACCAGAACCCGATTTGAAACCTCTAAACCTGTAGATACACCTATGACTCCGACATTACCCCTTTCCAAAAACCATGGAACACCACTTACAGACCCCACTGAATATCGAAGTACTGTAGGTGCTCTTTAATACCTTTGTCTTACCAGACCTGACATACAATTTGCTATCAACAAAGTTTCTCAATTTTTACATTTCCCAACTGACGTGCACTGGTCTGCGGTACAACAAATTCTACAATATCTGCGTTCAACCCCATCTCATGGCCTTTACCTAACTCACGACACCACTCTTCACTTAACCGCCTTTTGTGATGCTGATTGGGCTGGTTGTCCTGATGACCGTCGGTCCATGTCTGTTATTGTATTTTTCGGGTCCAACCTCATCTCTTGGAGTGCAAAGAACAACACACTGTTGCTCGATCTAGTACTGAAGCAGAATACCGAAGTATAGCACTTGTTGCAGCGGAATTACGTTGGATAAAGTCATTACTTGGTGAACTTGGTTACTCTGACATCTCACCCACTCTATGGTGTGATAATCTTGGCGCGACATATTTAGCAGCTGATCCAGTCTCTATGCTCAGACGAAGCATATTGAGATTGATATTCACTTTGTTCGAGACTTCGTCGCGAGTAAATTCTTACAGATTTGCCACATTCCTGCTTCTGGCCAAATTGCTGATGTCTTGACGAAAGCTTTATCAGTTGCTGCATTTCGAAGACTACGAGACAAGCTCATGGTTCTTTCCCCCATGAGCTTGCGGGGGGCTGATAAGACTAATTAATATTGGATAAGATTTGATGGTTGTGTAGAACATTCTTTCATTACTATAAAGATAAAATCACTCCCTAAAATCATGGGATTTTATCTTATAATTAATTGTGATATTATCTTATCTTGTATATAAGCCACACGTTGATGTATCAGAACAATGAACAATGAAATAAAAAAAAACCCTTCCTTTTATCTTAGCTTTCAATTACAAAGCATTGTAAATCCACTGCTATTGTTAATCGTGAACCTAAAGGGACACACGAGTTTTGGAGAATGACTATGAAATTGATATTGCCAATAGTTGGATTACTTGTTTTTAATTCAATTGAATTAAAGGATTAAATAATTTGATTATTTAAATAAACGCAGTAGAATTGTCAATAATTGATTCTTTGGGCTTAAACTTGTTGAATAAGTCCAATATCATATCTATTAGATAAGATATGAAGAAAAATAATAATAATAAAATAAAGAAAGAGACAAGATGCAAGATCACGCAGCACCCAAAATAAGAAAAAAGGACTGCGCATGAAGGGTTTGGGCGATATTTCAACAAGCATGTGCTATCATATCTTATCTTGTATCTTTACCTATCTACTATATATATGTGGGTGTTTGCATGTGTATGAGATTGAGTGAAAAGAAGAAAACCCTCGTTATTGTAGTTTGCATGTCAGTATAAAAAAAAAAAGGTTTTTGTTCCTCTTGTCTAAAAGCATATCACGCACTCCATACACCAAAACACTTGCCAAGTTAAATATCCCAGTATCCGTTCTCGATCTTTCACAGTAAATATAAACAACAAATTGGTATCAGAGACATGTCATTCGAAGTCATGCCCGTCCCGCGCCTCACAAAACTCAACTACGATAGTTGGGTTATCCGAATGAAGGTACTGCTCGGGTCGCGAGGCGTATGGAATATCGTAGAAAAAGGGTACACCAAACCGAAAAAAACAGACGACGAGGCTGAAAGTAAGGCGTCGAAGAATCTCACAGACTCGACGATACAGCGCTCAACCTCATCCACCAAGCGTTAGACGATCCCGGCCTCGAAAAGATAGCAGGCGCGAAAAATTCTAAGGAAGCATGGGAAAAACTGGAGACAGCGTACAAAGGCACCGACCGAGTAAAACAAGTACGGCTGCAAACGCTTCGTGGCGAATTCGAAACGACAAGAATGAAGAACGGCGAAGGCGTATCCGATTATATAACGAGAGTACAAACCATCTCGAATCAGTTGAAGAGAAACGGCGAGGCTCTAACGGAAGCCCGAGTCGTTGAGAAAATTCTCCGCTCCCTGACGGACGAGTACGAGAACGTGGTATGTGCAATCGAGGAATCCAAAAATCTCGAAGAAATGACGGTCGATGAACTCTCCGGTTCGCTCGAAGCTCAAGAGCAACGGAAGAAAAAGAAGAAGCAGGAATCGCTGGACGAGGCCCTGCAGACGAAGTTATCGTTGAAAGATGACAAGGCGCTATATACGCATCACGGCCGAGGTCGAGGACGAGGTCAACGGGGACGAGGTTTCGGCCAAAATTCAGGCCGAGGACGAGGTTACAATCACGAAAAAGAAGGACAAACGAGCAACCAAAATTGGAGAGGACGAGGCCGAGCACGAGGACGAGGCGGTCGCTCAAATCGACCGAGCGTTGAGTGCTACAATTGCGGCAAGTTCGGGCACTTCGCAAAAGATTGTTGGGCCGACAAAAAGGTGGAAGAAAATGCGAACCTAGTCGCACAAGAGGATCCAAAAGACGAAGGCGTTCTTTTAATGGCGCTCGAGGATACGAGTTCCGGCAGCGATATGGTGTGGTATCTTGACACCGGTGCAAACAATCATATGAGCGGATACAAACATCTCTTTACGGATCTAAAGAAGATCGAGGATGGCCATGTGTCTTTTGGAGACGCATCGAAAATTGAAGTCAAAGGCCGAGGGAAAATATGCTTCTCTCAAAACGACGGCAGACAAGGATCGGTCGAGGATGTCTACTTCGTACCCGACTTGAAAACGAACATCTTAAGTATGGGGCAGTTGCTTGAAAAAGGATGTTCGGTGTTCATGAAGGACCGCTCGTTGCAACTAAGAAACAAAGACGGAAGAATGATCGCACGGGTCGAGATGGAAAGGAACCGAATGTTCGGACTCAACCTGAAGGCGATTCAAGAAAAATGTTTGCGAGTTGACGTGGAGGACAAAGACCATTTGTGGCATATGCGATTTGGTCATTTGCACTACGGTGGCCTAAAGGAGCTCTCCAAACGAGGCATGGTGCACGGAATGCCGTTGATCGAGGGTGAAAAGAAACTTTGCGAAAGCTGCGTAATCGAGAAACATTCCAGGACGTCGTTCCAGAAGCATGCAGAATATCGAGCGCGCAAACCGCTCGAGCTCATACATACAGACATATGCGGGTCGATCACACCAGAATCATTCGGTGGAAGGAGATATTTCATCACTTTCATCGATGACTACTCAAGAAAGACGTGGGTGTACTTTCTAAAGGAAAAATTAGAAGCGCTCGAGACATTTAAAAAATTCAAAATTATGGTCGAGAAGGCGATGGGTTCAAACATCAAGGTGCAACTCAGACAGAGGTGGAGAATATACTTCAGGCGCTTTTGTAACTTTTTGCGAGGAGCAAGGCGTCAGGAGGTTCCTCACCGCACCTTATTCACCACAGCAGAACGGCGTAGCTGAAAGGAAGAACCGAAGCATTCTCGACATGGTTCGATCAATGTTAAAAAGCAAGGACATGCCAAAGGAATTTTGGGCCGAAGCGGTACGATGTGCCGTATATATTCAGAACCGATGTCCACATCACAGCCTCGAGAATCAAACACCACAGGAAGCATGGACCGGCCGAAAACCGACGGTGGCGCATTTCAAAATATTTGGAAGCGTGGCGTATGCACATGTGCCCGATCAAAGAAGAGCCAAGCTCGACGACAAAAGCAAAAAGCTCGTGTTTATTGGGTATGACGAGAAAACGAAGGCGTACCGGCTCTATGACCCTGAAAATAAAAAGGTGATAGTAAGTCGCGATGTTCGGGTTGATGAAGAAAGTTCGTGGGGCTGGAACGTTGAAGAAAACACAACGCCTGAAGAACCACTGATCGTTGCACCAATACCTGTTCCGATTTCGTCTCAAGAAAATGACGAGGAGGACGAACCAAGACAGCCGAGGATGCGAAGCATGCAGGACCTGTACAGATCAACCGAACATGTTCACCTAGTCTGCTTACTGGCCGACTCGGAACAGATTAGTTTCGAAGAAGCCATAAGAGACAAGAGATGGAAAACGGCGATGGACGAGGAAATAAAGGCGATCGAAAAGAACGACACTGGAAACTTGTGGAGTTGCCAAACGGGCACAAACCCATAGGAGTAAAATGGGTTTATAAGACGAAAATCAACGCTCAAGGAAAAATTGAACGTTACAAGGCAAGCTTAGTGGCGAAGGGTTACAAACAACGAGCAGGAATCGACTACGATGAAGTCTTTGCTCCTGTTGCAAGAATGGAAACAATTCGCCTGCTCCTTGCCCAAGCTGCACAACTTAGTTGGCCAATCTATCAAATGGACGTAAAGTCCGCTTTTCTAAACGGCGAGCTTGAGGAGGAAGTCTACGTGGAGCAGCCGCCGGGATATTCAAAATCGGGAGAAGAAGGCAAAGTGTTAAAATTAAAGAAAGCGCTTTACGGGCTGAAGCAAGTGCCGCGAGCTTGGAACACTCGGATCGATGGGTACTTCAAAAGGAACAAATTCGAGCAATGTCCGTTCGAGCATGCGTTATACGTCAGAAGAGAAGGAGGTGAAATGATCATCGTCGCCCTCTATGTCGATGATCTCATTTTCATGGGGAGTAGCGAGAAGCAATCAACGACTTCAAAAAGGCGATGACGAAGGAGTTCGAGATGACGGACTTGGGACTAATGAAATATTTTCTTGGTCTCGAAGTCGAGCAAAGAAGTACGGGAATATTCGTGTCACAGGAATCGTATGCGAAGGCTATATTGAAGAAAAATAAAATGATGGAGAGCAACCCGGTAGCGACACCGATGGAACTTGGAACAAAACTGTCCAAGTTTGAGGGAGGACAAGGAATGAATGCGACCGATTATCGAAGTCTCGTGGGCAGTCTGCGATACTTGACCTGCACGAGACCCGACATCGCTTATAGCGTCGGGGTCGTTAGCCGCTATATGGAAGACCCGAGGCAGTCACATCTAAAAGCGATCAAGAGAATTCTTCGATACATTCAAGGAACACAATCATTAGGTCTATTTTATTCAAAGGCGAGCGACGGCAAATTGGTCGGATATTCGGATAGTGATTGGTGTGGAGATATCGATGATCGCAAAAGCACGGGTGGTTACGTATTTTATTTAGGAAGCACAGCGTTTACGTGGCTATCGAAGAAACAACCGATCGTGACTCTATCAACCTGTGAAGCAGAATATGTGGCAGCATCGTGGTGCGTCTGTCACGCTATCTGGCTGGGAAATTTATTGCTCGAGTTGAATCTTAGACAAGATGTGCCAACCGAAATTCGAGTCGACAATAAGTCAGCGATTGAGTTGGCGAAAAATCCGGTTCATCATGAGAGAAGCAAGCATATCGATGCACGATTTCATTTTATTCGGGAGCACGTAAAAAATGGAGTAGTGAAGATGGTACACGTCGCGAGTTCGGATCAAGTTGCGGATATTTCACGAAGCCGTTACCAACAAATACGTTTGAGAATTTGAAGCAGATGCTCGGGATGAAAGATCGAAAAGTATTGAACTTAAGGGAGGAATTTGTTGAATAAGTCCAATATCATATCTATTAGATAAGATATGAAGAAAAATAATAATAATAAAATAAAGAAAGAGACAAGATGCAAGATCACGCAGCACCCAAAATAAGAAAAAAGGACTGCGCATGAAGGGTTTGGGCGATATTTCAACAAGCATGTGCTATCATATCTTATCTTGTATCTTTACCTATCTACTATATATATGTGGGTGTTTGCATGTGTATGAGATTGAGTGAAAAGAAGAAAACCCTCGTTATTGTAGTTTGCATGTCAGTATATAAAAAAAAGGTTTTTGTTCCTCTTGTCTAAAAGCATATCACGCACTCCATATACCAAAACACTTGGCAAGTTAAATATCCCCATATCCGTTCTCGATCTTTCACAGTAAATATAAACAACAAAACTAAATTTAAAGTTAGACTTTATAATTCACGTTAATATCCAACAAAAAGAAAAGAAATATGTTCCTCCATCACACTTTAAATACGTTGACTAAGTGTATGACAAAGGTTTCAAACTCATATGCCTTAATTTATTCTCTTTGAATGTTGATTTATAGGAATAATAATAATATTTAATTTCCTATGATTGGTTTTGCCTACTAGTGGAAATTAATGAGAAGAAACGTATGAGTGTATATGCTATTGTAACATGCATGTGTGTACAAGAAAGGAGGAACCTCTTAGGTGTAAGAGATTCTTTGGAAAGGCATCTTCTCACATGTGGGAGACGAGAAAATTACCGACTACAATTTATGGACGGCTGTAGTCGAGGGTCGCGACTAATTACCGATCACGGGCTGGTTAGCGACAAGAGGTATAGCGACTACGTCGTAGTCGCTACGTTAGTCGCTAAGCCTCGTTGCTACTAACTTTTCGTTGATAGCGACTGAGATGTGTAGTCGGTAAACAACCTTTTTTGTAGTGAGAGGAATATGCCTCCACGTGTGTGATATATGCATATAGCTTATGTATATATAGTTGTTATTAGCTATGTTTTAATATAAGAATTCTAAAAACTCACAACCATATACCTCTAATGAACGTGCGATTAGAAAAGAAAAGTGTTTTCTTTTAGTATTCTTTCATATATATAAAATATCAATTCAATTATCGAGTTAGTTTCTACTAGCGAAGAATCATCTCATAGTCGTAATCCAATAAAGGAAGACTCAATTAGAGGGGAGGGATTTGAATTCCTAATTGCGGTTACGTCTACGACGAACTTACGAAGACGGTATTTGCCACTAAGCGGGAATTGATTTCCTTTCCTTTCGTTGCTAAAGAAGCTAAGGAAAAAGGTAATATACTAAACCGTAGCAAAGTGTTACATGAACCGACGGGGCGAGTGTTTATATACGATAAATGCACGCTCTTTGTTTCGATGTTTCCGCTGCGATCCCCCCGTGCAGACGAGCGAACCCAAACAGTATGGAACCAATGTATGGCTTAGTTGAGCGAAAAAGTAATGGTAATGACGAACTCGAATATCTCATCGTACTTTATTTTTGTGTAAATCACAAAAATAGAGTACACATTGGACTCTATATATAATACTAATATTATGTTAATGAGCAGAGATACTCTACTTGTACATACAATTTTCAACACTAAAATAGAGTTGTGGTTTCTATTTATTTATATTGTATTTAATAAAATGTATTTTAATTATATTTAAAAATTTTGATATTGTTATAATAATAAAAGTAAAAATATATTCATTTTCATTTATATATTGATATTTTTAAATGTTAATAATTATAATATATTGACTTATAATCATGATAATTAAGTCAATTATGATAGTAATAAATAAGAATTTGATTTTTAATGTAAAAAATAGAGTTAATGAGTTTGGAGTAAAAATTAGTGTAGAAAGTATTTATGGGTTGGAGTAAAAGCACCAGTAGCAACTGAATTATTATGTAAATTAACTCACGCCGCGTCACGTTGAAATAAAGGTGCGAATAAATGGTATATGGTCCAAATGATATTTATATCTTTTCATTTTTAATTAAGGCGAAAACGCGAGACAAGAAATCTATTTAGCATAAATTTTTTAAAATAGCCATGAATTTAAGGATATTTTGCTTTTTACAGGGCTGCTTTTTAAAAAATACAGGGGTCCCTTGCTGCACCGCACGGATCCCCTGAGCAGGGACCGGTGCTATGCAGCAAGGGACCCCACCCATGCTATGCCGCAAATGTGTGGGTCCCCTTCCGAGCATGTGCGGGGTCCCATGCGTCTGCTACACATCATGGGGGATCCCTTGAGCAGGGGAATAGTGCTATGCAGCAAGGGACCCCGTCCATGCTGTGCAGCAAATGTGCACGTCCCCTACTATATTGCGTGGGTGCCCTACTATATAGCACGGTTCCCTGCCGAGCATGGGCAGGCTCCCATGCATCTGCTGCACAGCATGGGCGATCCCCTGTTGCATGGGCGGGGACTTGTGCTATTATAGCAGGGGACCCCCATGCTGTGCAACAAATGTGCAGGTTCCCTGCTATATAACACGGGTCCCCTGTCGAGGCCCACTGCACATGACCATCCTTATATAAAAAAATATGTGTTGGGAATTTGACCCCATGACACGACCTATTACTTGACTACACAACCACATGGAAGAATGGTTAATTTTGCGTTTGAAGGTCATTTTTTTAACGTTGACTATGTCAAATGCTATTTTTGTAAATATTCCCCAAGCATCCCCACTTAAATGAAAAATACCACACAGAGCTGTAAGTAATAATACTAAGACAATGTCACAAATCGGACGCGCTTTACACGCACAAAAGGCGGAGTTTAATGCTTCACGTTTAGTTTTATCTAATTATTATATTGTTCCTTTTTTCATTTCAACGCTTATTAGTTATTATAAGGAGAATAATCTTGTTCAAACTCTTTATCTCTTAACGCACGTCGCCCATTTATGACATTAAACTTCTATATCATCAACCCAAGCAAGACTTTGCCATTGCCCAAAGGTACCGATTTATTGGTTGGCAATTTGTCTTTCAAGAACGAAAAATATCGTATCAATGACGTGGGTTTTTATTAAATTGTTGATTTATTAATGTGAAAAGTGGTAGAAATGAGGGAGCTTGATGACGAAGGAATATATTATTGATGGCGAAGGTGAAGCAGTTTCAATGTCATTTCAGGGACGGACCCAGAACTAAAAGCCTGGAGGGGCAGTGAAGCCCAATTAGAAGGGGCAACCAGCCCACCTAGCCCATTAAGTTTGTAAAAAGGAAAGAAATAAATTTCATTAGAATCGAACCCTCACGGCTCACCTATAAGAATAAGAACTTTACACAAGATCCTTCAACCACGGAGGCAATGTATTAGATATGTTTATGGTTATTCATAAATTTATTACTACGTATGCTGGGGCTGGGGGCAAATGACCCCCCCGGGCCCCAACGTAGGTCCGTGGTTGGTCATTTTCGTAATGGCGACCGTTGGTCGCCGATGCCGAGAGCACCAACGCCAATAGGTAGGTCTATCGTCGTCCGTTGTTAGGACGCACATAGCGAGGTATCGGCGAGAACAACAGTCACCGAAAGTAAAAAATAAAAAAATAGGCATGGGCGACTGTTGTTGGGTAACACAGTCGCCGATACCCGAGGTATCGGTGACTGTTTCGGCTTAACAACAGTCCCCGAATGTTTAAAAAATAATAACAAAAAAGTGCATGTGCGACTGTTTTTGGATAACAACGGCGCCGATTCCTTATTTTTTAGAAAATATTTTATATATTTTTTACTACCCCAAAAACCTGTATAAGCAGCTCGACAGTCCAAAACAACATTCCAATGATACACGACACAGGTTGGGAAGTTCAACTCAGTATAACCATTAACAATAACCATCTCAATCGCATAATTAAAAACAACATAAAGTCTCAAGTGAATTACAAAACAATATGCGAAGTCTTCACCTAAAACGATGTGATCTCTTGCAGACATACTTCAATAAAGTACTTCCCCCACAACTCTCGAACTTCTTCCTGTGTTTACAGACGACGTGTTCCAATACATAATTAACACGATTCGTAAAAGTTACAACTGAAGATATTTGATTATTGATGCTTTAAATTTATCATACCTTTGTCAGATTTTGCCGCTGGTAACCGACATGTCTCGTAATGTCGTACATGTAGTGCATGACGAAATTTCCACATAGTTGACTATCAACCAGTTGGCGTGGGCACTAAGTTTAAACAAAGACCATGTTATATATTTACCTATTATCGTTAAAATTTCAATAGAAATCGATCAAAAGATATGCGAACCTTACCAGCTTTCCAAGTAGTAGAGGAAGACTTCTTCTTAACTTGAGACGCTCCAAACATTGTCGCCACCTTCATTGTACTGAAATTCAAAAGTATATAATTAGAAGCATCTCATATAAAATAAAAGTATACCTACTGTTTTTTATATTGCACTTACTTGTTCACGTGATTATGAATTCCAATCTTTCTGATCCCCAACTTAGATGCCATCGAGTCGAAAACATATACAGTGTTGGTGCCATAATTGATGACCAAAAGTATCCAATGATCACTTCACACTAAGGCGCGAAGAAGTATATACATGCGTTGTACGAATTTTTTAAAGAATAGAGAATACAAAGAGCAACTTAAGCGATCAATCAAAGAGGAGATGTTATCGAATAGATACCGACAATACTTGTAGACCCCGAACTAATCTCTCGTCTAGGTGTGCGATATCGTCGTCATTGCGTTGAACATTGCTGGACTCCAATGACAAATTCACTATTCTCAGCATAGGAAGCGCCTACATAGGAACTTAAAAATTAATTTATTTAAATTAGATCAATATTTATATATTAATTTATATACCACACTTGACGATAATGTCAAATCGTGGGGCCACTCTACGAAGCTGCCCAGTGCATCTCCGAACGTTATAAACTCCGAGGTTCGTACCGGAAGATATTCCTCCTCCCTTCCTTGAGCTATCAGACCGACCGTGACTACGACGTCCGATTCGAACACTGGAACATGATGAACACTATCACGTCCCTCGTTCACTGTCCCAAGAGCCACGACTTCTAACGCACCGTTGATTTATCGCTAGTCGGACCTTGAGATACTATATGATTTAAGTTTATTATAAAATAAATTCAATACGTTAAACAATAAATGTTAAACAAATAAGTCTTACTGATATGGGATTCGACGAGGGAAATCGATCGAGCGAGGCCGATCCGAATGAACTCCGGACATTATGAGCTGGGGCCAGGCGCCGGTATTGGGATTGTGTTTGTGGTTCGTGTTCGGCATCGACATCCCCATTTGAGAGAATATCGCACTCATCTCAGCCCTCACCTCCTCTCTCGATCTGGCATCCACCTCGACCTTCACCTCCTCTCTCGATCTGGCCTCCATCTCGGCCCTCAACTGATCTATCGACAAAAGGCTACTAGAACCCCTCTGGCCCTCGATAGGGTTGCCGAACACATCTCGAATGGAGTATTGGGAAGGGAAACCCCTAGGTTGCCCGCTGTGATCGGGCTTTCCCAAAGCCTTCGTCAATGCATCGTTTTGCCTCGTGGGGACAAATCTCCTCGGCTCGCTTCTTCGTTCACCCGTGTCTATCAATTTGTATCGTTTATTAGTTAAACACAATTAATTTCTAAATTATATGCAGCAATCGAAATAAAACTTACGAGTTTCTCAGCTAGCTCCCGGCTCGCGTCACATGGAAATATAAATGAAGTTTATATTTAGCGAGGTTCTTCCGTTCTTACCGTTTGACTTCGAATGAAGTTTGCCCCTCTTACACTTCCCTCTTTCAACGGCACTATCGAGTTCGTGAGAAAATTAGCGAGGTTCGCAATCGGGTCCTCCTTTTCCCAATTGATACTCCCACGTGCCGAGATGGTGAGGGTGTATGTTGTGAGATTGATTTTGTTTAGCCTTCTCACTAATTTCATGCAATATGAAAAACACAAATTTAGATCGATATTAGCAAAAATAGAATAAAATCAATATTCTTACCTGAAATTCAGAGGTCTCCCTCATGTTCCTCCACGCGGCTAATCCTTTTTGGGAGATGTGTTGGTATTTGCTCGCCGGGGCCCTTCTTCTTTACTTCGCACTGTACTTGTGCTTCCAATTTTTTCGTAATGATCCGACTTTCTTAAGGACCTTTGCCTTGATAGCCGGATCGTCTGGCAATTTCCACGTAGTCTATCGAACAAAAAATTGAGAATTAATTATATACCGATTCAAAATTATTCTAGTACATTAATTATACCAATTAAATCACCTTAACATCTTGCCAAAGTGCCTCCTTGAGCCCGGGGTCGATTTGGCGCCACTCGTGATGAAGTCCTCCACCTGCGCTCTCGCCACCCGACCGACGTAGTTGCTAAACTTCGCCCTCGCATCTTGGTTCGGGCCAATGACATTACCTTCTCATCGAACTGGAGGATGCTGATCGACACGTGGTGTGTGAATGAAAAGTGCGACAAGTAATAATTAAAACGAATACTAAATTACTGTCACCGACGTGCGATAGGCAGTGGACCTATCGTTTGTAGTGTAGTAAAGTGAGTAAACGAGTATCGAACACGAGGAATAAATCAAGTACTAGTAATGACCTATCGACTCGATATTTAACCTTAATAAAATACGCATATTGTTTGACGACTTAACCTAACAGATCGCTCCTAAATCAACTAGAGATTCAAATTACACGCTTAAAACTGATACGAAGCTTCAGATAATAAAGATGTGCCCGGTATTCGAATCCCGCTAGGTGTTATCGACTAAGACAATAAAATCGTTCCTACGTGATCTTGACTAAATCGCAGTAATTTCCTACCCTCTCGCGAATTTGCTGTCGCCCTAAACGCTCGCGGGGATCTAAAATTCAATAATTACTAACGGCGAGGATCGAGTATTTGTTTCGCCCTATACTCGAATCCTATCTTCTATGAACGGCCTAAACGTTGTTTAGTTGACGCCCTAAACGTTTTTCCACACGATCACTTTAACACATAGACATATTAAAGCGACGAAACATATTCATAGAACGATAAATAGTCAAAAACACAAAGTCACGATAATATACGTCTTAAGTACGACTAATCCTAGCGTTCATTTAATCCCAAACACAAACGGGATTTAGCTACGCATGATAGACGAGAAAACAACGAAAGAAACAAAAGATAAGGGCGAAGAATTCATGTTCTTTTATATACGGATGATCTGCGATGGGAACGTTGAAGATTCTTCGTTCTTCGTTAAACTGTGCGTGATTTTGTTGATGATCCGTCTCTTGCGCTCCGGGATGCGATTCTGCATTCTTTTGTGCTAATTTTTGTCTCTCAGTGATTAGGGTTAATCTCTGGTAAGTTGTGTCTTTTTCTGGGTCGAATTTGGGCTTTTTATACTGATTCCCGTGTCGGTCACGGCCGTGACCAACATCGCTCGCGTCTCGCACTTTCTGCCCTTGGTCACGGCCAGGTGCATTGCACGTCACGGCCGTGACCATCATCATCGCAGCCTCTGCCTCGCGTCACGGCCACGTGCATTGCACGTCACGGCCGTGACCGTGATCAATCTCGCTCTCTGCCCCTCGTCACGGCTGTGACGCGTAATGCGTCTGGCCGTGACCGAGGGCAGTGTTGCCCTTTTCGCGCCGTTTTGCCTTGTTTTCGCTCCTTTTCGCTCGAAACTCGTCCCAAGCTCCTTCAACAATAAAACAAGTGTAAATATATCGAATAAATGCATAAATCGATTGATAAAGCTCTATTATACCCCGAACAAATACTACGATAAACGCATTGAAATGCGTTTATCAAACCTCCACACACTTAAGCATTAGCTTGTCCTCAAGTAAATTAGAAATCAGATAAGGCATCAAACTAGGATAATGGTACGATTGTTCGCAATTTATCATCAAAGCTAGAAAGCACAAAAGGAATCAAGCAAACAATCACGGACATTACACTAATGACTTGCACTCGTCGACCTGAATTTTCTTCGCACTGCTAATCGAGATTCATACCTCACAAGGATTCACTGAAATCACTCAAGTGTATAGGCTAGTATATGATGAGTCGCTCAATTCGTGCACTAGTCCAACCCCTACCATAAACTTGCAAGTTAATCGCATCTCGACTATTCAAAGTGGCAAGTATAAATCTGAGGGTCTTTTTGGGGAAAACGGGTCGAACAATCATGAAGCGGCAAGCATAAGTAATGAACACTTAATCTTAGAGCTAGGACACGTGATCGAAAATTTTCAAAGAATACAGCATGATCAAACAGACAGTCACACGTCCCAACATAAGACTCGACGTTCTCGCTCTGAAATCCTAGACTTTTCTGCTCGACCCTCTTAACTCAGTTCCCTTTCATTTTCTGCCCTTTCACCTTGGTTACGCTCTACTTTTGTGCACTGCCCTTATTCCCTAAAAACATCAAGGTTCGACTTTTGTCGCAAAGAATACATCGTCACAACGAATGCCGTGTACCTAGGGATACTTATTACCGAGACCTATATCTTGCCAAAGGGTTATGGGCAGGCTTATGCAAGGGATCGGGTCATTTCAGAAAACGGTCAAGTAAGGGACGAGTCATTTCACGAATAGGAGAGAAGAATATCAAATCAAATACTGGAACAGTAACTTTCAAGTTCGACTTCTGCTTTATTCTAATCAACTCAGGCTCATAAAATCTCTGGAGGTTTATTCGGGTCAGTGGCTTCTATAACATACGAGGTACGTAACAAATAGGCTCAGGCTCAACGTGGCTAACTAGTGTGGTTCGTCATGGTTAAGAAAATTTTGGCCCTGGACTTGATTCCTATTGCCCTCATCATTTTCACACTAACACACCAAAACAGTTTCGACATGCATCAGACAGGCAAGTGCTAGAGAGATATAGACTAGGCACGTCACACAACCAAAAAAAATTGAGCATAAGCTCGTCAGGCTCAAACTCTCACACGAAACAGGGTTATGTGTACGGATCTCTCAAAATAGTGCTATATCTATTCAGGCAGATAAGATTCAATCAGTCATGCATGTCCTAATTGCTTACAGAATTTCATAGAATGCAGACCAACTCGAGACAAGCGCAAACAATCATGCCTGATTCAGTAATTCATGCCTTTCCAACGAACTCAACGACTCACGTACACGTCATAAAAATTTAAAAATTTTCACGTAAGTTCTAAAACTAAATTCTCCTCCCCACACTTAAGTCAGACGTTGTCCTCAACGTAAAAATGATAAAAGGGAAAGAAAAAGAGTTTAAAAGAACGGGACTCCCCTGACGTGGTCGTGTCGTAGTTGTTTATTATGCGCGTGAAGGTCGTGTTGTAATCCATTTGCGTATCCTGGCGCTAGCTAGAGAGCAATAGACACGAAAAGATAGTAGTCATAAGATTAACTAGAAACATAGTTATGAGCGCAATGTCATAAATGAAACACACGCGACTACGCAAGCAAACACAATGTCATAAATGATAAAGAAGAAATCCCTAAGGTGGCGGCGGTGGCGGTGGTGATGGTGGCCTCGAGCGCAGAAAAGCCATCGACTGCTGGGAATACTTGAGCGCCGTGTCCATGGCTTGAAGGGCCTGGTTGTAGCGCTCTAGCTCTGGGTCGTAACGGCGGTGGGTTCCTCGTTCTGGCACTCGTACTCTTCCTGTCGGCGCCGAGTCTCTTCGTTGTATCGCCGGAGCTCGTCGTCCCTCTGTAGCGAGTCGGCGTTCATGCGCATCATGTCCTGGCGCAGTGCTTCAAGGTCCGCCGTCGAAGCGTACGAGGCGACGCCGGATGATTCGCCCTGATGGTAGCCAGAGGAAAAGGAGGGCCCTGCAGTCGTCGTGTCCATCTCCACTGGGTGGGGGCCGTCGAGGTAGAGCTGGTCGTCGGGGATAGGTCCTTGGTCGGTCTGGCCGCGATACATCTCGTGCCAGACATAAACCTTGTTGGCGCGAGTCCAGGTGGGCGCCTTCACGAGCATCTTCATCTTCACCAGCATCTCCTCGTTCACTGGGTGACGCCCGCCTAATACCTCCATCTCGGGTGCATTCGCCGGCCAGTAGCGTAATCCCTTGATCACCTTGGTGATCAGTGGGCCGACGACGATCTTGCCATGGGGTCGTGCTTCTGCCTGAGCACTGAAGGCGTGGGACACCGCCATCCTAAATTGATCCGTTCGCCTCGCTGCAGCTGGGTCAGGTAAAACAGATCGCGGAGGGTGACTGCTCCGTGTGAGTCACCCCTCGGTGTAAGCGAGGTCGTCAGGAGGCGATGAATATAGCGCAGTCCTGGCCTCCGCAGCGCAGATGCCTTCGACGTCTTCGCGCTGTATGCCGGCTCGCCAGGTCGAGCGATTTCAGCCCAGCACCCCTGTCGTCCGCCTAGTGTATCAAAGAAGGTCGCGAAGGACCGGTGTCGGGGCTCTGGGACTCCAAGTGCATGGCACACATTGTCGGCCCTTACTATATGCTCTTCGTTGAACGCGCGAAAGCAGATTTTGTGGTCGCCGTATTCGTCGAAGGAGAACGTGGCAAGGAACTCCAAGGTGAGTTCCTTGTATGCTGGTTCGTCGATGGCCGGGAAGGTGTTCCATCCGCTGAGGGAGAAGTACTGGGCGACCTGCTGGTCGATGTGGTACTTCGCCAGTGTCTCGTGGTCGATCTGGTCCATGGCTATGAACTCCATTCCCTTCAGCCTGGTGTATCGTGCCGCCTGGGCCTCGTCAGTGAGTTGGCCCATGGCTTCTAGCATTGTCGGTGGGGGTTCGCGTCGCCTTTGACGAACGGGCGAACGTGAGGCGGGGTCACGTGAGGCTGAGGATCGACTTTTACCCATAGTACCTGAAAAGGAAAATGTGAGTTCAAGGGTAGTGTAGCAATTAAATTGGAAGCAACGTGACTCGACCAAAATAGCGACGAGATAGTAACTTGCATATGCAATAACTCATGAAAACTCAAGGTGGCATTTAATCGAATAGATAACGTACAGATGAAGATATGCATAGAAAGTTCCAAATCAGGGCGACCAACGTACCCAAAATTTCATAAGATAAAGTCCAAACTAAAACTCAAAACGAACTCACATCATCAGATAAGTTTCGATACTCCTGTTCAAATGCCCCAAGGTAGGGTTCCTCTTTCCCAAAATTCAAAATTAATGAATCAAATAAACAATTTAAACACTCCCAAGCCAGATATCATCATCAAAAGGGTACGAATAGCAGCAAATTATACCCAAATTTGAAAATCCCCAAATTCAAAAATTAGGGTTCTTCGTTGAACGTCAAAATTAACTCTTAATATCACGTAATTAGGCATGCTCAAAGTGTTCCTAGCATGTATCTATCAATAAAGGGGCAAGAGAACCAACAATTAAGACCCAATTTCAAAGATCCCCAATTTCGAAAATTAGGGTTCGTCATCAAAATCCGAAAATTTGCAACTAATTTCAACGAATTAAGCATATCCATAGTAATTATATCATGTAATAAGCGAATAGAAGCATGTCAACACCAAAGATTAACAATTTCGACGAGAATTGCAAATTTAGAACGAAATAGAGCAAGAAAATTTTCATACCTTGGATTTTAACGAAATTGAAGGGGGAATTTAGGTTGTTAGGTGTCGTCGGAGGGGATGGCGGCGTACGGCGGCGTGCGCGGCGGCGTTCGGCGGCGGTGGTGTTGGTAGGTGGGGAGAGATGAGACGGAGAGAAATCGCGAGAGAGAGGGGTGGAGAAAGAAAGAGAGAAGGAAAAAGGAGAAAAAAGGGGGGTATTTACCCTAAAATCGCGCACGTCACGGCCGTGACGTGCTAGTCACGTGGCCGTGACGCTTGGCAGCGGCATCCACTGCCGCTAGTCATGGCCGTGACATCTATGTCACGAGCCGTGACAAAATCGGGCGAATTTTTTTTTATTTTATTATAATATATATATATATATATATTTTTAATAAAGGCGTCACGGCCGTGACGGCTTAAGCCGTTGGCCGTGACAAGAGGCAGTGTGTGCCTCTGGAGTATGTCACGGCCGTGACAGCTTAAACATCCGGCCGTGACAGGAGGTAGAGAGTGCATCGCTAGTACGTCACGGCCGTGACTGCTTAAGCAGTTGACCGTGACCCGTCTCTTTTTTTTTTAACATAAATGAAAGTACCTGGGTTGCCTCCCAAGAAGCGCTTGCTTTACCGTCTTAAGCCGGACGTCCTATCGTTCGCTCAAGTTTTGAAGTCCAGGTAGAGCACCTCCTTTTCGCTCATGTCTTCCTCGCCTGCGTGATAGTGCTTCAACCTGTGGCCATTCACCTTGAAGGTACCGTGCTCCATGCCTGAAATCTCAACAGCACCATAAGGGAAAACACGGATAACGGTGAAAGGTCCTGACCAACGTGATCTAAGCTTGCCAGGAAAAAGCCTAAGTCGAGAGTTAAAAAGAAGGACTTGGTCTCCTTCCTGAAACTCTCGCCTTTGTCGAATCTTTTTATCATGATAGGCTTTAGAGCGTTCCTTATACATGCGAGCGTTATGTAAGCCGATAAACGCCACTTGTCTAATTCATTGATTTGGAGTTGCCGCTTTCCGCCGGCGTTCCCCAAATCAAGATCCAAGGACTTAATGGCCCATATGCCTTATGCTCTATTTCTACGGGAAGATGACATGCTTTTCCATAGACTAATCTATATGGTGTAGTACCTATGGGGGTCTTATACGCAGTCCTATATGCCCAAAGTGCATCATTCAACTTGTTCGCCCACTCCCTACGATTCCCCTCTATAGTTTTCTCTAGAATGCGTTTCAATTCGCGATTCACTACTTCGACTTGACCACTAGCTTGGGATGGTACGGGGTGGATAGGCTATGTCTAACACCGTAACGTTCTAAAGTGCGTGCAAACTGGGTGTTACAAAAGTGAGTGTCTCTATCACTAATGATGCATCTAGGTGCCCCAAAACGTGAAAATAACGCTCGCAAAAATCTAACGACTACCCTAGCGTCGTTTGCGGGTAAGGCTTGTGCCTCGGCCCACTTAGACACATAATCGACGGCAACTAGGATGTACTTATTATTGTATGAGCTAGAAAATGGACCCATAAAATCTATCCCCACACATCGAATATCTCGCATACCAAGATGAAATTCTGAGGCATTTCGTCGCGTTTGGAGAGATTACCTGCGCGCTGACACTGATCACAAGTGTCAACGTACCTTTGGGCGTCCTTGAAGATCGTGGGCCAGTAAAATCCACTCTCCAACACCTTCTGAGCAGTTCTGTTTGCTGCGTAGTGTCCTCCGGTTGGTCCATTGTGGCAATGTCTAAGGATCTGCGTCGATTCTGGGGCCGCCACGCATCGCCGTATTACCTGGTCTGCACATCGCCTGAAAAGATACGGGTCTTCCCAAAAGTAGTACCTCAACTCAGAAAAGAATTTCTTCTTTTGCTGACTCGTGTACTCCTTTGGTAGGACCCTTGCAACAAGATAGTTAGCATAATCTGCAAACCAAGGGGTGTCGTCACTTACCACATGTATCGCGTAGAGGTGCTCGTCAGGGAACCGATCGTGTATCGCCCTTTCGTTCTTCTGATATATCTCGGACTCCTCTAGTCGAGAGAGGTGATCCGCCGCCAAGTTCTCTGCACCTTTCTTATCGCGAATCTCGATGTCGAACTCTTGCAGTAGTAGGATCCACATTAGCCGTGGCTTGGCATCGGGCTTTGCTAACAAGTACTTAAGAGCAGAGTGGTCAGTAAAAACAATAACTTTAGATAGGATTAGATATGACCTGAACTTGTCGAAAGCGAAAACGACGGCCAACAGCTCCTTTTCGGTGGTCGTGTAATTGGCCTGGGCTGCGTCTAGCGTCTTACTCGCGTAGTAGATCGGTCTGAAGTGGTTGTCTTTACGCTGCCCTAGCACGACCCCAACTGCATAGTCACTAGCATTACACATTAGTTCAAAGGGCAGCCCCCAATCAGGGGCTACCATAATAGGTGCTGTGACTAATCGCTCCTTAGGTAACTTAAAAGCATGCAGACACTCGTCATTAAAATCAAACGGGGCATCTTTCTCTAACAATCTAGACATAGGACGTGCAATCTTAGAAAAATCTTTGATAAACCTGCGATAAAATCCCGCATGTCCGAGAAAGCTTCTAATCGACTTCACGTTCGAGGGGACAGGCAATGTTTCTATGGTTTCTAACTTAGCCCGGTCAACTTCGATTCCTTTAGAGGAGATCTTGTGACCGAGGACTATACCCTCTCGAACCATGAAGTGGCACTTTTCCCAATTAAGTGCCAAGTTCGTTTCCTCGCATCGTGCGAGTACGAGTTTCAGATTTGACAAGCATGCTTCAAACGACGACCCGAAAACAGAAAAATCGTCCATAAATACCTCCATTACCTCACCTACCAATTCGTCGAATATGGCCATCATGCATCGCTGGAAGGTGGCTGGGGCATTGCATAAGCCGAATGGCATCCTTCGGTACGCGAACGTCCCGAACGGGCAAGTGAACTTCATCTTTTCTTGGTCCTCGGGTGCTATGGGGATCTGTAAATAGCCTGACAAGCCATCAAGGAAACAGTAAAATGAGTGACCCACTAACTTTTCTAGCATTTGATCAATAAATGGTAAAGGGAAATGATCCTTTCGCGTGGCATCGTTCAATTTCCTGTAGTCGATGCAGACGCGCCATCCGGTCACGGTTCTCGTCGGGATTAGTTCATTCTTGTCGTTGGTGACGACCGTCATGCCTCCTTTCTTTGGAACTACTTGGACCGGGCTGACCCATGCGCTGTCTGAAATGGGATAGATCATCCCTGCGTCTAGCAATTTGATCACCTCCTTCTTTACCACGTCCTTCATGTTGGGGTTGAGCCGCCTTTGGCGTTGTGCGACCGGCTTGAAATCGTCCTCCATGAGGATCTTCTGCGTGCAGTAGCTCGGGTTGATACCCCTTATGTCGGATATCTTCCACGCCAACGCCTTCTTGTGTGCCTTCAACACGTCTAAGAGTTGGCCCTTCTGTCCGTCGTCGAGGTTCGACGAGATGATGACCGGCAGCCCTCCATTGTTGCTCAGGAACGCGTACTCGAGGTGGTCGGGTAGCGGCTTCAATTCCAGGAATGGTGGCTCCTCGACCGAGCTCTTTTCCTTGTCCTCTTCGCTGCTCTCGTCGATAGCTATGATCGGCTCGTCGACCTCTTCCCCACACTCATCGATCACCATAAGTGTATGCATGTCGTGATCGTCGACCTTGCACGGAAAAGAGAAAGTCGTGGTCAAATACGTCCAAAAAGTAACATTTATCATCTTGCTCGCCGCTCCTTTTAATCGAGTCGGCCATATTAAAAGTAACTTTCTCGCCGTCTACTGTCAGGGTTAAAGTCCCATTCCTAACGTCTATCATGGTCTCCCCTGTCGCTAGGAACGGTCTACCTAGAATCAAGGGAACATTCTCGTCTTCTTCCATGTCTAAAATAACGAAATCTGCGGGAATCACAAACTTATCGACTTTAACTAAGACATCCTCGATAACACCTCGAGGGTACTTCAACGACCTATCAGCTAGTTGGAGGCTCATTCTAGTGGGTCGTGGCTCACCTAATCCTAAACGCTTGAACATAGAATACGGCATAAGATTAATGCTAGCGCCTAGGTCTGCTAATGCACGCTCAATTACTAAATCTCCTATAAGACAGGGAATAGTAAAACTCCCTGGATCCTTGAGCTTCTTAGGGATCTTGCTTTGGAGAATCACCGAGCACTCTCCTCTTAGGCAAACGGTGGAGACGTGTTCGAGCTTCCTTCTGTTCGTCAGCAGATCCTTCAAGAACTTGGCGAAGCTGGGCATCTGCGTAATAGCTTCAACGAAAGGTAAGTTAATATGCAACTCTTTACACATACCCATAAATTTACCAAATTGCGCCTCGTTCTTGTCCTTCTTCAGTCGAGCCGGGTATGGGATCTTCGGCTGGTATGGCTTCACCGGTGGCCGCTGGATCTCCGTCACCTTTTCCTTCTCGGGCTCGACCTTCTCCTTCTCAGCGTCGGCCTTCTCGACATCGCCGCCCCTGATCTCCTCAATTTCGGGCTCGTCGTGGCTCGCAAAGTTGGCATTCTCCTTGGCCTTCTTTTTGGCGGGCACTTCTTGCAACTCTCGCCCATTCCTCAGCGTCACCGCCTTGCAGTACTCCTTAGGGTTCGGCTCGGTGTAGCTTGGGAGCGATCCCTGGGTACGCCCAGCCAACTGCTTCGCCATCTGGCCCATCTGCTGCTCCAGCTTTTTGAGCGAGGCGTCTGTGTTCTGAGCACGCAAGTCGTTCGCCTCCATGTACTCCTCCATCTTCGTCATACGGCTCTCATGGGCTGCGGTGGTGCTACTGAAATTCGTGAGGAGTGTCTTCATCATGTCCTTCATCTCCCTCATGTCGTCGGATCCTCCCGCGGGCGCGTTCTGGTACTGTCGTGGTGGCCCGTTCTGGAATCCGGAAGGTCTGGGCTGAAATCCTGGTGGTCCTTGGCTCTGATGGTTCTGATTCCCGTACGCCAGGTTTGGATGTGCCCGGGGCTGGAAACTTCGATGGCCGCCTTGGTAATTTCCCATATAATCTACATGTTCCAGCGGCTGCCCAAGTTGGCAATCTGAGGTCTCGTGGGCTGCGCCGCAAATCCCGCATAACGGTACGTAAGGCGTGTGCTGTGTCGGTGTGGTGGTGGCCACGGCGTTCACGGGCTGAGTCTGCCCGAACTTGGGAAGCAATGCACCAATCACCGTCTGCAACTGAGAGTTTGTCGAGGCGATTTGTTGCTGGAGCGCCTCGATCTTAGCGTTAGTGGCCGTCTCCTCGCTCACTCCAAATACGCCTGTCGTCTTCATCCTGGTATTGCCCCTCATGATACTGTTCCTCGAGTAGTCCTCAATGAAGTTCCAAGCGTCGGTCGCGTTGAGCTTCACGAGTCCTCCTCCGGCGGCTCCGTCTAGCATATGGACGGTCTGGTCGTTGAGCTCCTCGTGGAACCTGTTGATCTGGGCTGCCTTCGACATCCCGTGTGGGCATCTCTTGAATAACGCCTTGTAACGCTCCCACACCTCATACAAGTTTTCAGAATCCTTCCGGTGGAACAGAGAAATCTCCGTCTTCAATCGTAACACCTTTGTGAGTGGGAAGTAGTGGTTGATGAAGGCGGCTCACATCTCCTCCCAGGTAGTGATCGATCTGGGCGGCAACATATCCAACCAGTCTCTCGCCCTGAACTTGAGCGAGAACGGAAACAGCATCAGTTTGATTGCATCGCCTGGGACACCGTTGATCTTGATAGTGTCGGTCACTATCAGAAAGGCCTTCAGATGGGACTAAGGGTCGTCATCTGGGTTGCCCTCGAACTGGGCCGTCTAAAAGATCATCTGAAGCCAAGAATGCTTCAGTTCAAAGTTGTTGTTCTCGATCGGCGGGATGACAATCGCCGATTCCGTACCGCCTAGCGCGGCATTCTTGAGGAGGTCCTGAAGTGATTGTTCCTCCTCGGGAATGTTATGGACGGGCACTCGGTGGTCCGCCATGTCTATTTCTGTGTAGGGACTGTCTACGGCTGCCTCTACACGTGAATTTTGGATGGATTCCTGCCAACTATCCTCTGAATAGCTAACTAAGCGGACCTGAGAGCTAGTGGATGCTCCTTCGGTATCGTACTTAAGCTTCCTTCGCAACTTTCGTTCGAAATCCAGATCTGCGTCAACGATGGGGCCCGATGGATGGCTTCGGGTCATTCACCGCTGAATCGTACCTTCAATGAGTGAGAAATAAAGATTAGCGAAAAAGTAAACAAATACGCCGAATAAAAATACGAAATCAATAACGACGCAAACTAATGCAAATAACACAAATAACGTAAACGGTAAAAGCAAAGAAAACGTCGAAATCACAGTGGCTAAAGTACCGAACTACGGTGTTCCTAATATCAATTTATTCCCCGGCAACGGCGCCAAAAACTTGATCGACACGTGGTGTGTGAATGAAAAGTGCGACAAGTAATAATTAAAACGAATACTAAATTACTGTCACCGACGTGCGATAGGCAGTTGACCTATCGTTTGTAGTGTAGTAAAGTGAGTAAAGGAGTATCGAACACGAGGAATAAATCAAATACTAGTAATGACCTATCGACTCGATATTTAACCTTAATAAAATACGCAAATTGTTTGACGACTTAACCTAACAGATCGCTCCAAAATCAACTAGAGATTCAAATAACACGCTTAAAACTGATACGAAGCTTCAGATAATAAAGATGTGCCCGGGATTCGAATCCCGCTAGGTGTTATCGACTAAGACAATAAAATCGTTCCTACGTGATCTTGACTAAATCGCAGTAATTTCCTACCCGCTCGCGAATTTGCTGTCGCCCTAAACGCTCGCGGGGATCTAAAATTCAATAATTACTAACAGCGAGGATCGAGTATTTGCTTTCGCCCTATACTCGAATCCTATATTCTATGAACGGCCTAAACGTTGTTTAGCTGTCGCCCTAAATGTTTTTCGACACGATCACTTTAACACATAGACATATGAAAGCGACGAAACATATTCATAGAACGATAAATAGTCAAAAACACAAAGTCACGATAATATACGTCTTAAGTACGACTAATCCTAGCGTTCATCTAATCCCAAACACAAACGGGATTTAGCTACGCATGATAGACGAGAAAACAATGAAAGAAACAAAAGATAAGGGCGAAGAATTCATGTTCTTGATATACGGATGATCTGCAATGGGAACGTTGAAGATTCTTCGTTCTTCGTTAAATTGGGCGTGATTTCGTCGATGATCCATCTCTTGCGCTCCGGGATGCGATTCTGCATTCTTTTGTGCTAATTTTCGTCTCTCAGTGATTAGGGTTAATCTCTGGTAAGTTGTGTCTTTTTCTGGGTCGAATTTGGGCTTTTTATACTGATTCCCGTGTCAGTCACGGCCTGGGACATGGGCCGTCACGGCCATGACCAACATCGCTCGCGCCTCACACTTTCTGCCCTTGGTCACGGCCAGGTGCATTGCACGTCACGCCGTGACCATCATCAGCGCAGCCTCCGCCTCGCGTCACGGCCACGTGCATTGCACGTCACGGCCCTGACTGTGATCAGTCTCGCTCTCTGTCCCTCGTCACGGCCGTGACGCGTAATGCGTCTGGCCGTGACCGAGGGCAGTGTTGCCCTTTTCGCGCCGTTTTGCCTCGTTTTCGCTCCTTTTCGCCCGAAACTCGTCCTAAGCTCCTTCAACAATAAAACAAGTATAAATATATCGAATAAATGCATAAATCGATTGCTAAAGCTCTATTATACCCCGAATAAATACTACGATAAACGCTTTGAAATGCGTTTACCAGATGCACTCCTCGGACTCCGGATTCAATCGTCTTCTTAAGCCCTTGCTGTTGTATGGACCTCTCGTACGCTTAACCGACTCGCTCGTCTCTCGTACGCTTAACCAACTCGCTCGACTCGTTACCAGTCGAGAAAGATGTAGGATGCTCTGAAGATATCTCGTCGTAATGTAGATGTACTGTGAAAAAAACAACAATCACAAGAAAATGAGTTAGTTAATTTCACCAAAATTTACTCAAAATTCATACAAAGAAGGACATGATCATACAAAAAAGGACACGATGAAAAAAATTTCACATACGTTTATCAACAATACATTCCTTCGTTGTGATCCAAAACAATATATCTATGAAAAGTTGCATCATCATTAGCGATAGCGACGTGTTCCACACCGGTAGGAAACGGAAATGTTTCATCGCTCTCCTCATATGGCATCACGATCAATATGATATGCTCCGGATCATCCATGCATGCAGAATGAAATGTAGCCAAATTTTTGCAAAGCAACAATAGTAAATCCCAATTCGGGATCTATTCAAACGCCTTGTCTATTATCAACCCATTTACATCGATGTAAAACAAATTTTACATTGTTTTTGTAGACGAGTTTCCAGATTTCTTCGATAAACCCACAGTACGAACTTGCATTACTCGATACTTGGGCATCTTTCCCACGAGAAACTTCTCTTGACAATGCAACTAGTGTGACCCCACCGTTCTGAACCAACCTAGAAAAGATCGGTTATGCTCCTTTATGTACCAGATTTCGGTTCTATTAGGATATTTGCGTCGTAATGTATCCATGTGTTCCTCCAGGAAAGGATGCACGTCAGGAATATGCCGTAAGACAAGAAACTGTGCTGCCTCCCATAAATTTACTGAAACCGTAATGAACTGCGGTTTCGACGATGCCTTTCGTCCTACTCATCCATCGTGGCGAGAAGTCGTCAACCCTATCGATTGAACATTTGCCAAGTAGGAAGTGCAAAACTTAATGCACTTGTGTACCTTTCAACTATGCTACCTTCATGTCGATATCGATTTCGAACATATCCTTTGAGAATCTTTATATACCGTCAAAAGAATACATATATCTCATATACACCGGTCCACATGTCTCGATTTCTCGAACTAAATGAACGATGAGATGCACCATAATATCAAAAAATGACGGAGGACGAACATTTCGAACCGACAAAAAGTCACTACCTCATCGTCCTGCAACTCATCTATCACCTCAGGATCAAGAACTTTGTTGTATATAGCATTGAAAAAGAAACACAGTTTGATATGCATTGACGAACGTGCTTTGGCATTATACCACGAACTGCGATCGGCAAAAAATGTTGCATCATTGCATGACAATCATGAGACTTGTATCCGACTAACTTCAGATCCTTCAATGAGACATATCAACCTATAGTGCTAGCATATCCAG
This sequence comes from Craterostigma plantagineum, assembly GCA_027422505.1. NCBI lineage: Eukaryota > Viridiplantae > Streptophyta > Magnoliopsida > Lamiales > Linderniaceae > Craterostigma > Craterostigma plantagineum. The sequence goes on along the minus strand of JAPQWV010000183.1, from coordinate 837,759 downwards.
TGGGACTTTAATGTTTGCGACGATGTCACTCACTTCGTACCTTGAAAGCTCGCTCTTTTCGTTAAACAACAGTAGTAGCTTTTTCTTCGTTCGATATTCGTGGGACGCGACAGGAATTTTCGATGGCCCATGTAAATGTGTTTTCTGCAGTTGTTCAACCACTGGTTATCCGTATTACCCCCACAAACCGGACATGCTTTCTTGCCCTTCACACTATAGCCAGACAGATTCCCGTAAGCTGCAAAATCATTGATGGTACAAAATATCATAGCCCGAAGCGTATCTTGATTTTGCGTATGCATCGTACACCTCGACGCCTTCGGACCATAGTGTTTTTAGATCCTCAATCAACGGCATCAAATATACGTCAGTGTCATTACCAGGTTGTTTCAGACCAGATATTAGACACGAAAGCATGATATGCTTTCTTTTCATCGAAAGCCATGGAGCATGGTTTTGAAGACAGGACGGGACCGGCCGGTTTTGGCCGGTTCCGACCGGACCGGTCAAAAATCCGGTCCGATCCCGGTCCGGTCTTCTTTAATTTTAGAAAAAAAAAAGAAAAACTATTAATTAACTTTCAGAAAACAGAATTATATATTACAGAAAAATTGGGTTGGTATAGTGGTGAGGCTCTCAATTGTTTAATAGCTGGGCTTGGATTCGAGTTCTATTTCCCACAAAATTTTTAAATTCATAATTAATTATCAGCCCAATTTTTTTCTTCTATGTAATTTTGACCCCCGAATTAGCCCAATATTTTCCTTTCATTTAATTTTGACCCCCAAATTGATAGGTTAAATACTCACGATCCATGTACAATAAACATTTAGTCCCCAATACAATTTACTTTTATTAATTTTTTCCCTTAATTTTATAAAACTAGAATTTCGAAAAAGTTCATATATATTTTCTATTTAATTTGATTGATTTATTCATAAAATATATATTTTTATAATCTAAAGATACCGGTTTAACTCCGACTTGATTCCGGATCTATACCGGTTAAACCATTAAACTTTAAACCACTAAAATTTCCGGTCCGGTTCAAAAACACGGTTTCAGAACCTTGCCATGGAGGGAGGTTGTATATACAAAGAAGCACTGGCCAAGTACTTTGACGGCTGCTCAAATCCCCGAATGGATTTATCCCAACGGTACAAAGGCCAAGCCTTAGATTGTGTGCTTTATTTCCAAATGCCGAAACAACGGATCAAAGTTCCTTCATTGAGGAGAATCTGCTGGATGTCTAAATTTTTCGTCTTTTTCCTTTTCTCATCATGCCATCTAGGCATTTTAGCATCATTGGCGTTTGAGAACATTCGCTTAAATTTGGAAATTATTGGCAGATACCATAGAACCTTAGCAGGAGCCCCACCGACTTCATCATTTCACTTGTAACGCCAAGTGTCACGCGTCGGACACTTATCAGCCGATTCATACTCGCCTCTATAAAGCACGCAGTCGCTGGGACAGGCATGTATTCTTTCTTACGGCAAGTTCAAAGGGCACAACAGCTTCTTGGCCTCATAAGTAAGCTCATTCCCATCGGGAAGCATATAGGCGAGTGTTTCTAGAGTGTTGAGAAACATTTATCTGAAATTCCAAATTTAGCCTTAATGTTCAACAATTTGAACACAGCAGACAATTCTGTGTATTTAGAACATCCGTTGTACAGAGGGATACTGTTGTCCCTAACTAGACTATCGAATATGGGAGGAGGTTCGTTGAAATCCTCTTGAATATCACGGAGCATGTCCTCAATACGATCATTATCAGATGTACAAAGGGATACTGTTGTCCCTAACTAGACTATCAAATATGGGAGGACGTTCATCGAAATCCTCTTGAACATCACGGAGCATGTCCTCAATACGATCATTATCAGATGAATAACCGTCAGCTAAAACATCATCGTCTGTCTCAGCTGCACTTTTGTACTATATCATTCACCCACACGACTAGCTACAGACTCACCGTACCATATCCAATTTGTAACCAGGTTTAAAACCCGAAACTATCAGATAATCCCTAACAGTCTCACTATTCCACCACTTTATGTTAATACAATTATGACAAGGACATGAAATCTTGGATTGCCTATTTTTTCTACGATTTGCTCCGCACAATTCATAAACTCTTCTACACCATTCAAATACACGGCGTTTGTTTGCTTACTAGACATTCAACCCAATCCATTCCAACCACCTAAGTTAGATAACAAATAAATTCACATCCTAAAGCGAAAACTAACGTTTAAGAACGGTCCCAAACGGGGACCATCCAAGGTTTCTTCCTAATGAACAAACCTTGAAAGAGTATCTAAGCTTAATAAAAGTAATAAATTCACATAAACATAGGCAATTTCAAAAAATACGGGGATAAATCTTAGTAAAAGAGACTCCACTAGCTTGAAAAATAAAATACAACTTTGACCAAATACTATAACCCTAGTAGCACACTTACCATTTTCTAAATTATTCTAGCTAGCGATGCCCAGGATCTCTATAGAAGGTATGAAACAACGTAAATACCCACATTGCATTACAATCCATTGTAGTCTTCATTATTACCGACATTTGACATGTATACGACCATATGCTATATCAAGACAAAGAGAATAACGATCCCCACACAAAGGACACAGACATACACAACATAACCAAACCAAAACACCACACACAACACTCTTATTCGATAAAACCACACGACCACAAGTATACGTACCCCAACAAAAAAGACACGGACAAACATAATCAACATGTATAACCTCAAATTAATGCTTATTACCACTGAAATTGACATGTATAACACGAAATTCATCGAATGAAAATGAACAGCGGACGAAAAATCGATAATAAAAAATACCCAAATTCGAAATATACCTAAATAGCGATGTTAATTTGCTTAGCTAGGTCATTCCTTTGACTTCCGTGGACCGAGAACTCGTCGTCGTCGTCTTCAACCTGAAACGTCGATTGTTGCCACCTTCGGGAACTGAAACACCGATTTCCCTAATTGAGAGAACGACGGGATGTGTCCACGCCGATTGCCATCGCCGCAGTGGTTGGAATGTTGTCGCCGGTTTTCAGATGCAATGGGAGGTGTCGCAAGGTGGTCGCCGGTCGGAATGGGCTTTTGTGGTGGTCATCGGTCGAATTTTTGAAAGTTGTGTCGTGCGATTGTGAAAAACAGAGGAGGGTTTTCGGTTTATTAAGACTCATCGGCGACTGTTGTATCGCGTAACAGTCGCCAAAAGTCAAAAAGAAAAAAAACAGAAAGATTCATGGGCAACTGTTGTGTCACGTAACAGTTGCCAAATGTGGAAAAGAATAAAAAAAATAAAATAGGAAATACATTGGTGTCTATTTCTAAGTAACAACAGACGCCAAAAGTCATGGGCGACTGATGGGCAAGTAACAGTCGCCAAAAGAGGAAAAAGAATAAAAAATATAATCGAAAACACACTGGCGTCCGTTTCTACGAAACAACAGACGCCAAATGTAAAAAACAAAACTCATTGGCGACTGTTGTGGCACATAACAGTCGCCCAACGTCGAAAAGAATAAAAAAGATAAAAACGGGAAAATCATCGGCGTCCGTTTCTACGTGACAACAGACGCCCAATGTGCCACTAAACTATGGGCAACTGTAAGTCCGCAACAGTTGCTGATGGTACCAAAAAATAAAGAATGAAACTGTCTCGTGTGTCATATAGGCATCCGTTTTTCAACAACGGACGTCCATAGTGCCGTAGCCTATTCCTATTTCTGTACAAGTGATAATTGCAGACAGAAACACCACAACCATTTTTCGCTAGTTTAGTAATAATAATTGAATTACTGTGTGGCATTGATAGATGTCTCAAAAAGTCATCATCTTTACAATCCATCGCCCCTTATAAAAAAGGCATAAACCACATAATGAAATTTAATTAATCGATGATCCACAGTCCATCGACATATGAAATTGATGAAAGAACTACAGAGAGCGTTTTGGGGGAAATCTAATGAATATTAGTTTGCTCAAAATCGATAACGGGTGAATTAGAAATTAATTTTTTCGTATTTAGCCCATTTAATTGCCTTGAAAACCCATGTAGGAATAATTGTCTCACATCTTTTAGGCCAAACATAAATATCACCTTATATATGGAAGCTCAATTTAATATGTCAAATGGGCTTGCTTAAAGCATGGCCTCAAGAGGAAATAATGGGACCAACGTGGTTTTGGCCTAAATGATAGTCGGGGTGCGAGGAGGTATCTTGCACTGACGAGCACCGAGCACACATCAGCAACGGGCGCTTTATAGGCGCACTTCGCACCGTCTCTAGGAGACATGACTCATTGATGCATGTATACGTGAGAATGAGGTGGCATTGCGCATAAGCGCTGACTGGGTAGCTGAGGTGGCATGACCCATTGGGTATGGGGCGCACCAGACCGTTGGAATGAACAGGTTCGACCCGAGGATACGAACCGGTGGGTCGAGAAGCTTCCAATTGACGAAGCAGTTCAAAGGATTGAGACCTATGGCATTCTGACCCCTGGACTGAAAAGTCAAAACGTCAGAGCAGCCCCCATTTGAGTTGGGAATTCATTCAATCCCAACCCAAGCAACTTGCATTCATACAGTCTCAGTCCCCCATTCCGAGAAAGCAAGAAAAGCTCAATTTCGAGTACGATTCGCCGGAATAACTCGAGTCGTTGTGTTGCAATATCGAGTCCCAGAAGTGTTGTATCTTGGGGATGATCGCGGTTAATCGAAAGCACTGAATATCGGAGGGATTTCGTCTTATGGACAGTGTATCAAATACACGCCTCGACTTACCGTTCCAGCTAAAGTTCTGCCGCCAATCAGATTCCAATCCAACACCTGGACCGACACCCAGAATCCAACAATAACCGGTCCTTGGCCCGGGTTTGATGAATCATGGGCCTCGACTTCTTATGTTTACTTTACCGACTGAATTCGGGCCATTTTTATTAGGATGTCGTCCGAGACTCCATCTTCTCATGCCTAGAGGCTAGACTAGAGACCTACGGGCTTGATTCGTTATACTCTTCTTCCCCGCGGACCAATTCAAAATTCTCTAGAGTGAACCGACCAATTTTGCCTTCTTTTTCCTATCCGTTTGGTTATAAGGAGAATAAAAAGGCCACTAATTATTTAGTATGAGCACAAGACAAATTATCTTGTCCTGATAAGTTAGTTTATTTATTACGGTCTTGTACTCAAATATGGGCTGAAAAATTAATATCGGGCCACAATTACAAAACCAAACACTACATTATTTATTATTATCTATATTATATTTATCGGGGAGACCAAACGAGTCCTATATGTAATAGGATTTATGAGCATCAGAACTCTCTCTCTCTCTCTCTCTCTCTCTCTCTCTCTCTCTCTCTCTCTCTCTCTCTCTCTCTCTCGTAATGGCAATATATAGGACATTCATTTTCTTTTATTGTTCTCTTCGTTAAATTGTTCTCTTCGTTAAATTGAGATTTCGTCGTAAAATTAATTGATGATAGGAAGAGATGTTTATTTGATTTTGTTGACCTTTTTTGTCCATGTGTGTTAGAGAGTTTTGATGGACAATGTAATTGTAATAACGTTAGGTCTATACATTAAGCAATTCGATCTATGATCAATATAATGTCTAAGGATATGAAAATATTCACACATGCATTGATTATGAGCTATAGATTGATCAAAGTGTTGAATATTTGATTCGCATATGATTTGGTGATTAGTTGCTGAGACTAGGTGATCGCATGTTATAGACAGCCCATGAGATAGGATATATCGTTCTGTGCTATATATGGAAATAATGCATGAGATATCCTACTGAGTTATATATGGAAAATATGCTGTTTATATATGGAAAGTGATATACCCGTTGATACTTGATTATTCCTGGACGAGAATCACATGGACGATTCTTGCATGCTTTCCACTGAATTTAATGTGCCATATTGAATTAATATCTTTCCTTATGCTGATTGGATTATTATATTTAGGAAAGATTTGATTTGATTAACCTTATGGATAAAGTGCTCTTATATGGTATGTGGTATAACGGGTGATATCTCTGAAATAAGGAAAGTTGTGCCATGATGTGATAAATCGATTTAAGTAAGCTCTGATCTGACTTGTGTGCTAAACATGGTAAATATATTGATTAAATGCTATGAGCTGTACATGGAAAACGTGCTGATGCCTTGCTATCTTGTGTGACATACTTGGAAAGTAAATCTGGATTGACTCGTTACTAGGAACTGATAGCAGGGAATCACCTATAGAAAATTCTGATATGGAAAATATATGCGAAGTGGTTGAATATGCTTAAGAACGAAATTGAGTCTCTATATGAAATATAATCATCCTTTAATGTGCTATATAACCGTTGTGATGATTTATTAGAAGCATGATCTATATGGTATGATTGACTCGAAAGCTACATGGACACTATGCTTGACTTGGAGATTATTGCTTGATATGACTTTCCATGTGAAGTGCTATTTCAAATGGATTATATATAAGCCACACTTCAGAATTTCGAAAGGAACTAGATTTTGCGAACACATAAGCCTTCGAAAGATTTCTGAGCAGAAAGAAACTAAGAGATTCCTGAGCCATTCACTTGCGATAGCTTTCTGCCTACCCGAACTTTAACTTGCATATCCATCACTGAGCGAGTGATTCATCAGATATTCCATCATCCCCTGCCATATATTCTGTCTTCGGACGTGTTGTCTTCGGACGTGAGCAAACCAAGGAGGCAAGGTCGACGTTTACGCACACGTGAAGGGAAGGACAAGTCCGGGGGCCCTTCGGTAGCGAGCTGTGTCTGTCGGGATCAAGGAGATTCCGAGGACGAAACTCGGCGTGTGGTAACCTAGTAGTGGCTAGTGTTCGACTTGTTTCGGTTGTGTATTGGGCTAACCAATCAGTTTTGTATCCAGCTACGTGCATTATAGTGATTGGTTAAACTCTTGTGAAGCAAATCCCAAGGGAGGAGTAAACCCCAGTTGGGGATATAACCTCTATAAAAATTCTGTCTCGCATTTACTTTTCAGTTATTTCGTTATCACTGTGAGACAGACGCGAAACACATCCGACGGTACTAGGATATAACAGGCATACTCGTCACAATATTATTAGGCATATCTAAGTCACCGCATTAAGGATTTGTGAAAAGAAGCATAAAATTTTATAAGCCTAATTCACCCCCCCCCCTCTTAGGCACGTTTATATCTTCAGATTTATATATTGAGTCGGCTTGTGGAAGAGGAAAGTTTTATATAATAATATGGTCCTCAACCATGTATATTTTATTTCGTTATATATTAGTGTGGGCACTCTGTTATCGTAATATTTGATGTAATAAATTTCTGGTCAAAGCAATGTACAACTCGGTTCCATGGTCTAGCGGTTAGGACATTGGACTCTGAATCCAGTAACCCGAGTTCAAATCTCGGTGGAACCTAAATCTTATAATTTTATTATCTTTTCGTTTTTCCATTTTGTTGCCCTTGTTTGTTTTGTTATTATATTTGTCTTTTTTTAACTTTTTGCTGTAATATCACGTGCTGGTGCAGGTGGTATCCATGGACAAATATAAAATATGATTAACTAAAACATCATAACAATTTTCCTACATCATAGGATTGGAGTATCGTCCTTATGTTATTCCAAGCAGAAAGAAATAAACAAGATTATCCTTATATGGAAAGATATACTATCGCAATATATAATTATCTCATAAATAAAGGATATCATGATCAATAAATAAAGATAAAATAATGTTAATCTAGAAGATTTGAAAGAAGTTGTCTTTGTTCCCAAAATAAGTGGTGCACCTACATGCCAAAAAATAGGAGATTATAATTACCAAATATGGAAGATATGAAGATCAAGAGTAAATAATGAGAGAAGATCCAACCTAAATAAGGAGATATCTCAGGAGATTCTCAAGAGATCTTTTACCAAATCAAGAGGGAGCCAATGCCTATAAATAAGAGGAGAAGTCGAACTACATACTCAAAGCTTTGAACAAAAGACTTTTGAGAGCTTTGACCTCGCAAAAATTGTCGAGTATACGTTGAGAGAATTTGAGCGAGCACGAGTTTGTTTTTAGCCTAGTGTTTTGTCTTTGCAAAAGTCGTAAGACTTTGTAGTTTGGTAGGATCGCAAGATCCGTTTCTTTTCTAGTCTTGATCTTTTTGCAATCCATTTTTAGTAATGGAATTTTGCCATGAGGCCGCAGCAATTGAAGAACTTGATGCACAATTTTAAAACTCATGTGCGTCGTGTTTTACTACTAAGTTTTTTTTTTTTTTGATGTGCTAAAACGTTCTGATCCCAGATGTTGGCCCGTGTGTTAGTTCAACATTTTAGTCAATATCTTTGTGTCTGGTTTTAAACTTAGGTTGATCCATATCATATCGGGACCACTTTAAATAATAATAATAATAATATGGGATATCTTATCTTATGTAGCGTAGTGTAGTGTTAATGTAGTGGTGTAGTGTAGTGTAGTATCACCATGTATAAAGATAAAATAATAATAAATCAAAATGAACTCTTCTTGGCCAATCATGATACATAAAGCGTAATTATTTTCTAACACATGCTTAAATGTGAGGTAACCAAAATATTTTCCTTTGTCCCTTTATTTTTGGAAAAGGAGAGGCTAATTTTGAAGGCTTTTGGCCTTTCGTATTCCTTCTTTATTTTTTGCCTTACTTTATTTTATTTATTCACCGTACTTCTGTCGTTTCAAATAAATATATAACAAATTCTATCACATTAACCAGTTCTGATTAGAATCTTGATTCATGAACTCCTAAGCATCGGAGACAAAAAATAATAAAAAAAATGTATATGGTAGGATTTCTTTTAAAAAAAATCATTTTTGCCTGAACTTGCAAGAAAGAGAAAAATTTAGGAGTTATTCAACAACAGCCCATTTGATAGTTGTGATGATAATAACACACCTTTTATTACATCACAAATACTCATTTTTTTTAAGTAGTTCAACATTGCCCGGACAAAAGGGTGCCCATCTTTTTTCCTTTTTTAACGAAAAAAATGGAAAAAGATCTGATTGATTCTTTAGAAACAAGATTAATAATGATATAAAAAATAACTATTTCTATTAGTATATTGCATGTGTCATCCTTGTGTTCTCTTATTGTCAATTCAAATCTCGTCTTAATCACTATATTAAACTCTCTCCCATTGCACCGACTTTTCATTAAATAAGTACAAGTTATAAAATAATTAATTTTAAATAGTTATCATCAATTGTGTTCATAAACTGTAGCATAAAGTCTTCCAAGACGATATGTATAATAAATTGATAAATTAATGAAGGTAGATAAGAGTGTCCGTAGGTGGTGGTATGGTATGTATGGTTCTCATTGATTGTAACACGTACACCTCTTTAAATAATTTATATAGAAAGTTGTAAATAATATTCACTACAGGGAGACGAGATATGTAAATAACAGTAGAAAATTCAAATTTGGAAAAAAAAAAATCACGAACATAAATATCGTAATGAATGCTTTCACTATTTTTTAGGGGTGTTCATCTGTCGGTTTGGTTCGGTTTTTGGAAATTTCGGTTTTCGGTTTTCGGTTTTACTTATGCTTAATCCGATATTCGAACCGTTTTAATTTGGTTCGGTTCGGTTTTTTATAATTCGGTTCGGTTTTCGGTTAAGAATTTAATATCAACAAAAAAATATATTATATGCTGAAAATACATAAAACTATTTATGGTTATTAAAAAACAAAGAAGATTTATGGAACGTGACATGTAGCAAAATAATTCAAAGCATTCACCTATAAAAACATTCATCTAAAGATACTATAAATTATTTGGGAGAAAAATAGTTTTGATTGGTGAGGAAAACATTCACCTAAAAATGGAAAAAAAGATATGCCAATGAAATTATTTACTGTGTTGTTTTTCGGTTTATTCGGTTTTACGTATGCTTAATCCGATATCCGAACCATTTTAATTTGAATCGGTCGCTTTTTACAATTCGGTTCGGGTGTTTTCGATTCCGGTCTTTTCGCTTCGGTTCTTTACGGTTCGTTCGGTTTTTCCGGTTTTTCGGTTAATTTGAACACCCCTACTATTTTTCAGAGAAGGGTAGGAAATATTGTTGCTTCTACAACGATGACGTCTATAAGAATATATCTATAATATATGAAGCTTTAATACAATATGATGAATAGGGGTGTTCAAATTAACCGAAAAACCGAAAAAATCGACCGAACCGTAAAGAACCGAACCGAAAAGACCGGAACCGAAAAAAACCGAACCGAATTTTAAAAAACTGAACCGAACCAAATTAAAATGGTTCGGATATCGGATTAAGCATACGTAAAACCGAAAAACCGAAAAAACTGAATTGAAATTATCATACTATAAAAATAGAAAATATCAATAATCATTTGTTTTTCTCCCATAACGTAAACAACAATTAAATATATTTCATTAGTATACTGTTTTGCATTTTTAGGTGAATATTTTCCTCACCAATCAAATACTATTTTTCTCCTAAATAATTTATAGTATCTTCAGATGAATGTTTTTATATTTTGGAGATTTTGTTCCATTTTCTTGTTTTTTTTTTCGGACCTTTGAATTATTTTGCTACATGTCACATTCCATAAATTTTCTTTGTTTTTTAGTAACAATAAATTGTTTTATGTATTTTCATCTCATAATATTTATTTTGTTGATATTAAATTCCTAACCGAAAAACCGAACCGAACCAAATTAAAACGGTTCGGATATCGGATTAAGCATAGGGTCAATTCGAAATCAGGCCATTTTAAGGGTTTGATTTCGAATTCAGGCCCTGTTTAAGAATTTTTTAGGTTAAAGGACCCATTTTATGTGGTGTAAAAAAGTGGTATGAAAAATATATGAACTGATATAGAATGATTGTTTTGTTTACAAACTTTCAACTTACTGGTATGTCAGAGCAATAAAATGGTTCTGCAGAAAAGAAACTGGTATCAGATGATCCTAAACTGGTATCGGATTATGGTTTTGTGGTAAAGAATTTCAACATACTGGTATGTAAGAGCGTGGTACTGCATAAAAATTGGTCCTTAAAACTAAATATTTTCCGAAGAGGGTCTGAACCCTAAATTATACTTATGAAGAGGCCTGAAATAAAAATTGCCCTTAAGCATACGTAAAACCGAAAACCGAAAAACCGAACCGAAGTTTGAAAAAACCGAACCTAACCGACCGATGAACACCCCTAATGATGAACACATATTATTACTAAGAGATGTACTACGAAACTGACGATTCAATATGTATACGTCTTGATTACCTAATTCTGGGTACTGTTTTATTATTATAATTTCTTGTGATTAATAGGTTGATACATAGGTGAGTTGACTATGAACAACTAAACGTGACACAAGACATTTATGACAAATATTTGAGTTTTGAATAGTTTCTAGATTTGAATAAGATGAAGTTTCTGGTTTTAACGAAGTATTGATTTTGAAAATATGAAGTTGAATACCTGATCAGGAATTAATTACTAAGATCAGAAAAGGAAAAAGAACTGTACAAAGTCAACCGTTGCATGTAATAAATAGTTATGGCTCAAACAATGACAATTGGAATAAACAATTCTTTGGCTTATGTACATGACAAATCACCTGACAATGCAGTACGTCATAAAGCAATAAGTAATCATGAAAGGAAGAAACGAACTATTCAAACAATTAAGACAGAGTTGTATATAGCCTAGGTATTTTTAATTAAATAAACAAAAAAATAATAAGCATTAAAAAAATAAACTGAAATACAAAAGTAATAATAAAATAGCAAACTTCGTAATCCGGGAACTCGTATTCCCAGAATACGAGTTACGTTGGCCCGCTGACCCGCTGACCGTGACATGGCAACGTAACTCGTGTTCTGATAACTCGTATTCCCAGATTACGAGTTACCCGCTGACCATCTGACATGGCAACGTACCTCGTATTCTCAGAATACGAGTTACGTATAGGCCGACCAACCTGCATAATCATGCATCGTGCCATGCAGCGTGTCGGCAATAATTCAAGTAACTCGTAATCTGAGAATACAAGTTACTTGAATTATGGCAATAATGCCATTAACTCGTACTTCCGTGTTACGAGTTACTCCCATTTGCAATAATTCACGTAACTCGTATCATCAGGTTACGAATTAACATTCTATATATATCACCCTTATCGATCATTTCTAACATATAACTAATGGTGTCAAATCGCGTACAAGTCACAGTATATTTTGGCGGCGAAATAATCTCATCCTCCGATCCTACCATCAAATATAGTATTCGCCCTATTGGGTAAGGCGAATTCGTCGCAACATCAACTTTTCCGAGTTTATATCGTTATTATTGAAATTACGGATGCTGATAGCAGTCGTTGTTCGTTGTTGTCTCTGCAAAAAATGAATACTTTCAACATTCTCGCTACTTTCATCAGCTACTCCAAATCTCCAACGACAACGACAACGACTTACAATTTTCATACATCCCGATTCGGAGAACGACTATCTTGAAGTTTTTGTTGAGGCGGTTGAAAATTCAAACTTTGATTTGAACGAAGAGCCTCATCGCAATTTTGAGGAGCGGTGCGAGTTTCCTGCTTTTGAAGTTGGTTCTTCCAGTTATACATGTTCGGATTTTCCCAACATTGTCTCAGTTACGGCAGGGTTCAGCAATGTTTCTCTGGAGATGCCGACGCTTGGTGTTCCATTCAATATTCCAGAATCCGTGTCAGAACCCGTGCCAGACTTCGTGCCTGAACCCGAGGAAGACATTGATGTTAGTGATTCGGAAGCAGACGATGAGGATCCACTGGCCGAGTTACCCGAATTTAAACTTACGATGGTCTCCATAAATACCGCATCCCCCATCTGGAAGCCCTGTGACACCTGTATCTCATGTGTAGATATGTAGAGGCGAGTGATCCGATGAAACCACTCGTAATATCCATCCTCCACCGAGTTGAAGCTAGTCGCGGGAGGACGATCCACGACGGTGTTCTCTCGATCCTCCCATAGCCCAATCCAGCATGCATCCTGCGATCTCCAATCCATCCCCGACCGCTGTCGACGCTCGTACGCATGAAGATTGTTATCTCGATACGGCGGGTTGATGGAAATCCCTTGGATAATTCCAAATTGCCGCTGTACTCGTTCGGGTAATGAAACTCCACGATATTGAAGAATATCAATGGACACCTCGATCGACAAGCGCTCGGTAAGCACTCTGGAGGAAGAGCGGCAATCTCCGGGAGCATCATGTTGTACGGAGTCCATGCAAATTGATGCGGCTGCATGCGATCAATGCACTCGCAGATGGTGCGTACGTTCGAATTCGTCGACGTGGTAAAATTAAAGATGAGTTCCATGTCAAATACTTATAAATGTAAGAATGAAAAAAAATTCGCAACTTTCGCAAGAACGACCATACCTCGCAGCATGTGGAGGGGCCGGTAAGACTATTCCGTCGACTGTTCGGGGCTCCATCGTGATACGATTATCAACCCGTACTGGCTCAAGTGGCAAAATCCTCACATATGCCCATGCCTAAAACTAGAGGTGGGATCGGGTCGGGTTTGTCGGGTTTCGGGTTTTTCGAGTCGGGTGCCCGACATTTGCGGGTATCAAAAATGAAACCCGACCCCGACCCGACGAAAATCGGGTACCCGACAATCGGGTACCCGAAACCTGATTATCGGGTTCGGGTAGGGTTCGGGTTTTGTCGTTTTTTCTTTTTTTTAGTTTGTGCCTGTGAATGACTTCCAACGTTGATTGCCTCTTGCTTGTGTGTACCTGAACCATGTGAAAGCAAGAACTTGTAAGATAATTGTTTACTTATCATTAACGAGTTGTGGATATTACAACTTAGAAACAGTAAACTCCGTCCCATGGAAGAAAAAGATCAAAACAATAGGAGGATACACCGGGAGGCTATATTATAGCTCAAATAACCATAACATTCTTTCCCTGTGCAGAGAAACGGATGAATATTAGAAGCAGTAAACTCCACAAAAATAATATATTAACCCATTAGTAGATATCAAATCCAAAAACATCAACAACAAATAAATTCAACACACACCATCACAATAAAATATAAAATATGCCAAAATAAGATGTTCAAAATCTTACACCACCATCATAATACGATATGATAAAACGAGGACACAACACAAATAGTTTACTAACATCACAAATAGTTCACTAACACGAAATAAGTTAAACATCAAGAGATCAATTGTTGCATGCCACACCTAACTTGTTCTTTCATCATCGATGCGGTAACGCAATCGGTATATAAACGGTCAAACGAGAAATCAATCATCTCCCACTTGGAACGAGGATCAAGAATCACGGCATAGTATAAATTCTTGTTCATTTTGTCTGTCGACCCCAATATTTGTCGAATTTAAGCTTCATTCGACGAACCATGTTTTTGAGTTCTTCATCCTCTTCGTCTAACCAATCTCGAAGAAGCAAGTCGCCGGTGGTTATTTAATGAAAAACAACATTAGACGTGACATAAGACGAACCCGAAATGCTCAACGTAAGCTTGTAAAAATGTCTCAAAAACTTCACCAACAAATTGGCTCTTTCCCAATCATCCGTCGTCGGAACACCAAGCTCCTTGGATAGATCACTAACAAATGCCGATCCACATCTCCAAATTTTCTAAATGCTCTAGAAAAATATAAAGCCGACTCCAACATCAAGTACATGGAATTCCATCGTGTCGGTACATCAAGACTCAAGCCCTTAGTCGTCTCTAACTTCACGGTTTTTGCACATTCAAAAAACCGCTTTAGTCTACTCGGAGAGTTCCTAATGTATCGAACGGCTCCTCTAATACGAGAGATAGCATCATTTTTTTCTTTCAACCCATCTTGCACTACAAGATTAATAATATGAGCTATACATCTCATATGAATGTACTTTCCTCCCAAGATACTTGTACCTATATCGCAACTATTCTTCAAATAAGCAATCACACTGTCATTAGATGATGCATTATCAGCTGTAATGGTGAATATATTATCAACTCCCCATTCAAGTAGGCATTGCTCGACTCCATTGCCTACTTCTTCACCTTTGTGACCCAAAAACGGACAAAAATTCAGAATTTTCTTTCTCAAAGTCCAATCATCATCAATGAAATGGGCCGTGAAACACATATAGTTGATCCTCTGAATAGATGTCCACGTGTCCGTCGTAATACAAACCGTTTGTGCCTGGTTTTTTACGAGGAGCTTCAATTTATCTCTTTCATTGACATACATGTTGTAAATGTCATTTGTTATAGTTTTCCGTGAAGGAATTCTAAACATAGGACAAACAACAGACAAGAAGTGCCTAAAACCCTCCTCAACCATTTTAAACGAAAACTCATCAACGGCAATCATGGAACATAAAGCATCAACCGCCTTACCTTGATTAAATTGCCAAGTGCCGAGTACAACGTCTTGATCATTCCCACGACCCCGAGATGGTTGGAAAGCAAGACGAGATTGGCTTGTTTGATCTTCTTGCGGCTTCTTTTTGCAAGACTTCAAATGATTCTTAAGTGAATTGGTTCCATGCATCCTTGGATCGGCTTTGAGTACGCTACTACAATGCTTGCACCTCACCTTTTGGACTTTGTCAACATCACAAAAGAACTTGTCGAAGTGCTCCCAACACATTGATCTGGATGCAACCACTTTTTATTCTTTTTCCGACCCTTTCGATTGCCTTCTATCTCATCTTCCGAATCTACGTCGTCATCGATGTCGGCACTTTGACTTGGTGGAACATCACTAGCTCCAACATTAACATGAACATGATCTTCTTGTTCGTGTTCAACAGATTGTTGGGATTCTCGATTAACATCTTCTCCATCTCCAATTTCAAAATCCCTCGTTGAACCTTCACTTGAAACAAGAGTATGACTAGCCATCTGCAAAAACATCCAAGAGTCAAGATATGACATGAATTCGAACCTAATCTCAACCCCGAGTCCTTGACAATTACATGAAGCCCGAAATCTCAAACGGCCAAATTGACACCCAAAATCAATCACCCATGATGATTCTAACAATATATAATGCTAATAGAACCTTATAAATCATCGTGGATTCGAAAATTGCAAGTAATCAATAAAACCCAAAATATAAAATTAGGGTTTATAACATACCTAACGGAGACAATGGCGTGGCTACTGTACTGGCTGACGGCTGAGGCGACGGTGTGGCTGAGGTGATGGCGTGGGTGGCTGAGACGAGGGCGTGGGCGGCGGCCAAGTTGTGAGGGCGCGGCGTCGACGACGTGGCTGAGACGATGGCGTGGGCGGCAGCAGAGCTGTGGGGGCGGGGTACTTGCTGCCGACTGAGGCGACGGTGTGGCTTAGACGGTGGCGTGGGCGGCGGCAGAGGTCTGAGCCCTGAGGGCGCGGCTTGGGCTTAGATGATGGGGACGGCGACTGTGAGGTGAGGTGTGTGTATTTGTATGTGTATTGTATGTGTATGTGTATTTCTAATTTTCTATTTCACTCGTCTCTGCTCGACATCGATTGTTTCCTTTAGGCTTTAATATATTTTTTTTTATTCGAACACTAGATCGGGTCGGGTACCAGATCGGGTTTTTCGGGTAGCTTGACGCTACCCGAACCCGACCCGACGTATTATATTGAGTATCGGGTTTTAAACCCGATACCCGATTTAACCCGATTTCACATCCCAGATCGGGTAAAACCCGATCAAGTCGGGTCGGTTACCCGAAACCCGACCCCGATTGCCCACCCCTACCTAAAACAAATCCCTTGTGATAAATAAATGTTTACAATAACTATAAATTTAATCAACTTTTCTATATAATTACCTGCAACAGCCTTAGGAGTCCGCCTATATTTAGCTTTTTCGGCTCGCATGCCAAACAAAGCTCTCTGTATAGGAATGCCAGCACCGCACTACCCCAACTAAACGTGCTCACCTCCTCAATATCCTCCAGCAGCCGAAGGTAAGTCAACGATACGGTGCTGGCACTACAATCGGTGAACATCACGGCACCGAAAAGCATCGCATAACCCCGTGCTGACCACTCGACCTCTTCTTCGTCACTATCATCCGAAATCGGATGGCCCAACAACCAACTCGCTAGACATTCTTATCTCTTGCTTTTCGAATTCCTAGACAGGAACTCTTTTTGGCTACGTGTGCTTTGGACGACTTCATCGATAGCGATGACCCCTTAATTTTATCAGCAGGCGATCTAAAACCTAGCAACCACTCGCATTCGTGCATCCACTGTGTGACCGTCCTCGAATGGATCACACAGGAGACACAACTACCATCTACAGGCAACCCCCACAAGATACCTACGTCCTGTAAGGTAACAGTCGCCTCCCCAACAAAAAAATGAAACGTATGCGACATACAGCTGTAGACGTTGTATAGACCCATATCATTCAACTTTCCTAATAAACGACCGTGTAAGATATTCGGTGCTTCTCTAGTACCCCACACTACATTCTCTAACGCCCTAACCCTAATTGTTCTATCTATCACTGTCTCATCTAACAACAAATCCGTACTGCGGTGATTCGACTGCATCGTCAACACCGAACTATCAAAAGGCCCATAAGATGAACTCAAATCCATTTTACAGTTAAAAAAACGACAACAAACAAATCAACAATAAAAATAGCAATTGACAATGATGAAATTAACGCAACAGGCATATTTCGGATATAAACGGGGTCGCTAACCGTAGTCGTCGCGAGGCGACGTTCGCGGAGGAGCTCGTCGAGGCGGCGGGCACATGGGCGGCGGCGGGTCACGGGTCGGCGGGCAGAGGCGGCGGCGGTTTGCGGGGGGCCGCGGCGGAGGACGTCGACGTGCGGGGGGCGCGGTGGAGGACGTCTACGTGCTAGGTGAGGGGGTGGGTGGGTGGCGGCGCGCAGGCAGCGGCGGCAGTGGGTCGCAGGGCGGCGGGTCGCGGTGACGTTCTCAAATGGACGCCGGCGTGCAGGCAGGGACGGAGGACGTCGTCTTCGTCGTCGGTCATCTTCGTCTTCGTCGTCGTCGTCTTCGCCTCGCCGTCGTCTTCGTCTTCGTCTCTTCGTCGTCTGCGCCGTAGGGTTTTTAAAAACAGATCTAATTCGTATGCTCAGAGTATGAGTTATAACTCGTATCCCGGGAGTACGAGTTACTCCACGTCACCCGCTCGCCAGCGCGGATAACTAACTCGTATAGTCGTAATACGAGTTACTTAATTCATCATCTGGGAAGTCGAAGTTCTCTATTTTATTAATACTTTCTACTTCATGTTTATTTTGTTAATGATTAGTTTTTATTTAATTAAAAATACCATATATGCGGTAAGAGAATACACAAAAAAATGAAGGACGTATTTACTCCAATGGGACTCTATATCTAACATTAATATTATGTTGATTAGCAGAGATACTCTAGATGTAGAATACACACAATTTTCATCACAAAAATTATGTTGTACTTTCTATTTATTTATAATTTATTTAATAAAAATATTTTAATAATATTTAAATATTTAATTTTTATAATAATAAAAGTAAAAATAATATTACTTTCCCATTTTATATTTTTGCTTTACTTTAATAAAATTATAATTAAATAATATGTTAAGTTTATAATTTAGTACATATTAATTATTATAATTTATTGACTTTTTTTAATTATTCTAATATAAACTTTAATATAGGTATTGATTTTTAGAGTAGAAAATATAGTTTATGGGTTGGAGGGAAAATTAGTGTAGAAAGTAGAGTTTATGGATTGTAGTAAAAGCACTATAGCAGCTGTAATATTGTGCAGAATCAACTATATTTTCATGCGGCGGGGTGGAGATGCTCTAAGCTCTCAAATGATAATGGTAATTTATCCAGTTATGTATCTATCTTCTATTATAGTAAGACTCTCGAGGCATTAAAATAACTGGCTCAGTTAGTGTGTCATTTGTGTCTTTAATTGCAGTTTAATAATTTATGTAATTGCTATTCAATGTCACTAATTTTATTTCGATATCTTACAATTACAAACAAAATAACCATTACTAACCAATTATAATTGAATATGTGCTGAAAATACTAATTCTATCTATCCACCGAGATAATTCAATTCAGTTCTATTATTCACATATCACGAAAATAGAATTTTAGACAACGTATCGAAACCACAGAGCCACCTTGCATAAAATAAGAACTTGTCAAACATGGACATGTCCTAACTTATATTATATGGTTGACGCCGTCGAGATTCTTGCACTAGTTTCACAATTTAACATGATATGAGAGCTCACCAAGAAATCATGTGCACAAATCCTTACTGACGCCCATTAGAAGAAAATTCAACGCCTTTTAAGGCTATTTGAGAAAGATATCAAGTTATCAACCCATACACAAGTCTAATCCATAAATAATGAAATCAATATAAGATTACTGTGTTATATGCTCGGTCTAAACTTTAAAAAAAGTAGAGAAATACAATAATCAGCCGCCTCACAAAAGTCCACAGCCTTCACAATATATATATATATATATATATATACATTTAATTGTAGTTTTGCTGCGGTGTTGACACATGCCCCACAATAATAATTATAATAAAAATAAATATAATATTAAAAAAAGTATCCATTATCTTAGCTTACTAATTAAAATACTCATTTATCTTAGCTTAATTGTTAGTAAGCAAATTACTATAAAAAGTTAATATTTATATATAATTAACTCCGTGCATTGCACGGGTAATTACTAGTATATATATGAGTATGTAAATGCGACGCTCACGCTTTGAATGCACGGATTAAAGAAAACCATTGAACAAGTTTATATAAGCAGCAGCAGCCTCAGAAAGTCGCAACTTCTTCTTATCGTTTATCTCCCAACTGCTTTTCTCAACCATTTTCTGGCGTTTATACGTAAGTATGTATATGTTAATTATTATCTGATCTCTCCTTAATTTATTTTTCTTATTGTCATCTCTAACGTTTATTTGTTTTTATCTGCGCGTCGGCGTGGGTCTGTAAATTCACCATGAACACTTTTTTTTTTTCTTTTTGGTGATTTTCTATGATTCCTTTCTTCTTACGAAACTGACAATCCTCTTGCACATACGCCTTCTCAGAAAAGCCACCATATAATATTAGATTTTGGGGGTTTTTTCTATGTTAAAGAAGAATACTGCATAATATTGTTCGCCAATAGGGTATTTTTATTCTATTCAAACCCTTATATGATGCGTCTCTCTGTTGAGTGCATCTTTGATTTTAGCTCTTTGGGAAGCAATAATTGTTCATGTTAAGAGCAATCGAACAGTGGCGCTGCCCTGTTGTGCAGTTTAAAGATTAGAGTTGCATCTTCACCGTCAGCTATAGCTTTTGGCACAGAGTTAGGAGTTTGGTCCTAAGAATTATAACAGTGCAAATCACGATTTCGGTGGATTGTAAAGAGAGCAATTATTGGGAGAGAGCAATTGAACCGTAGCTGGCTCTTGTGCTGTTTAAAGAGTAGAGTTGCATCATTAGGTATAGCTTTTGGCAGCGATTGGCTGATGGTAAACGTATAGGCACTTTTAGTCATCAATCTTGTACTGTTGCTTATGGACTTAGTTAACAACGAATTGGTCCCCATATATTAAGCCTAGTCTCATTAGCTTTGTTGCATTTAAGATTATATACTAATCCTCTACAATAAGTTTTATCTCTATATTCAATGTCCTCACTATGATATAATCTCTAATATCAATTAGGAATATTCATGCTATTTTTCCATAGATGGGCTGCTATTACTCCAAATCAGCGAGGGAAGTTCCTGGTTACGAGGATCCTACTGTTCTTGCTTCAGAGACCCCTTGTGAGCATATTAGTCCTTAATTTATATTTAATCTTACTACATCCTGTCCTAACTACAAATACTTATTTTCTGATATACTGGTGATTGTTTGCAGTCACGGTGGGTGAGGTAGAGGCTTTATACCAATTGTTTATGAAAATAAGCACCTCAATTATTGATGATGGACTCATTCACAAGGTACTTATATATATACATTTTGTATACTACGTTTATGTGTGTGTAATTTGTATGATTTATTTATTTGATTCTTGGAATTATGAATTCCAATATTAACTTGTCCGCGAAAATCATCCACAGGAAGAGTTTCAACTAGCACTGTTCCGCAATCAAAACAAGAGGAATCTATTTGCCGACAGGGTTAGTTTAATATACTATGTATCAAAGTGGTATTAATATATTTGATGTGCCTTAGAGGATCTCAATTGAATTAAATGGAAATTATAATACATTGGCACCGCAGATATTTGATTTGTTCGATTACAAACGCAATGGAGTGATTGAGTTCGGCGAGTTTGTCCGATCATTGGGAGTGTTTCATCCCAGTGCCCCAGTTTCCGACAAAATTGCATGTAAGAAAAAACTGGATTATATAATATCTTGTTAATATATATTTGTTTGGTTTTTTATATCATTTCTTCACTAATAGGATATAAAACATATATTGTTCTCTTTATTCGGCAGTTGCATTTAGATTGTACGATCTCAGGTGCACGGGTTTTATAGAATGGGAAGAGGTAACGTTAACGTATTATGAATATTGATTCTTCTAACTTTTATTTTCAGTAATGTTTTATTTATTTGTTTAAGTTTTCCATCTTGTAACGACTTTAATAATCTCCCACAGCTAAAGGAGATGGTCGTGGCACTGCTACATGAATCCGACCTCGTACTCTCCGATGAAGTCGTAGAAATGATCGTCAACAAGGTAACAAATATATATACATATACACACATACTTAGTTCATTGAAACAAAAAGGAGTCTAAATTGTACATACATTATATATAACGTGACCTCCATATATTTACATAAAATTAATGTACAGACATTTCGAGATGCGGATACGAAAGGTGACGGCAGAATCGACCAAGAAGAGTGGAAAGATTTCGTTTCGAAAAATCCATCCCTCATTAAAAACATGACTCTTCCGTACTTAAAGTAAGTTGTTACAAAACATTAATCAATTCATAATACGTCGCATTATTGCAGTGATCTCGAATAGTTAGAATAGAAACGTATATGGCTTATGCATTGTTATGTGGGTAATACTAATGTTCTTCCCCAACAATACCTATTATCAAGGTTACACTACGTACTCAATGCAAAAGGCACACACACACACATATATATATATATATATATTTATTTATTTTATATATATATATATATATAGGGACATAACGCTGGCTTTTCCGAGCTTTGTGGCACGAACGGAAGTCAAAGACTCGGATATTTGAAGGAGTTAATGTATGCGAACGAACGGAAGGAGTCAACGTATGCGAAGAAGGGCCTGAGCCCGAGCACGAGAACGAGACTTGATGAATGAAGGCCCGTTTTGTTTGCTATTTTGTAAATTTAAAATAATGGGTATAAGATTATGGGTGAAAACGGCACCCGAATTATCCCAAAGCGCTGAAATGCCCTTTTCTTGGAAAATATGCCGAGCCTTCTGCAATGTGTTACCTACTTTATTAGTAACGCTTGTACTAACTTCTGTATAATTTTTTGATAAGTTACGATTTTACGTAGACTTTGTACCACGTAAAAGCGCACTGTTGCTTGTTATTTATCAAAATTTCTTCGAATATGCTATACTTACGTATGAATATTATATTGTGTAGATTCGGAGTGCAATGGACCAAAAGCGGGAAGAATTACGAGGTAGCGATCCAAATAAATTATACAAGAACCCTTGTTTGATAAAACGGTGGTTAAGGATTTAATTACGTGGAGCAAAGGACAACCTACAAAAATTCTCAAGCAGTAAAGAGCAGTCAACAATCCACACAATCACCCTTAGGATAAGTCACTGGCCTAAATATCTTCATACCCGACATAGTTATTAATTAGTAAGCCCCTTTGAGCGTTATTAGCTTTTTTATTGATTTGGAGCCACGATATTTATGTAAGCATATTTATTTGCTTCACGTAATTCAAACAAACACAATCCATGATCTTTAAACAACACAATTCTCATGATATACATGATAATAATAATAAACACTAACCTTGATTCATCTTGACGGTTCGAGAAGACGTAAGTCGAGTTTCTCTCCCTTTACACTCTTTAATATATTTTCTGATGGATGAAGAATATGATAAGATAGTGTGGAGAGAGGACCGACCTAATCTATTTATAGAGTTACATTACATCAATGTAGTGGGTAGTTAATATCTCTTTAGACCAATAGGAATTAAGTCCAATTAATTAATTATTAAACCTTAATTAATAAATGGGTCATAACGTTGGTCATAACTTACATTCTCCCACTTGGCCCGCGTAATATAACTTTACGATTTAATAATCATAATTTCCGTAATACACATATTTATTTTAGCTAAATTCCGTCATAAATTGATCATTCCTTTCATCGCTATTAAGCTTAAAGGTAACAAGGATCATAGCGATCGTATGTCATTGTAACGACACGTCCCTTCCATGTATCACAGTATCAGCTCTACACTCGACACGATCTTAATGAGATATATCGTAATGGTCCACGTTATTGTCTTAGTACAGACTCATCCTATTGCGTTAATTCCTTAATGTATATATACAATCGATAATTACAAACAGGATGCATTAATTATCAGAAACATAATATTGAGCTCAGAGTGTCAAATACATAAAGTCATAAATAAGAAACATAAAACCACCGATCAATTAGGGCCTTTCATAATGCCCATCATTTCAACATGTTCATTAAATAATTTTGGTGGTAATCCTTTCGTCAGTGGATCTGCAATCATAAGCTTGGTGCTGATGTGCTCGATTGACACTCGTTGTTTCTGAACTTCTTCTTTAACGGCAAAGTATTTAAGCTCCATATGCTTAGCACCCTTTGAGTATTTGCCTTTTTAGAGAATAACACTGCTGCGGAATTGTCACAATAAATTTTAAGCGGCCTGGCCTGTCGACTGTCCCAAGACAGTAAATAAAATTCCGCAACCATAATCCTTGAACTGTAGCCTCAAAGCATGCTACAAATTCAGCTTCCATTGTTGATGCAGCAATAACAGACTGCTTCGAACTTTTCCATGAAAATGCTCCCTAGCTAATAAGAACAAATAGCCGAATGTTGACTTTCTTGTATCAACACATCCAGCGTAATCTGAAGCTGAATAGCCGATAACTTCCAAGAGATTTGATCTTCTGCAAGTGAGCATATGATCTTTTGTGCCTTGCAGATACCTTAAGACTTTCTTTGCAGCTTTCCAATGATCCATTCCTGGGTTACTTTGATATCTGCTCAACATCCCGACAGCGAAACTAATGTCCGGTCTAATACACGTTTGAGCATACATTAGACTACCAACGGCAGACGCATAAGGAATCCGTTCCATTTCTTTACGTTCTAATTCATTCTTTGGACATTGCATAAGGCTGAATTTGTCCCCTTTCTAAATTGGCGCAACACTTGATGAGCACTTTTCCATATTAAATCTTTCAAGAACCTTATTAATATATGCTTTCTGAGACAATCCCAACAATCCATGTGACCTATCACGGTATATTTCAATACCTATCACAAAGGATGCCTCACCCATATCTTTCATTTCGAAGTTCTTAGATAGGAAACTTTTAGTCTCATGTAGTAAGCATAAGTCATTAGTAGCGAGCAAAACGTCATCAACACACAGAATTAATATTATATACTTGCTCCCACTAATCTTCAAATATATACATCTATCAATGATGTTTTCTTTAAATCCGAAGGAGGTAATGGTATCATTAAATTTCAAGTACCATTGCCGCGAAGCTTGTTTCAGTCCGTATATCGACTTCTTAAGTTTACACACCATACGTTCTTTTCCTTTAATAGCGAAACCCTCAGGTTGGTCCATATAAACTTCCTCCTCTAAATCTCCATTAAGGAATGCGGTTTTCACATCCATTTGATGAATCTCTAAGTCATAATGAGCTACCAATGCCATGATAATTCTAAACGAGTCCTTTTTTGAAACAGGTGAAAAGGTCTCTTTATAATCAACGCCGTCTTTCTGGGTAAATCCCTTCGCAACAAGTCTAGCTTTATGTCGTTCTATATTGCCATTAGAGTCGAGTTTGGTCTTAAAGACTCATTTACACCCAACTCTTTTACAACTTTCAGGCAATTCAACGAGATCCCGGACGTCATTATGTTGCATTGATTTTAATTCGTCTTTCATGGCGTCAAACCACTTAACAGAATCTCCACTTTTCCACGGCCTGTGAAAACGAAACTGGATCATCATTTATTCCTAAGTCAACTTCTGACTCTTGTAGATATACCACATAATTATTAGAGATAGCAGATCGTCTTTGTCTTTCTGATCTTTTTAATTGTTGTGGTTCATTAACGACAGGTTCTTCAGGTGTGATTTCATTGTGGGGTGTTCCAACATTTATTTGTTGTTCCTGTGCGGGATTTTGAATAATTGTTGGAACGACAACTTGAGTAGAAGTTAAAGGTATGGGGATCTCCACCCTAACTACTTGAATATCCCTTTACGTGGTTCAACACTCCCACTAATTTCACCATTTTCAATGAACCGTGCATTTCCAGTTTCAATAATTCTCGTATGTGGTTAGGACAATGAAATATATACCCCTTCGACTTTTCTGGGCAACCAATGAAGAATCCATTGGTCGTTCTTGCATCCAATTTTCTTTTATGTGGATTATAAATTTTTATTTCTGCCTTGCAACCCCAAACGTGCAGGTGCCTTAAACTAGATTTCCTTCCCGTCCACAGTTCAAAAGGAGTTTTCAAGCTGCCTTACTAGGAACCCTATTTAATAAATAAACGGCAGTTTTCAAACAATACATCCACAACGATGGGGGCAAAGATGAGCAACTTAACCTGCTCCTAACCATATCCATTAATGTACGATTTCGTCTTTCTGCAACACCATTTTGTTCAGGTGTGCCTGGCATCGTGTATTGAGCACATATGCCATCATTTTCGAGGAATTTAGCGAACGGACCTGGACATTGTTCGCTCTCATTATATCTTCCATAATATTCGCCACCTCGGTCAGATCTTATAATTTTCACCTTTCTGCCTAACTGTCGCTCAACCTCGGTAATAAACACTTCTAATGCGTTTAGCGATTGAGACTTTTCATGCAATAAATAGACATAACCGTAACGTGAAAAGTCGTCAATAAAGGTGATGAAATACTTTTCTCCACCAAAAGATGGAACATCAAAAGGTCCGCAAATGTCAGTGTGTATAATTTCTAGGAGCTGCGTACTTCTTGTGGCTTTACCTTTATTTGTGTGATTCGTGTGTTTTCCTTTAATACAATCCACACATATACCGAGATCAGTAAAATCCAAGTCTGAAAGGATTTCATTCTTTACGAGTCTCTGTATTCTTTCTTTGAAAATGTGACCCAATCGTTTATGCCACAGATATGCTGAACTTTCGTTCAATAATCCACGTTTCATGCCAACGTTATGATGCGAGATCATAGGAGTCTCAGCGAAGTCATTATCGAGATTCAATTTATATAAATCATCACGAATCACACCGGAACCATAAAAAATATTATTTTTATTTAAACTGGAACATCCATTTCCAAACTTAAACGTAAAACCAGCAGAATCAAGTTTTGATAAAGAAACTAAGTTACGGGAAATAGAAGGAACATAGAAAGTCTGAAAAATATCTAAATGATGTCCAGTACTTAAAATTAAACATAAGTTTCAATTGCTTCAACTGATGCCTTGACTCGATTCCCCATGTGCACAAATCTTTCATTTGGGCTACGATATTTAGCCACATTATCCCTTATTTTATCCTTCATCCTCGAACATTGTCAGCATGTTAACTTACTAATCGCTTTAGAGTATTGAGTCTATTATAGTAGAGGAAAGACGATTATGGCATGCTATATCTGGTTGTGGTAGTCTATTTTATTTATTTGAAAAAAAAAAGAAAAAAAAGAGATATCGGAAAAAGGAAAAAAAGAAGGAAAAAAAAGAGAAAAAAATATGTAGAAGAAAAAATATATTACTTGAAAAAAAAAAGAGGTTTACAATAGATTTTTAGAATTATTTTCATGAGTTCTTAGTTATAGTTTTGAGTGTGTTTTAATAGTCATACCAGTTCCCGCTATTTGAGTCGTATTTTTGTCAAAGTCGATTTCCTTCCTCTGAGTAAAACCTTTGACCACTAATCGAGCCTTGTATCTGACCAGCTTGCCATCATCCTTCGTCAATTTGTACACCCATTTGTTCTTGAGTGTCTTCTTTCCTTTTGGCATTCGAACCAACTCGTACGTATCATTCTTCTTCAGAGAATCCATCTCATCTTGCATGGCCTTTATCCAACAATATTTGTCCCTACAAGATTTTACATCTTGGAAGCTCTCTGGCACCCCTTCGTTAGTAATCAAAATATAATCAGAACTTGGATACCTCGTAGATGGTTGGCGTTCCCTAGTTGACCTTCTCTACTGAGGTTCAACTGCTTCTTGCACATCTGAAGGCTCCCCCTGCTCATTACCTTCAGTGTGTTCATCTACGACATGTTCATCATCATCAGTGGCTGGCTCTTCTGGTTCAGGTTCTGATTGTTGCATTCCTTCCTCCGTGGCACCGTCATATGGAATGCGGACTGGTGTATAATCGACAACACCGCCACCTGTGGATTTTGTCACATCGACATCTGAGTCTCCCATGATCTCGTGCTTATGGGATACCACATCGCGACTTCGAACAGTCTTCTTCTTCTTTGGATCCCAAAGCCTGTAGCCAAACTCCCCGTCTCCATACCCAACAAAGATGCAAGGATTCGATTTATCATCGAGCTTCGATCTTTGTTCCTTGCAGCCAAACACTCTCAAATGTGAATATGAGATGTCTCTACCGGTCCACACCTTCTCTGGTATATCGAAATTCAACGCCGATGAAGGTAGTCATAAGATAGATTGCAGTATTGACAGCTTTCCCCCAAAATGACTTAGATAGATTAGCCATCTTGAGCATCACTCGGACTCTCTCCATAATGGTCCGATTCATTCTCTCCCCGACACCATTTGCTGAGGTGTGCCAGGAACTGTCTTCTCACGCCTAATGCCCTGCTTCATGGAATAATCTCTGAACTCCCGAGACATGTACTCACCACCATTACCTGGCGTAGACACTTTAGCGGCATTCCCGTTTCTCTTTCCACCATTACATTGAACTTCTTAAAATAGTAGAACACCTGGTCCTTCGTCCGCAACAGATATACCCAGGTCTTGCGAGACGCATCATCAATGAAGGTCAGAAAATATTTACTGCCTCCCAAAGATTCGACTTCCATGGGTCCGCATATGTCAGAGTGTACCAACTCCAACTTCTTCATTCGCCTGGTTGAGTTCTTCGCAAATGAAACTCTATGTTGCTTCCCAAATAAGCAATAATCGCAAGGGTTCAGCGCTTTCTCCTTGGCTATTGGTATGAGGGACTTTCTTGCCAAGACATTCAACCCCTTCTCTCCTACGTGAGCCAGCCGTCTGTGCCACAAATTTGGAGAAGCATCATCTTCAACTGCGTTCAGCTGGTTAGCACATATCGTTGCGTGCATCTTAAACAGCGAGCAGCATAGCTTTCCTCTCGCTACCACCAACGATCCCTTCATGAGTTTCCAGTTGTTATTCGCCATCTCGTTGTAGTATTCTTTGTTGTCCAACACCTTCACAGAAATCAGGTTAAGCCGCAGGTCTGGAATGTGTCGCATATCTTTCAGCCGTAATGTGCACCCTACGCTCGTCTGGATACAGATATCACTGATCCCCACTATTTTAGAAACACTTTGGTTACTCATCTTGGTAGTTCTAAAGTTTCCCGCCTTATATGTGGAGAAGTATTCACGCCTTGAAACACAATGGTAGGAGGCACCAGGGTCCACTACCCATTCGGTGCTTGCATCGGCAACATGACAGCAGTCTGCTTCATTCACCAGAGTAACCTCTCCTCCATCGTTGGAGGCGATTGCAGACGTGTTCTTGTCATCATCTTGTTTCTGTTTTCTGTTTAGAAGCCTACAGTTTCTTTGTAAGTGGCCAATTTTTCCACAATGGTAGCACTTCCTCATCCCCTTGGACTTGGATCTATCTTTCGACTTATCGTATCTTTTTGGTCCTCTACTCTTGTCAGACCCCTATTCTCCGTGACAAGGGCCTGGTTTTCCGTACTGGTACTGACAGCATCTTTTCTTCGCAGCTCTTCATTGTAGAGTCTGTTTTTCACCGTTCCATCGTGACTTTACCACTTGGTGCCGAGTTAGTGAGCGATACCACCAACGTATACCAGCTATCTGGTAGAGATCACAGTAGTAGACATGCTTGTAGCTCATCATCAAGGATTAGACCAGCACTCGTGAGTTGAGTTACCAGTCCTTCAAAGTCATTCAGATGTTCAGCAACTGATCGTCCCTCGTTCAACTTCACATTCATGAGTTTTCGCATCATGAATACCTTGCTCAACGCATTTGTCACCTCGTACATACCCTCCAATTTCGTCTAGAGTTTGTAGGGGTCTGTCTCATTTCGGACGTGGTTGTAGAGGCTTATGTCCACCCATTGGCGGATCACACCTAGCGTCTTTCTTATCAATTTCTTCCATAGGTCAGTTCCCGCCTTCGAGCATCTTGCCTGTATTTTCGATTGGATCATGGAGGTCTTCGCAATAAAAGTAATCCTCCATCCTTGATTTCCATATGGAGTAATTCGTTACTGTCAGCTTGATCATTCATCCGTCGTTCTCCATGGCCGTCAAAATCTACCAGTAACCTTTTAGTATCTTTTCTGATGTGGAAGATCAGTCAAAGCTGCAACCACAGATCATACTCAGAATACTATTAGGCTCTGATACCACTTGTTGGGAATGGTGGTGGGCCCCGCGGTGGTCAGTGGACCCCGCAGTGGAACAGGTCTCGGTTTGGCTCGGTAAGACGATCGGGAGAAGTGGGACCCACGGAGTAAATTTTGTGGGACCCGCACAGTAACTACCACGGTAAAAATAAAATTACCGTAAGGTAAGAAAGAACACCAGAACTTTAACGTGGAAAACCCTCTGTTAACGAAGAGGGAAAAACCACGGCCGAGTCGGCAAAATCTTCACTATAGTAAAATTACAACTCTCGAATTTTTACTATCTCACTTTTACCACTCGTATTTACCTCACACCTCTCTGTGGATGTGGAACCCTATCAGTTTCTACTTGAACTGATAACCTCACAATTCAATTGAACTACTTCTCTCTATTTAGTAAAACTCGAATGAGCTTGTGATGATAATAACTGAAGAATCCTCAGCCTATTTATAGATGTCTTCAGCTCTTTTGGACTGCTTGAAACGGATGGCCAGGAATGTGCCGCGTCGCCCTTCAATATGAACTGTTCATTAAATTATTATATATAAAATAATATTATAATAAAATAGTATTTTATTATTTTTCTTTCTTGGTGGGCGTTCTCTTTGGATGGCTGCACCAACAGCTTTAATACAATATGATGAAACACACATTATTACTAAGAGATGTACTACGAACTGACGATTCAATATGTATATGTTTCGATTACGTAATTCTGGGTACTGTTTTGTTATATAATTTCTTGTGATTAATAGGTTGATACATAGGTGAGTTGACTATGAACAACTAAACGTGACACAAGACATTTATGACAAATATTTGAGTTTTGAATAGTTTCTAGATTTGAATAAGATGAAGTTTCTGGTTTTAACGAAGTATTGATTTTGAAAATATGAAGTTGAATAGCTTATCAGGAATTAATTAGTAAATCAGAAAAGGAAAAAGAACTGTACAAAGTCAACCGTTGCATGTAATAAATAGTTGTCTCAAACAATGACAATTGGAATAACAATTCTTTGGCTTATGTACATGACAAATCACCTGACAATGCAGTACGTAATAATGCAATCAATAAATAATCATGAAAGGAACAATCGAACTATTCAAACAATTAAGACAGAGTTGTATATATGCGCTAAGCTCTCAATGATAATGGTAATTTATCGACTTATGTATCTATCCTCTATTATAGTAAGACTCTCGAGGCATTAAAGTAAATGGCTCATTGAAAAAAAAGTATATATACATTATATATATAAACGTCACCGCCATATATTTACATAAAATTAATATACAGACATTTCGCCACGCGGATACGAAACGCGACGGCAGAATCGACCAAGAAGAGTGGAAAGAATTCGTTTCAAAAAATCCATCCCTCATTAAAAACATGATTCTTCCGTACTTAAAGTAAGTTGTTACAAAACACTAATCAATTCATAATACGTCCAATTATTGCATTGATCTCGAAATAGTAAGAATAGAAACGTATATGGCTTATGCATTGTTCATGTGGGTAATACTAGTGTTCTTCCCCAACAATGCCCTATTATCAAGGTTACACTGCTATTATCAAGGTTACACTGCTATTATCAAGGTTACACTGCGTACTCAATCGCCAATGCAATAAACGGCACACACACACACACACACACACATATATATATATATATATTTGTTTTATTTATATATATAGGGACATAACGCTGGCTTTTCCGAGCTTTGTGGCACGAACGGAAGTCGAAGACTCGTATATTTGAAGCGGAAGTGCGAACGAACTGAAGGAGTTAATGTATGCGAAGAAGGGCCCGAGCCCGAGCACGAGCACGAGACTTGAGGAATGAAGGCCCGAATTTTGTTTGCTATTTTGTAAATTTAAAATAATGGGTATAAGATTATGGGTGAAAACGGCACTCGAATTATCCCAAGGCGCTGAAATGCCCTTTTCTTGGAAAATATGGGGCCGAGCCTTCTGCAATGTGTTACCTACTCTATTAGTAACGCATGTACTAACTTTTGTATAATTTTTTGATAAGTTACGATTTTACTTAGACTTTGTACCACGTAAAAGCGCACTATCGCTTGTTATTTATCAAAATTTCTTCGAATATGCTATACTTACGTATGAATATATAGCGTATAGATTCGGAGCGAAATGGACCAAAAGGGGGAAGAATTACGAGGTAGCAATCCAAATAAATTATGCAAGATGCCTTGTTTGATAAAATGGTGGTTGATGATTTAATTACGTGGAGCAAAGGACAACCTACAAAAATTCTCAAGCAATAAAGAGCAGTCAACAATCCACACTATCACCCTTTTCTAAAGTTTGGTGGTTTAACAAATATTATAAGTTTGGGACCCTCAAGAAGAAGTGAGATCAACTCTTTACGGCTAAAGATGGCATGCAAAAGTCTCACATTGGTTAACATATTCAAGAGAAAATCATGCATGCAATCTTCAAGGCTGCGCATGACCCACAATATGTAAATATGACTAAGGGACAAGAAAAAAGCAACTTCTATTATTATTTATACAAGCATCGAGCATATCAAAGAGCTGGAGATAGAAAGTGGGAGCTAAGGCCATTACAAAGTGAAAAGGAGGCAGCTCTCGTGAGCTTTATTCCCACGCACATCACCAATCCAAACCTCACTAAGCAGCTCTCACCGGCCACTCATATTATCGAACCCACGTTTTAGAATGGAGCAGCGAGCACGAGGCCACCGTAGACTACCTTCGCGGCGACGAGAGTTCAAAGAAAAGGAGTAGCTAGCTCACACGACGGGAGACATCGGGGCGACGCTTAACGACTCGGTTATCGTAAGGGACGAATTTTGTATTTTTATTTAGACGTTGGCAACGATGCTTTCCTTTGATTCGTCGTTGTTTTCGTTCTTTAATATGCTAGCGTAAAATATTACGTGATTTAGGCCATTTGAGGCCGGATTATGAGTTCGTCTTAATGTTATTCGTATCGTATTTAATCGTATGAGTCGAGTTATGTGTTTTATGCTTGAGTTTATTGCTTGCGTGTGTCTGACCAACATATGCACGATATTTGATTGGTTTATGAGACGGACAAAGTGATTAGACCGGTTAGAACGATAAATATAAAGCACCACGGCGTAAACCGACAATAAATGGAATTCGCTTTCGTACTTGTGGTTTCTGAGGTCTTAGGCGCCGAAAGCGTCTAAACTCGGGGAATTTCATATATGTTAAATGTGTGCGTAGAACTACAGTCATATAGACATATAGGGATTGGTTCTCTATCGCATAGGATAGTTATTGCGGGACAAACGAGTAGTGATTATTTTAGGAAATTCTACCTTGACTGAGACTCGTTTTGGTTATTTATTATTGAATGCGTGAAGACGTAGGAATAATTCGTGCCGAGCATGCGCCTTGATCACGTTGTCAATTGATTTTTCGATCGTTAATCGTTTGTATTTGCTTATTTCCGTTTTTATCAAGTTTTATATTAAAAATAAAAATCATAAAAACACCATATTTAAAAATCACTTCAGTCTAAATTCAATTTCGGATTAATATTTTAAAATTAATCGAGTTGTCCTCGTGAATCAATACTTGGACTCACACCATTTTATACTACTTGCACGACCTATTACGCTTGCTAGTATTCGAGCGTGTCAAATTTTTGGCGCCGTTGCCGGGGATAGCGGTATCATTAATTTTAAGTTTTGTTTCTGAGTTTAGTTTAGATATTTTTATAAATTTTTATTAGTATTTTTATTGTTATATATTTTTTTTCTTGTAGTTGAAGCGTTGTTATTAATAATATTAATATTATTTTCATTATAGCATCATCATTTTATTTTTATTTTTGTTTTAGCACTATTATTATTTTTATTTTTCCGTACGTCATTACTGCTTTATATATATATATATATATATATATATATAAAATCTCTAAAAAATTTATTATTATTATTCTTATTATATTTTCTTTGTAGTAGAAGCATTATTATTTTTATATATAAATATTACTATTTTTAGTATATTATTATTAGCATTACTATTATTATAATTATCATCATCTATATATATATATATATTCATTATTATTATTGTTGTTGTTATTATTATTATTTTCTTAAGTCATCACTACTTTATTATTATTTTTTTACGACACTTATTTACGTTGATTTTAGATCCTTTGCAGAAATATTATTCGGTGCACACGAAGCTCAAATAAGGGACAATTACTATTCGACGCGGAAATGGAAGCGACGTCCCAACGCAACAACCGCAATCGTAGACAGAAAATGGAAGACCACGAACCAGAACGTCACGAGCAACACGACCACGAGATAGTTGCTCAACGACCCAGTTTGCTAAGTAGAGCACTTCCAGGCTACTTTGATGATAACGACCCAATCCTCATTTCCGAAGGACCACACAACCAGTTCGAGATAAAATCGGTTACTATACAAATAGTGACCGGTGCAGTACAATTCCACGGCCTGACAAACGAGGATGCGAATTCACATCTTTTGAAATTCTCTCAGATTTGCCAAAATATTAAGTACCCGGTGTTTCCAAAGAAGTGATACGACTAATGTTTTTTACATTTTCTTTGACAGGAAAGGCAACAGAATGATTCTCATCCTTGCCAGACGCTTCTATCACCAGTTGGGAAGAATTAACGGAATGTTCTCTGAGTAAGTATTACCCATTGTCAAGGACTAGCGAGATTCGAAGCCAACTCGTCAACTTTAAGAAAGAGGATGGTGAAACTCTAAGCGATGCTTGGACTAGATACAAGAATCTCCTAAGACAGTGCCCAAACCACAGCATACCCTTGAGCGTTCAATTGCAATCGTTCTTCCTGGGGCTTAATACACAAAATAAGCGGATCGTTGATGGAGGGTGCACACGAAGTTTATGGAGTTAGCCGACGAGGACGCACTCCAAGCCATAGAGCGGATTCAGCCTACCCCCCGAAATACACGGAGCAAGATTTGGATCAACGTAATGCCGGCGTGCATGAGCTAAGTGGATCCATGGAAGCACAAGTAGATGCCATCTACCGAATGTTGGACGCAATGAAAGGAAAAAAGCCCGAGACAGTTCATCACATCCAAAACAGATCAAGGAACACATACTCTAACACATACAATCCTAGCTGGAGAGATCATCCAAATCTATCTTATGGTAACTCAAATTACTTAAAGCCATCAAATTCCCAAAATCATCAAGAACATGTACCATTTCAAAAACATCAAGGGCAACACGATGTCATTCCGTCGAAACAAAAAGCAACTTGGGAGGAAGCATTGGAGGAAGTAGCTGAGCTAAAAGCAATGCAAACCAATTTGAATGCCGATTTGAGTCGTCGGACAGATGATCGATTTCAGAAACTAAAAGCTCAAGTAGACACAAATTTCTAGGATATAAACGCATCGATACAGAATTTGGTGAAACAGTAGGACAACTTGCAAATACGGTGTCGGAACGCAAACAAGGCACGCTTGCGAGCGACACCGAGAAGAATCCTATAGAGTATGCAAAAGCCATCAAGCTATGGAATGGGAAGACACTCGAGTCAATTCCAAAGACTAAGAAGGCGGACGAAGAAATCCAAACAGATGACGCTAAGAACACATCCACAATCACTGACAATGATGTCTCCGACCAAACCAAAATTTATCCGTCGTTCGAAAAGAAGGCCGAGCCGCTACCACCGATAAAGATTCGACCACCATTTCCAGCCGCACTACGAAAGCAAAAACGTGATAAGCAATTTGAGCCTTATATAAATATCTTTAAGAAACTTGCGATAAATATTCCTTTGGTTGAAGCTCTTTTGCAGATTCCGAAGTATGCAAAGTTCATCAAGGAGCTATTATCGAATTGGAACAAGTTAGAAGAACATGGTACGATAGCCCTCAACGAAGAATGCTCAGCTGTACTACAAAGGAAGCTGCCAACAAAAATCAAAGACAGGGGGAGTTTCTCTATCCCTTGCTCGATAGGCTCACTTTCATTGACTAATGTTTTATGCGATTTAGGTGCAATCATTAACCTGTTACCTTTTTCTCTTCTTAAGAAGCTAGGGCGAGCCGAAGCATACATCCACGATACTACAGCTAGCGGATAGGTCCATCACATACCCACGAGGATTCATAGAGGATGTGCTAGTATAGCTGGGAGAATACTACTTTCTGGCTGAGTTTGTAGTATTGGACATGGAGGAAGATACAGATATGCCATTGATACTTGGGAGACCATTTTTAAACACGGAAAGAGCTTTAATCGACGTTGGTAATGGTAAACTTATTCTACAAGTAGGGGACGAGAAAGTAGATTTTGATGTTTACAAGGCAATGAAACACCCTACGGATGATTATTCATGTTCCTTTATTGATAGTATTTATTCATATGCTTTTGAGTATTTTAAAGTTTTCAGGAATAAGGATGAGTTAGAAGCATGTCTAACCGTAGAATTGGATAATCGAGAAGATATGAAGTATGTCATGTCAAGCCTAGACGCGAACTCCTCACAGAAAGACGGTTAAACCGAGAATTGAACCGCTCAATCGACCTTTAGGAGAACAGCCACGACCATCAATGGAAGAACCTCCGAATTCGGATTTAAAACCCTTACCAGATCATCTTAAGTATGTTTTTCTTGGCACCGCTGATACTTTACCAGTGATTATTTCTTCTTCACTAACATGTCTCATGGAAGAAAACTTTTAAGAGTGCTAAGGGAGCATAAGCGAGCGTTCGCATGGAAGGTGGCCGATATAAAAGGAATAAGCCCGACAATCTGCATGCACAAGATATTAATGGAGGATTCATATAAACCGGTCGTACAACCACAAAGGCATCTGAATCTAACTATGCAAGAAGTAGTGCAAAAGGAGGTAATCAAGCTTTTGGACGCATGTATTATTTATCCTATTTCTAATAGTGCATGGGTTAGTCCAACAGAAGTTGTTCCTAAAAAAAAATTGGTATGACCGTTACTAAGAATGTTTCCAATGAATTGATTCCAACTAGGACTGTTATGTGATGGCGTGTTTGCATAGACTATAGGAAGTTGAATGATGCCAACCGTAAATATTATTTCCCTCTCCCTTTTATCGATCAAATGTTGAAAAGCTAGCTGAACATGAATTTTATTGCTTCCTCAATGGTTATTAAGGTTATAATCATATTTCTGTAGCACCTGAGGATCAAGAAAAAACTACTTTTACTTGTCCTTACTGTACTTGTGCTTATAGACGTATGCTATTTGGATTATGTAATGGCCCAGCTACTTTTCAGAGATGCATGCTAGCTATTTTTCATGATGTTGTTGTAAAGTTAATGGAAATTTTCATGGATGATTTTTCTGTATTTGGTTCTTCGATTGACGTGTGCCTCAATAACTTAGCTTTTGTTCTTAAACGATATGAGGAGACTAACCTTGTATTGAATTGGGAAAAAATGTCATTTTATGGTACAAGAAGGAATAGTTCTCGAACATAAGGTATCGCACAAGGGAATCGAGGTAGATCGGGCCAAGATATATGCAATTGAGCAGTTATCACCACCCACTTCAATAAAGGCAGTTCGGAGTTTCTTGGAACATGCAGGATTCTATCGGCGTTCCATTGAGGACTTCTCAAAATAGCTAAGCCTTTATCTAAGTTGCTTGTCAACGATGTTGTTTTTAACTTTACCGATGAGTGCTTGCAGGCTTTTCAAACATTAAAGGAGAAACTCACCACCGCCCCCATAATTGTCACACCGAATTGGACTTTACCATTTATATTGATGTGCGACGCAAGCGATGGTGCAATCGGCTCTGTTTTGGGACAACGCAAGGTTAAGATATTTCAGACCATCTACTATGCCAGCAAAACCCTAGACGATGCACAGAGAACCTATGCTACCACCGAGAAGGAGTTACTAACTGTGATATTTGCTGTTGATAAATTTCATTCTTACCTTTTGTTGAACAAGGTAATCGTGTGCACTTATCATGCTGCACTTAGACACTTATTCGCTAATAAAGATGCAAAGCCTAGGTTGATTCGTTGGATTTTACTGCTTCAAGAATTCAACTTAGAGATACGTGATAAAAAAGGTGTCGAAAATGTGATAGTTGATCATATATCTAGGTTAGACACTTCACATAAGCGGGATAAGGAAGTAGCAATTGACGAGTGTTTTCCTGATGAACAATTGTATGCACTACACGATACGTCTTTACCTTGATATGCGGATTTTGCGATTATGCTGCTACATGTGATATTTTGACAGGCTTGGCTTTTCCTCAGAAGAAGAAATTTCTTTCTAATACAAAGTATTACCTATGGGACGATCCATTCTTGTTCAAAATCTGCTCAGATCAGGTAATCCGGTGATGCATTCCCGTCGAAGAGGTAAATTCTGTCCTAACTCATTCTCATTCCGGTTTGATGGGGGGACATCACGGGCCAACTAGAACTGCATTTAAAGTGCTTCAATCAGGTTTATTCTGGCCCACTTTATTCAAATATGCTCATGCTTATGTTGCTTCTTGTGATCGTTGTCAACGTACTGGTGCAATTTCTAGAAAACATGAGATGCCTTTAAATATTATGTTAGAAGTTGAGCTATTTGATTTTTGGGGTATTGATTTTATGGGATCGTTTCCTACTTCACACTCTAATAATATATTCTCGTTGCAGTAGATTATGTGTCTAAGTGGGTCGAGGCTGAAGCATGTAGGACTAATGATGCACGTGTTGTTATTCGCTTTCTTAAGAAAAATATATTTACTCGCTTTGGTACACCATGTCCAATAATTAGTGATTGTTGAGGTATATGCCCTAGATGTCGTACGAGGACTGGGAGTACGAGGGAATTTGCTAATTGTGTAGTGTTTAGTGATGTAATTTGATTACTTCTATTAATGGAATGATATTATTCAAAATTAATTTATTATTTGATAAATAAATTAAAAGGCAAATTATTAATTAGTCTAAAGATTTCACCTCGTAGTCTGGGTGAATAAGACAAATTAATAAAACCCAAATATTGGCAGTTCAGTTACTGATTCTGTGGGGACAGAGAGGGGCACCAGTAAGCTGAGATACTGCAATATTAAAATAGTCCACAAGTCTAAGTCTCCAGTAGGGTGACTGGATTGACAAGTACGACTTGTTTGTCGATGGGTCCAATACGGTTGTGCCAACCATTCACTTGGGAAGTGGGAGCCCAGGACAATGATACAAGATGAATCAGATGATTATCTGTATTTGAACACTGACTCGTAATCGAACGATCACACGCTTGGATTGCCCTTGATCGATCGATTGACTGTAGTAGTATGCGTGAACCTTAGATCGAAAGGGTTAACTTGGGGTTGGTCTTGAGGTCTTGACTTGTCACTAGTTGCTAGGCCCGTCTGGTCGGTGGCGTGGGTCAGCGGCAAAATGCGGTCTTGACTTTTCGATGCAACTGCCAGTTGAACTGCGGAGCGGGATTTACGGTCTCGATTAATTCGAGGTTAACATCCTATGGCAAGTTTAATGTTCTGAAATTTATCCAAATCTCTGGCCAGAGCATACAATTGACTCGTGATAGTCGTGGAGGGCAGTATAGGTATTTTCACCGACATAAACGACATAGAGTCGAGTTCTGTAAGTTTGACTATGCGTGACTTTCACTCGATCGGAACAAACGTAAAAGGTTTATACGTATGACGAAAATCTACAGTCGGTTCGTGGATTGTGATTAGATCAAATTCGTACTCAACTTGGGATCTGTTTGGTACCACAAGGCTGGCTAGGTGAATACCGAACTCCTAGATACCTCCTAGGCCGGTTGAGACGAACTAAGAGAGTCGGGCTTAAAAGGGCAACCGACACAACGTCATCATCAGAGAGAGAGATAAGGCTATGTCCTAGATTGAGACATTAGGGATTGGGGCTTGGCCAAAACCCTGATCGACCGAAAATACTAAGTTTGACTAGTGAGGGGTAAAATGGTCTTTTCATTTCACCTCACGATATATTTTTGAAATAAAATATTGGATATTGAATATTTAGTATATGATTTAAATTAGATTTAGATCTTTATTATTGTCTTAGAGAAATAATATTATTTAATTTAGAATTAAATAATATACCTCAGATATATATAAGTTTCGAATTTTATTAGATAAAATTTCGAAAATTATTAAATATATTTATATTGGATATTATATATTTAAAATATACTAAATATAGTATTTTATTTAATTAAGATATTGGATATTTAAATAATTAAATCTAAACTTTGAATTTTGAATTCGTTACTTGATAAAACGAAGACTTGGTAAAAGTGGAGGTGTGAGGAATTTTCTCCCACCACCTCAACCTATTTTTGGCCTATCTTAAGTGATATAAATCAGGATTTTCGAGATCCTAAAGAAAGAAGAAGCTAAATTTTCGAAATTTGAGTTCAATATAGGAAAAACTAAGAGTTTTCTCCGCTCACCACTTTCTCTCTCGCACTCTCTCTCTCGGGGGCAGCAAGCAGCTCGTTCTTGGCCTAACCACACTTGCACGAACAGCTGTGACGTTAGTGAGGTGCCGGCATGACGATCTTGCGCAAAAGAAGGCGTCCCGTTCGCGTGCTTTTGGCGTAGGAGAGGGGCACTACGCCTCGGAGATTAGAGGATTCGAAGCTAGCCATCGTCGAGAGATTTCAACAAAGTATCATGGCGGATCCCTTATCTCTTTATGTCAATAAGTTCCCATGTTTGTAGCCGAGTGATCTTGGATAGGCGGGAAACCCCGTAAAATTTTAAAATTTCGTCGTTCTAGGAACGTGGGTCTGGAGACCCTCGGGGATTCCCAACACTTAGTTATACTTTTGAGTGTGTTTTAATAGTCATACGAGTTCCCGCTATTTGAGTCGTATTTTAGTTGGTATAGAGCATAGACGGGAAAAGCGATTTTTAGTGACTAACATGCATGACATTAAAAGCTCACTTGTCCCACATGTCACACCCTTATTATCCTGAGACCCACTACAACCACTGATGAAGACCTTTTGATTCGGGCATGAGACTACTGTGTGATTATGATGTGATATATTTGCAAGCATAGAGTAATATCATTCTATGTTGTGAGTTGAGCGCTTTTATACAGATCCCATTAAAATACTTCGAGCGATCCATGTGAGAGTTGTTACATGATACGTATTACGATTTTGGAAACTTTTGTACTATGATATGGTTGCGAAATATTGCTTCATGTCTCGTGTTTGGCTAGAACATTCTTTAGCTGATGACGATCTCGACCGAGTTTTTTTTTTTGTTTCTGGGAATAAAGATGAGAATTCATTTAGTGACGTCGTAAAATCCTAACTTGATTTAGTTTATTCCGCTTTTATGATCGAGGACGATCGAAGCTAGTTTGGGGGTTGTTGATAAGTTACGATTTTACGTAGACTTTTTACCTCGTAAAAGCGCACTATTGTTTGTTATTTATCAAAATTTCTTCGAATATGCTACACTTACGTATGAATATTATATTGTGTAGATTCGGAGCGAAATGGACCAAAGCGGGAAGAATTACGAGGTAACAATTATACAAGATGCCTTGTTTGATAAAATGGTGGTTAGAGGATTTAATTACGTGGAGCAAAGGACAACCTACAAAAATTCTCAAGCAATAAAGAGCAGTCAACAATCCACACTATCACCCTTTCCTAAAGTTTGGTGGTTTGACAAATATTATAAGTTTGGGACCGTCAAGAAGAAGTGAGATCAACTCTTTACGGCGACGCATGCAAAAGTGTCACATGGGTTAACATATTCAAGAGAAAATCATGCATGCAATCTTCAAAGCTGCGCATGACCCACAATGTGAGTAAGGGACAAGAAACAAAGCAACTACTATTATTATTATTTATACAAGCATCGAGCATATCAAAGAGCACGAGGGTGGAGATAGAAAGTTGGAGCTAAGGCCATTACAAAGTGAAAAGCAGGCAGCTCTCGTGTGCTTTATTCCCACGAACATCCCACACATATCTCCACTCACGCACATCACCAATCCAAACTTCACTAAGCAGCTCTCACCCACTCATATTATCGAGCTCACGTTTTAGAATGCGTGCGTAAAACTGACCAGTAATAGAATTCAGTTTCGTACGTGTGATTTCTGAGGTCTTAGGCGCCGACGTCTAAACTCGGAGAATTACACAAATGTTAAATGCGTGCGTAGAA
Organism: Craterostigma plantagineum; assembly: GCA_027422505.1. NCBI lineage: Eukaryota > Viridiplantae > Streptophyta > Magnoliopsida > Lamiales > Linderniaceae > Craterostigma > Craterostigma plantagineum. Next base: position 795,525 of record JAPQWV010000183.1, on the reverse strand, counting down.
ACTACAGTCATATAAATATATATATGGATTGGTTCTCTATCGCATAGGATCGTTATTGTAGGACAAACGGGTAGCGATTATTTTTGGAAATTCTACCCCGATTGAGACTCGTTTTGGTTGTTTATGGTTGATGGCATGAAGATGTAGGAATAACTCGTGCCGAGCTGCGCCTTGATCAAGTTGTTGCTATGACGCCCATGGCCGATGAGGGCGGTGAGTGATCGGCAGTGCCAGAGAGGTGTACGGACAAGGAGCGACTCATGGCAGGCTTCAAGGCTAATGGGTACATGAACGAACCGATCCGACACCCGAATGAGAGGGGATCCTAAGACTGGCAACGTATGGGCATGTTATGCTAAGAAACGTATAATAGAATTGATAGTACTACTCATATCACCAAAGGTCGTCCTACCTTTTCGGGAGTCCATCTATAGAAACTTCGAAGTTAAGCGTGATTGACTTGGGGCAATCTAGAGATGGGTGAGCCCATGGGAAGTTCCGGGTGCGTGTGAGCGAGTGCACGATGCACGCTGAAATGTTAAATGTGGTACAGTGGGCCAAACTATCAGTCGGAGTGTGGTGGACCCAACCCCACTAGTCCCGGTAGGGACCGATGCTACAGTGACACCCGGTATGGGACGGGACGTTACAGGTGGTATCAGAGCACAACCTCTCGCAGTACGGTGCTGGTTCGGGGACGAACTAGGCGGAAGCTAGTGGGCATGTGATGCCCAGGGCCGATGAGGGCGGGGAGTGATCGCCGGTGCCAGAGAGGTGCACAAACAAGGAGCGGCTCCTGACAGGCTTCTAGGCGAAGGGGTACATGAACGAACCAATCCGATACCCGAATGAGGGGGGATCCTGAGACTGGCAACGTATGGGCCTGTCAGGCTAAGAATCGTATGAGAGAATTGATAGTACTACTCATAACACCAAAGGTCGGTCTACCTTTCCGAGAGTCCATCTATAGAACCTCTGAAGTTAAGCGTGCTTGACTTGGGGCAATCTAGGGATGTGTGACCCCCTGGGAAGTTTCTTAGGGTGCGTGTGAGCGAGTGCACGAAGCACGCTGTAAGGTTAAATGGTGGTACAATGGGGTCAGACTATCAGTCGGAGTGTGGTGGAACCAACCCCACTAGTACCGGTAGGGACTGATGCTACAGTGACACCCGGTATGGGACGGGACGTTACAGTTGTCAATTGATTTTCCGTTCGTTAATCGTCGGTATTTGCTTGTTTGCGTTTGTATCTAGTTTGATATTAAAAATAAAAATCATAAAAACACCATATAGAAAAATCGCTTCAGTCTAAATTCAATTTCGGATTAATATATTAAAATTAATCGAGTTGTCCTCGTGGATCGATACGTGGACTCACGTCCATTTTATAACTACTTGCACGACCTATTACACTTGCTAGTATTCGAGCGTGTCATTTTTGGGAAGAAACATAAAGATGATTATTGTTAAAGAGTAGGCTGATTTGGTGGTCTTGTATTTGAGGGAAAGGTAATTTCGTATCAAACTCACTCCTATATCGGAGAGATAAATCATGTAATTGTTGAAGTTTGCGCTGTGTTTAGCTTATAAAATGACAAATCCGTGTATTACTTTTATCTTGAGATTATAATCTTGGTTCTTCAGATAATCGTCGTGGGTAGGCCTGGGTAATGGGCCGGATTGGGCCGGTTCCGGGCCGGTTCTACCGGTTCCGGTTCCACCGGTTCCGGTTCAACCGGTTCCGGCACTGTTCCGGTTCCGGTTCCGGTTCCGGTTCTGGGACCATTTTCCCCGGACCGGACCAGAACCGCGTAGCTGGACCACGGGCCTTAAATGGGCCGGTTCCGGTTCTGGAACCGGAACCGGCCCATTAATTTTTTTTTATTTTATTTTATTTTTAATGTAATTTTTGAATTAAAAAAATAATAAATAAAAGACATTTGGGCCGGTTCCGGTTCCGAACCGGAACCGGAACCGCGGAACCGCGGAACCGGAACCGGGAACCGGAACCGGTAATCCGCGGTTCCGAGTTCCGCGAACCGGCCCAGTTCATTTTAACTGGGCCGGTTACCGGTTCCAGAACCGGATCTACCGGTTCCGTTCTGGACCGGATTAATGGGCCGGTTTTGGGCCGGTTCTGGGTTGGCCCGGCCCAAAACCCAGGTCTAGTCGTGGGGTAGTACTTTCGATAGCTGTTCAGTTCTCATTACAGACAATATTGTTGACCAAGATAAGAAAATTATATTTCATTCCAAACATGTGAAATTTACAAAATTAGCTCTCTGCACATTACACAGCAATGGTACGCCAACCATCGCCAACACCTTCACCACTTAAATAATTGATGACCTCTGCTCAGACGCCTTCACCACACAACTCAACCCTAAACTCAGTGCTTCATATCCTTTTTCGACATGATGATCCTTCAACAAATCCACATTGAATAATCATATTTCCTCCACTGATCTGAAAAATCATTTAAAATAAAAACCCAATTGAATATATATGAAAAGGCTTTTGCATAGATTATCATATATACTAACAAGGGATGTGTTAAATGCTTCCATCTTTTGGTTTCTTGGATTGGATGAATCCTCATCACTGCAGCTGCCCTTTGAATTAATACCAGCAACATCTCTTGCATCATTAATCATATTGATGTTGCTTTCGCGTATTCTCTTTCTTGTAGCTGAAATAATTAGAATTCATGGCCGGGAAATTGCTACCTGCTTGCTCCACTATCTCATTCATCGGCTGACTGTAACTATAACTCACCACTCTTGTTCTCAGCAGTAACCCTATTGAGTTCCTTTCTCGGGGCATCTTTCTGAGGGATCATCTCAGATTATTATTAGCTCTGTAAGATCTCCGTTCTTACATAATTTCACACCCAATTTTTAATTTCTGCCATATTATTACCGCACACACCTCTTTGTATGGACCACCTCCACGCCCTCGGAGCTCGGAGCCATTACTACTCTCCAATACTTCATATAGATTACAGAGTCTGTTTTAAGTCATCAAATCATGATCATTAATATCATTTCATGAACATATATACACATACCATGACCCTTCAACATGATAACCCTTCTACGACGAGTCGCCTTTGCATCGGTCCTTTGCGTCGATCAGCCACCGACCACCGTGTTAGGTCACCAGTCAAGCTCAGATTGCTCAGATGTGAGCTTGTGCGGCGGACAATGGAAGGACAAGGAGGTTATATTTATGACTTTTAAGGGCATTTTTGTAATTGCCTATTTAGTATGATGGGTTTAGATAAATTATCTTGCCTAGACACATTGGTAGGGGTGGGCATCGGGTCGGATAGTCGGGTATCGGGTAGTTCGGGTTCGGGTAGTTCGGATCGGGTTAATATTTTCACTACCCGAACCCGACCCGATCTACGGCGGCTACCCGATTGTCGGGTATATATCGGGTTCGGGTACCCGATGCCGGGTACCCGATTTTGAATTGAAAAGATATGACTAAAAATTTTATAATGCAATATACCTATCAAATATTCATGTTATATATCCTTTTATCACTTATAATATTTGGATGTTTTATATTCAATAAATATAATACATATACATATTTTTATATGTTTACTAATAAATTTCGAGAATATATTTTTAATTATTTTAATGATTTATGCATCGATAATAAAATATCACTTGTTTATTATGCAATGAAAATAAGAAATTAATAAAAAGATTATTTAAAACTTTAACACACTCACGTTAGATATCCATATCTAGACATGTTATTATATTTTTTAATATTTATGTATAAAGCTAATATATTTTCTAAAATATAATTTGTCGGGTACCCGATCGGGTTATTCGGGTAATAAATTACTACCCGATACCCGACAAATAACCCGAATTACCAGACTCGAACTACCCGAACCCGATCGGATTCGGGTAAAACCCGAATATCCGAACCCGAACGCCCACCCCTACACATTGGATGCAATACGATGGGCTTGGGCCGTGTTTGCTTTGATGGATAAAGAAGGATAAAGACTAGGATATCTAATGTAATACCGTTCAGTATAAATAAAGTCCACGTATTAAAGCCGGAATAAAACATCGGCCCGTTCTTATAATCAAGCAGGCCCGGTTAATTGGTCCGACGGGTCGGGCCAATATTATTAACCCAATCTGATTGCTACGAAAAGACCATAATATTATTATTCCACCATATCATAAAATCATCTTTTACTTCATGTGATTTATATTATAAATAGACCACACAAATTTATTCTTTGTTATATGATGATCTCATTGATATATATTCGTAAGAATAATTTATTTTTGAAACTATATATTGATGAAGTAAAATTTACTTTTATTTTTCTACAAACAATCCGAGATTATATCTTGTAAAGTGAACTAGTGCTTGGACAATCCATGTGATTAATAATCCATGCGTTATATTATATGTCTATAAAAGTGGACGCAACATTGATAGCTAATGGTAGCGGGCCCTTGCTTTATCACGGGCCATATACTGATGGACTCTTTTGAACTGAACAATATTATAACAAATAAAAAAACTTTTCTCCCAAGATATCCTACAATCTAAACGCAGCAATAAGGTAATCCTATTGGCACCCCTTTTTTCTATTTGCACCACCTAATTAATATGTAGAGTAAAACATTAATTATTTACAAATTACATACCCCATGTAAAAGGAAAGAAAGGAGTTTAATGTTAATAATTTAAGTAATATGTAAAGTAATATTCAATAAATTCTTGCCGATTAAAAAAGGCAACTTTTCCAGCTGGCGGGCATGGTAAATGAAGGCCCGCCCCGCCCTACAGGCGGGTAGCGAGCCGGTGGGCCCGGCGTCCTAAAAAATAAAAAACGAAAAAAATTATGTAATATAAAGAAAATATTAAAATAAACTAATGAAGTCGAATTACTCCTAATCAAATTTAAATTCTTTAATAAAAATTAATTTATTTTATTAAATTTAATTAAATTAGAAATTGGATCTCAAAAGTATAAAAAAAACCTATATAATTCATTTATATATTAATTTCTTTTAAAAATATTTTATGATACCGAATATTTCTTTGAATACTAGATGCGAAAGAGAGAGAATTCACATCGTTTTTTTTAGAAAAAACTTTAGTTTGGCAGGCTTGCCCGCGCGGGCTTACCCGCATGGGTCGGTCCGGGCAGCCAGCGCGCGGCCTGTTTGACAGTACTAGTGGCAGGGCGGGCAGACCCGCGGCCCGCGGGCCACGAACTGCTAGTTCTAATATGTCACTGATTAAATGAATTAATTAATAATATTTTAGTAGTTCATGCAATTAATATTATTGATTTAATGGAAAATAAGTTAATAAGAAAATATGTTTTGTTGAATCATGTGATTATTCAAAATTATCATTACAAAAATCAAGTGTTTGGGGTATAAAGAGTGGTATAGGGGGTGTAGGTAGTGTGAATAGTAGGACCCTTCTTGATATTGTCAAAATACTTCGACCTAAGAGCATATCCAATCCGCGGCGTAAAAATACAGTTAAGTCTGCACAATATTACAGCTATTACAGTGATTTTACTCCAACTCGTAAACTCTATTTTCTATACTAATTTTCACTCGAATCCATTAACTCTATTTTCTACTATATATTAAACTTTATATTATACTTATTAAAAGTCAATAAAATTATAATTTATAACCTTAGCATATTATTTAATTATCATTTTATTAAATTAAAATGAAAATGTAAATAAATAACAAGAAATTAACATTATTTTTACTTTTATTATTATAAGAATATCAAATATTAAATATAATTAAAATATTTAAAATAATATAAATAGAAAGTACAACACAATTTTTGTGTTGGATATTGTGTGTACTCTACATCTAGAGTATCTCTCCTAATCAACGCAATATTAGTGTTAGATATAAAGTCTCATTGGAGTAAAGACATACTTTACTTTTGTGTTTTACACAAAAAATAAAGTACCCGTCGGCGATGTCTAATATATAGCTCTTAAATCTAGCCGTTGGGAAAACCCCGTAATTATAGCTAGCATTTATGACAAAATAATATCATTGATTTGATTCTGATTAGTGATCTTTGTCCATTTAGCTTCTCCCATATAAGGTAGGTCAAAAAATTAATGTGATTAGCTACTTGATTGATTTCGCTTCCTTCTTTAGCTAACACCTGTTTGGAAAATGGATAATTTGATCCATAATCTTCAACAGTATATATATCGAATTTATATGCATGGGATTTTGGATTTGGGTTGGAACAGATTATCGACCAAACCGAAGTAGCTAAATGCATTGAATGTATAATATCGGTAATAAAAAAGACAGAAGCCGTCACGACCACACCTAGCCTTTAAATCGAAACACGCCAATTATTCAGTTTTCAATGATATGAATAATGATAATGATGCAGAAACAATGTCTCGAGCAAGAAAGAGAAAGTCGATTGCCAGGCAAATATGCAATTCAATGCACTTTGGAATGATGATCCAATCAACACCTTATTAGAAACGCAGATTTGCCTCACATTTAGTGCAATTTACAGGTATTCCTCCGTTGTCTGCATTTGTAAATACAATTTTATACAAACTACAATAATCAAGGAATTGAAGTGAGATTCATACGCAGATATTCTTCGGGACAGACCTTTTCTATTTAATCATATGAAAATTCATTCATTTCTTTTTCAAAGCATCATTCACCAAACCAAAAGTAAAGGGTATATGTCGTAAATTTCGTAGTTGTGTGGGCATACTCGCGACGCGGCACGTGTTCGTCATCCTAGATTACACCTCCCAATCTGAGTGGGACCCACATCGCTAAGACACGAATCACCATTTCCAAGGTGCCTTATGCCAACGTGTCTTCAGTCCAATACTAAAACAAAGCTCACTGAAATGGAACATGAGTACAAACAAACACACTTGGACCTCCGAATCTATTCCCACGCGTTAAACTCTCTTGGCCGCGTTAAGAGGTATAAGTGTCGATATGCGAATTAATCACCTTGATTTTTCTTCATTAAAGAATTTATTATTTATTCACAGGCTATATTATTTCTTGTATGTGTTTGTTAACATCAAAGAGAAAAGAGATTCAAGATTCTATTTTCCATGCTCGTATCTCTTATCATCTTCGTATTACCATCGCAGACGTGCGTTTTCTTGTAACTCTCTTTGATTGAATGGTTAATTAGCTCAGTATAGTAAATGAAGACAGCGTCGACGAAGGTCTCAATCAGGCATCGCCGGCGAAGGAAGCCGTATGCCAGCGGCCAAACGGCCCAAATGGGAGGATAAAACTCGGAATTGAGTTGAAAAATAAAGGGAAGGACTTTCGCCGGAGAAGAAGGGAGATCCGGCGGACCAAATTGCTCTCGGCCGGCCAAATCATCCGGTCCACATCATCCTCGCCTGAGAAAGTGGATGACGACGACGTTTCATCTTTCAAGAAAAAGATGAAATTGAGGCGGGAGCAGCTCCGTTTTTAGAATCAATAGCTATTGTGTAGGCCAGCGAAGAGAACGGAACGAATATAAAAGAAAAAGGAGATGAAGTTCCGTACATTGCTCATGGTTCGGCGTCGGTCATCGCCCGGCGAAGAGAGATGGAGGATTACGCCACCGTAAAACAGGGGTTTCTGAATGACATCACAACTAACGGGGGGAAGAAGATGTACGATTTCTTTGGATTTATTGGGTAAATGGACTGGACCCGTGAATCAAAACTTCAAATCCCTTCAAAAATACATATATACCCTTACTAAGTGACCCTAAAAGGACAATATTATCCTTATTTAAAGACCCCAACGCTCACTTAACCATATTAATGAAAATTACTGTTCATTAGCTACAGTGTCTGTTGTTTCCTCTTGTCAGAGTGTTTTTTACTTTTTACAGCTGTTTTTTAAGCTTTTACTTCGTCTTCTTCAAAGCGTATCCATCAAAACCTAAAATCTGTTCAAAGAGGCGAAATTCGTTCACAGCCCCAGCGAACCAATTGCAGTAAATTAAAGCAGTCTAACTTCGATGGCAACCAAGGCGATCACGAAGGTGGGTCTTCTTCAAGCTTTTACTTCGTCTTCTTCAATTGCAGCCAAGCGGTGGCTCGCGGTCCCCCGCGCGGTCTACGCAGGGAACCCTAAACCCCTGCGCGGTCTTCGCAAGGAACCCGTGCGACCTACACAGGGGACCCACGCAGCCTGCACAAGGGACCTGCGCGGTCTTTGCAGCAGTGGCCGCGGTCTACGCAGGGGACCCCTGCAGTTTGGGCAGGATACCCATGCAGTTTGGACATGGGATCCGTGTTCGCAAGGGACCCTAAGTTGGGTTGCAGGGAACCCTTGAGAAATTCGCGGGGGACCCTGTAGTTTGCGCAGGGGACTCGTGATACTTCTCAAGGGACCCGAATGAATTTGCAGGGACCCTTGAGTAATTCGCAGGAGACCCCGTGCAGTTCGAGCAGGAGACCCGATACTTCTCAAGGGACCCGAACGAATTTGCAAGGGATCCTTGAGTCATTCGCAGGGGATCCGTGCAGTTTGTGCAGGGGACCCGTGCGGTTTGGACCCGTGATACACTAGTACACAAACCTTAATAGGCGTCGCCACTATAGGCGTCGGTTTCTTGGAAAGCGATGCATATATGTCGCGCGGTGGCAATTTTGTAATAAATTACAAGTTTTTTAGACATAGAGCGTCGGTTTTTGGTGAACAATCGACGCGGAAAGTTTTTGCTTAACATTAGCGTCGGTTGTAAACTTATAACCGACACAAAATGGCACAAAACAGCGTCGATTTTCAGAGACAACCGACGCTCCTTCTTATAAGCGTCGCTTACGTTCAACTACCGACGCTTTCATGTGTTTTAAGTCGATGACATCAGACTTCATTTCTTCAGCACCCCGCGAAACGAAGACATCAATTGTTAGGTTTAGGTTCGGCGACAAGGGCGATTCACCACGATTGAAGGGCGATTCGGCGTCACCCCGAAGCTTTAGGTTCGATTTTGCCCCAATTCGATTGAAGGGTAATTTCTGATTATATTTTGCCCCAATTCGAAATATATTTTGTCGAATTTGAACGATTTTGTCGAATATTTCGTGTATTTCGAATTTTATATGTGGTTTCTGTTGTAGATAGGTAACATCGATTTATTTGGGTTGATTTGGGCGATTTCTGATTTCGAAATTAGGTTTGGGCGATTTCAAAATTGCTTGAGGCTTCATTAGGGTTCTTCTCGCGCGGGCAGCTGCGATTTGCGGCTTCCTCGATTTATTTGGGCATCTACGGTAACTTTTTTTGCTCCGCTATATGCTTTAATTGTGTTTAGTTGTTGCAATATATGTGTTTGTGGTTTGTATATGTGTTTAGTTGCTGCAATATATGTGCTTTTGGCTTATATAATTGGTCCTTCTTGTCGTTTACTCGTGTTATATTACGTGTGTGTTGTGAATATGATCCATTCGATGTTAATTTTATTGATTTTGGGTTTTTTTTTTGCGAAATTAGTTATTGGGTGAAATTAGGGGCGCTCGACTTCTATTCTCGGAAAGTTTTTAGTCATTATCACTTAAAACGACGCTAACTGCTTTAAATAACAGCCGCGACCTTCACGTTTCCGGCGATTTGCGAAATAAAAACTAAGCCGATGAGCTAGGCGATTCCGTCGAATTCGGGTTCTTTCTCATACATTTACGGCGAAGATTGTGAGTAACTCCACGGTGAAGCTGCGTTTTCGAGGTATGCTCGTTTTACTTGGGTCGAAAACTCGATTGATTAATTTCTATTTTCAATTGGTTTCAATTTTCGTCTAATTTTGTCATAATTGGTCCTTCTTGTCGTTTGTTCGTGTTATATGACGTGTGTGTGTTGTGAATATGATCAATTCGATGTTATTGGCCGAATTTTGAAAATGATTTTTTTTTCGAATTGAAGCTGTTATTTTGTCGAACCTTCGTGCATTTGGATAATTTTTTTTGCATATGTTGTTGTCGTTATAAATATGTAAGTAATCAATGTATTTGGGTTGAGTTTTGGGAAATTTTAATTCAAAATTAGGGTTTGGGCGAATTTGAATTGGTTAGCTAAAGTCTCGTGTGTGCAGGTGCGATTGGGTGATTAACGACGATAGGACGGCGATTGTTCTTCATTAGAAGGGCGATTGGGTGATTAACGGTGATAGGGTTCGTCTCGTGTGAGCAGTTGCGATTGGGGTTCCTTCGATTTAATTGGGCATTTACGGTAATTATTTAACTATTCTATATGTTTTAATTGTGTTTCTTCACATTAACACGTGTTTAATTGTTGCAATGTATATGTTTATGGCTTGTTATAAGCTTAGCTACCCGTCAAGATTTCCTCATTAGGAGGATTTCTTGAATGGTCCCCGTTTTGGGACTGTTATTAGAAGTTTACTACCGTTTTAGGCTGTAAATGTGTGGTTAAGCTTCCATATTGATGAAGAATTTGGTTTCATTTCCCAAAAGTGTTCTCTGGGTAGATATATGAATTGGATATATAGCCTTTTCATATTTTTCGTCTACTTGGATAACTATGGGGAAATGTTGCCGAATTTTCTTCAATATGGAAGGTCGAACATACATTTACTAGTGATAGTGAATGTTTAAGATGGGTTAGGTTGGAGTGATAAGGAGACCTTGAAAGCCAGTTTGTCGATTATATGAGAATTAATTGTACGAATTATTTGTAATAATTTCATTGCTATGCTTTAGGTTCTTGTCAATGGATCGGACTTGGATATGTAGCAATCGAACAACAGTTGAATATTTGAATGGTGTAGAGGAATTTATGAAATGTGCGGAACAGAATAGGAGAAAAAAGAGGCAATTGAAAATTTCATGTCCGTGCCGTAATTGTAATAACTTACAGTGGCGGGATAGTGCGACTGTCAGGGAACATCTGATAATTAGCGGTTTTAAATCGGGGTATACTACTTGGATATGGCATGGTGAGACCGTCAGTAAAGCTAGTTGTGTGGGGGAATCAAGTAGTAAATCAGTCCAACCAGTACATGACGAAGATGTTGTAGTGGACAGTTCGTCTGACGAAGATGATCGAATTGAGGACATGCTTCGCGATGTTCAAGAGGATTTTGAGGAACGTCCTCCAATATTTGATAGCTTAGTTAGGGACCACAATACTCCTTTGTTCAACGGTTGTTCAAAATACACAAAGCTATCTGCTGTGTTCAAACTGTTGAATGTTAAGGCAAAATTTGGAATTTCAGACAAATGTTTCTCTACACTCCTAGAAATATTTTCGGATATGCTTCCTGCCGGTAATGAGCTTCCCACGTCGACGTACGATGCAAAAAAATTGCTATGCCCTTTAAATTTGCAGTATGAGCGAATACATGCTTGTCCCAATGATTGCGTACTTTATAGGGGCGAGTATGAATTTGCTAATAAGTGCCCAGTTTGTGATACTTGGCGTTATAAGCAAAAAGATGAAGTCAATGGTCCTCCTGCTAAGGTTCTATGGTACTTACCGATAGTTCCTAGACTAAGACGTATGTTCTCCAACGCCGATGTCGCTAAAATGTTTAGATGGCACGACGAAGAAAGAATAAAAGATGGAAAGCTGAGACATCCGGCAGATTCCCCTCAATGGAGAAACACTGATACTTTGTTTCCTGAATTTGGAGTTGAGGTACGGAATCTTAGGCTTGGTCTTTGCACTGATGGGATAAATCCACATGGTGACATGAGCAGCCGTCATAGTACGTGGCCGGTATTGCTTTGTGTCTACAATCTTCCGCCATGGCTTTCAATGAAAAGGAAATACATCATGTTGTCGTTGTTAATATCGGGTCCTAAACAACCTGGTAACGACATTGATGTCTACTTGGCTCCGTTGGTTGATGATTTAAAAACTTTATGGAACGAAGGCGTTGAGGTTTACGACGCGTACATTAAATCAAGATTTACGCTACGCGCCATGGTATTTTGTACCATTAATGATTTTCCCGCTTATGGAAATCTATCTGGCTACAGTGTGAAGGGCAAGAAAGATTGTCCAATTTGTGGGGATAATACGGACAGCCAGTGGTTAAACAATTGCAGGAAACACGTTTATATGGGACATCGAAAATTCCTTTCACGTATGCACGAATATCGAACAAAGAAGAAACTCTTACCGTTATTTAATGGAAAGAGCGAGACTTCTCATGCTGCATTCCCTTTGAGAGGTACAGAAGTGAGTGATATTGTTGCGAACATTAACGCCCAGTTTGTAGGACCCCGGTCCCCGGAAATTAGGTCGGCCAATAAATTACGTGTATGATTTACGTGAATTTCAAGAATCTTGTAGGTTAATGTATGCTTATGGGAATTTATGAATTTTATGCCCGTGAAATACTACGAGAATTATGTGCAATTAGTTGTTAATGACGTGAAATTGGGATCACTCATAATTTAGGAAGGGTAAATTCTTGGAAATGCCAAGGGAAATGGCAAATGATAGTTGGATTAGAAATTCAATTTGCTAATGGGCTAGAGGATGAGAAAGGGCCCAAATGGAAACCCATGCCCTAACCAATAAAAAGTAAGGAAAATATCTAATTGAACATTTTTATCACACCTTGACCACACCAAACAACGAAAGAAAGAAGAAGGAGAAAGGAACCGAGCAAAAATCGAGCCAAAAGCACCTCAACTAACTTGGGAATTTCGAAGTTGGTAAGTGAAATACCCTCCCTAAGCTTTTAATTTCGTACTATAGGAGTAGATGAAGATTATTAATGACATTAAAAGCAAGTAGTTGGAGAAGGTTTCGAAAACCCTAAATGCGAGATAAAACTCGTACTAATGTCCTGATTCGAAGTGAATATTTAGGGTTTATGAAACTAGGGCTTATAAAACCGTGGTATTAGCTCTAAGAAGGCACCATACGATTTCAGTAGCTAAAAAGGGGATGGAAATCGAAGAAGATGATGAATGTCGAATGAGATGTCGACTAAATACATATCGACATTTTAATAAATGTCGAGATACCATGTAAATAACATGTCGACATTTCCTAATGAAAATGTCGAAACACAAAGTCGGATTGTTAAGAAAATGTCGATATAATATATGTAAGACTCGACATCTTTATGTAGGTAAATATCGAAGGGATGATGAATGTCGATATAAAGTCGGCCTTTAAAATGTCGAAGTGTTAAAGTATAATGTCGAAGCTTTGTTAGGAATAATGTCGAGTCATCTTATTAGGGTAGATGTCGAATGAGACATAAAATGTCGAGCTCATGTCGACTTTTCCGTCTCAAATGTCGCAAGGCAAAATGTCGAATGGTATATGGAATGTCGAGTAGAATGTCGAGTCATGCATTCGGACGAAATGTCGAAACCATGTTAGGATAAATGTCGCATGAAATGTCGATGTAACTTATATATCGACATTTTATAAATGTCGAGGTCTTAAACCATTTAAATGTCGACATCTCATGTTCCAAAATAATAGGATAAAATGTCGAATGACTGAACATAAAAATGTCGGGACACCCTAAGTAAAAATGTCGAGAGTTTCCAACAATGTCGAGACCTAATTAACTATACAACTCGACATTTATCCTAAGTCCATGTCGAGATCTTTCAATATATCAATGTCAAATTTATGTCGACATTTCTGTAAATGTCGAAGTACATGGCATCAATGTATGTTTGTTTAAACACGAGATCTAACCTAACTTACAACTCGAGACCTTATAAGCAATGACTTATACTTCACGAAAAACACTTCGCAATATTGGAACTTCACGGGGCATGTGAGAGTGTGCGAATCCGACTAGAATTACTGAAAATATATTCCTAACCTAGAAATTTAGCATACTCAAGCCATTAAAATAAAATAGTACACTGACACCAATATTTCATGCCTAAGGTCGGGACTTAGGAACATTTACGGGTCCGGTGACTGCTAATCTACGGACTCCAGGTAAGTAGAAATTCAACTACGACACGTAACTTGCCTGCGTCCAATTATGTGAATTACATGCTCGTGTATCTTCTATGAAATGCGTACGTATGAGATGATTTAATTCTATGCATGATAGTATGATTTGCATATGTATATGAGCATAACATGAGCACTTGCACGCATGAGTAGAACGTAAGGAGCGAGGCATGAGCGTGCATAAGATCGCCTGTGTGCGAGGTATATTCGCCGATATTGGCGTTTGTGTCGACTCGAATGAAGAGTCACGGCTTCCCTTATGCAGCCTTTAAGGCCTGAATAAGAGGCTACTCTAAGGCCTGAATAAGAGGCTGGGTAAATACCCCGTACGATAAGGCCTGAATAAGAGGCTGGGTAAATACCCCGTACGATAAGGCCTGAATAAGAGGCTGGGTAAATACCCCGTACGATAAGGCCTGAATAAGAGGCTGGGTAAATACCCCGTACGATAAGGCCTGAATAAGAGGCTGGGTAAATACCCCGTACGATAAGGCCTGAATAAGAGGCTGGGTAAATACCCCGTACGATAAGGCGGAACAAGAGGCTGGGGAAATGAAAGCCGAGGGCCAAATAATAGTATAAGAAAAAGAGTAAGAGCGAAAGAAAAGAGTACGAGTATGAAAAAAAAAAAAAAGGGAGTACGAGCGTTAGAAAACGACGACGTGGATTGTCGTCCGTTAGGACACGTGCATTCATGCATAATTTCTGCTTACTGAGCCTCGGTGGCTCATTATTTATGTTACGTGTTGTAGGTACTGACGATCACGGTACGTGATCTGACCTTTTATGCGAGGCCGATCTTTTGACGCAGTCCGACCGCTTTTGAGGTAGGAGTGTGTGTATGGGTGACGACCTGTGAAGGCCGGGCGCATAGGGAGCTTTTGGCTGCACACACACACGTACACTTGTATTTTGCAGACATGGGCATGATGAAGATGCCGAACGATGTAAAACATTCTTTTGACATGTATATAAGATTTCCGCTTGCATTTTTAAAATGAAAAATTTTATTCGCATTTTTACGTATTCGCACAATACCAAAGCATTAACACTAGAATTAGAACGGAATACGAGGGCGGGACGACGGGTCCTGACACAGTTTGGTAAGAAATGTAAAATATTAAAGGAAAGTGTATGGAAAAAGCGGTCGATATTTTGGGACCTTCCATATTGGGAGCACCTCGACGTGCGACATTGCATTGATGTGATGCACGTTGAAAAGAATGTTTGTGACAGTATCGTGGGAACTCTTTTAAATATGCCTGGTAAGACAAAAGATGGTCTTAAAGCCAGACAAGACATAGTCGAACTTGGACTGCGGCCCGAGCTAGCACCAATTGCGAAAGGAAAAAAGACGTTCCTTCCACCAGCTTGTTTCACACTTAGCAGAGCTGAGAAGTTAAGCTTTTGCGAATGTCTTAAAGGTATTAAAGTGCCATCTGGATATGCTAGTAACATAAAGAGATATGTATCCTTAAAAGATCTGAAATTAGTGGGATACAAATCTCATGATTGTCATGCATTGATGCAACATCTATTGCCAATCGCAATTCGTGGGATACTGCCGAAGCACGTTCGTCAGTGTATTTCGAAGCTTTGTTTCTTCTTCAATGCTATTTGCAGTAAAGTACTTGGTCCCGAGCTGCTAGACGACCTGCAAGTTGATGTTGTGATTACTTTGTGTCGCTTTGAAATGTTTTTTCCGCCATCATTCTTCGACATCATGGTGCATCTCATCGTTCATTTGGTGCGTGAAATCAAGTGTTGTGGTCCAGTGTACATGAGATACATGTATCCGTTCGAACGATATATGAAAGTCCTTAAGGGGTATGTTAGAAATCGATATCGACCAGAAGGAAGCATTGTCGAAGGATACACCACAGAGGAATGTGTTGAATTTTGCACTTCAGATTTAGGAACTGTGAAAGAGATAGGGGTTCCTACGTCGCGACATGACGGACGATATGGAGGCAAACCGTTGACAAAGCCGCAGTATAAGAATTTATCGAGAGATTTGCGGGAGACAGCCCAGTTTTATGTGTTGCGTCATCTGGATGAAGTTCACCCGTTCTTTGAAGAACACTTAGCTAAGTTGCGTCGTAACAATCCTACGAAATCCGAGTTATGGCTCATAAAGGAGCATAACCGATCGTTTTTAGGGTGGTTCAAACAGAGGTCACTGTATGCAGAAAACGGTTCGAGTTGTAGTGAAATGATTAAGTGGCTGGCTTGGGGACCTGAATGGAACGTTGCGACATATGAGGGCTATGATATTAATGGTTATACATTTTACACCAAGAACCGAGACGATAAGAGCGCCTCACAAAATAGCGGGGTCACATTAGTTGCATTGTCTAGGGAGGTTTCTCGTGGAAAACATGTCCAAGTTACGAGCAACGAGAATTCATATTATGGGTTTGTTGAAAAAATTATTGAACTGCCTACAAAAATGACGTCAAATTTGTTTTACTGCGATGTCAATGGGTGGATAACAGGCGAGGCGTTCGAATTGATCCTGAGTTAGGATTCACAATGGTTGACTTGCATAAGGTGGGGTATGTTGATGATCCATTTATTCTTGCAACACAAGCTAGACAAGTGTTCTACGTTCGAGATCCTGCTAATACTGATTGGCATATTGTCCTTCAAGGCAAAAGGAGTGTTCTTAGCATTGGCGATATCGAGGATGAAGAAGAATACGATGAAAGCGATAACACATTTCCTTTTCCTACCGGTGTAGAACTAGTTCCAATTATAGAAGACAATGTAACTTGTCATCGATACACTATTTCAAATCACAATGAAGGACTATATTGCTGAAAATTGTTGTAAGTATATTTTTTGAATGTTTGTGATATTTGGTGCGATTAATAATATTTGATATAAATTTATTTATTTTCGAATATGCAGGTATTAAGTACTGCACAAAATGTCTTCTGGACCTACATCTACTTCGGGTGGGACCGATTCGAGCGGGACGAAGAGGCGTACAAGAGGGCCGTACAATATGAAATCTTTACGGAAGCGATTAGATGCTGATCCGTCTGTCTGTCCATTACAATTCGGGCATGATGGCGAAGTTATTGGCCCAGACAGGACCATGAGAGCGTCATTCAGCAACTATATTGGTCAGGTTACGAGGTCACAAGTGACGGACTTCGTCACGGATTGGCGCCACATAGACGTGGGACTCAAGGATGCGCTTTGGGAGGACATTAAGGTAAAAGGTTTATATAGATCTAGGTTTATATTATTGTACATTAAGAACTTATACACGAGCTTTTGTGATATTTTAAACTTTATTTGCAGCGTACGTGGAACTTGCCCGATGATCCTTCCATCAAGTCAAAGGTTCTTAAAAAGGCAGGAGAGTTGCGGAAAAATTGGAAGACTAAATTCACTAAGAAGGAAAGGGTGAAAGGGCCAAGTTTGGATGACGACTACGATTACATAGACCGTGCGGTGTTGGGTGCATGGAGGGAATATAAGGGGAGCTCCGAGTTTCAGGTAAATATTAATTATTTATTTATCTATATTTATCAATAGTATAATCTAATTTGGTTTTTAAATATTACAGGAGATTAGTGAAAAGGCGAGACATAGTCAGTCTCACAACCTTTATCCACACCATCTTGGCACAACTGGTTATAGAGGGCGGATTTCTGAGTGGGCAGCAGAGGATCCACTAGACCATATTGTTGATTTTCCTGATCATTTGGTTCCTCTTTTGTCCATGGGAAATGAAAGAACGAAAAATTTCATCCGAGCCCGCACAAAGAAAAGGGATGACGGAGGTTATGTCATCGATGGTGGCGCCACGAGAGATCTAGTCGAAAAAGTTGTAAGTGACAGTCGAAATTATTTTTCTTTAAGTGACAGTCGAAATTTTTTTTCTTTAATTGCACAAATATATTTCAAAAATATGTATTTTACTAATATATTTGGACAGGCACTGGTGCATGAGAAGCAAAGTAAAGGAGAATTTGTACCTGTTAGGCAACATGATGCATTGTCCAATGCTTTAGGAAAACCCGATCACCCCGGACGCGTTAGAGGAGTCGGGAAGCATGGGACAATTCGAAGTGTGTTCGGCAAGCCATCTGAGACTTCGAGGGGGCATTACATGTCAGATACGGCCTTGGATCAGATGCAGTCTGAGATAGAGGCTCGGATAAGAATTGAGATGATGGCCGAGGTGGAGGCTCGGGTGGAGGCTCGATTAGAGGCTCAGGTTGCTGCTCAGGTGGCGAGTCAGATGAGGGCCATGTTCGTTCAAATGGGTATGCCAGTGCCTAACATGGAGCAAGAAGTGAACATGGGCGGTCCTCCTTCATTTTCCCCTCATACTATTCGGAGTTCTCATGGATCAGCCATTGATCCATTTCCCTCGTCGATGAACGTGCCAGTAAGTATTATTTTGTTTAATATCTTGTTCAACTTATTTTATATTAATTTTTTATTCATTTTAAATATATAGTATCCTAAAGTACGACTGATGATCAACATCGTTGGAGCATTAGAGGTCGTCGCTAGTGGCACGGTTCTTGAGGAACGTACTACTCTACATCATGTCCCAGTGCCAGCAGAGAACGTCGTGGTCTCCATCGATCTCACTACTCCTGGAAAGGAAGGAGTCAGTCTTCCGATACCAACCGGGGAATGTGCGACGTTGGGGGAAGCACAGAATAGTTTTGTTCAGTGGCCAAGAGAGTTAGTACTTTCGCCGAATAAGGTAAGAAAGCAATATATTCATGTTTCGATAATATTTCACTAACTTCTGTAATTGAATATGCAG
The DNA here is from genome assembly GCA_027422505.1 of Craterostigma plantagineum. Classification (NCBI taxonomy): domain Eukaryota; kingdom Viridiplantae; phylum Streptophyta; class Magnoliopsida; order Lamiales; family Linderniaceae; genus Craterostigma; species Craterostigma plantagineum. The sequence continues at coordinate 776,737 of JAPQWV010000183.1, read as the reverse complement.
GCAATTTCCTCTCCAATAAAAGTTTACTCGCGAAAAGGAAAGTCGCCAGTGAAGCCAAATAGTGCCGATGATATCGCAAAATTAGGCCGGGAAGTACTTGATCGTCGCTATATGGTTGAGGTAATTCGGTCTCGTGAAGATCGGCTGGTATGTCAGTTCGAAGTAGACATGAGTAATGTATATTATAATCCGAGACATCAAGAATTCGTGGCGCCTATCCTTATTGCGGACATTTTGGACTTATTGAAGCTCGTGAGTTTGGATACGTCGGTGATTCAGTTATTCTTGAGGTATCTTTATTTTTCGTTGAAGTTAATACTTTTTATAAGATTTTTATATACGAGATTATTAAATTTATGTAATCCTTATAGGTATCTTCGTCAAGAGTCATCGGAGTTCCATTGCTTCAGCCCGAGTCGCTTAAGCTTGATGACTAGAGATAATTATGCCGATGGGGAGATTAATTACATGGCTGAGGCGTTCAGAAATTTATACCAGTCATGTAATTATTTTTTTGCGCCTTACTGTGAAGGGTGAGAACGCTCTACTTATCATGTATGTTATATATCTTAGTTGTTTACTTCATACGTGATTAAATTTATTTTTTACGAGTTTTAGGAGTCATTGGATATTGTTGGTAATCCACTTTGCCGCGAACACCGTCTTTGTGTTTGACCCTTTGGCACTAAAGGTGGGCGTAAGAAAGTTCGCTATCCGTGAACATTTGAACACGTAAGTTATGAAAGTTGTAGTTTATGTAGTTTTTTCATTGTTTATTTAATTATCTTGTAACATTCTTTCTGATTTTCAGGGCAATAAAGATGGCGTTGGTTGGTACGGGTAAGAAGGCATCCCCAGTTAGCTGGAAATCATGCAAGGTAAACATTAATTCTATAACTTAAAAGTAGTTTTCGTTTAGATTCTTATAACATTTGGTTATTTTTTCTCAGTGCCCTAGACAACCGTACAATAGTGAACTGTGTGGCTACTATGTCATGCGCTATATGTTCGATCTCTTACGCGTCGGACAAGATCGAACAATTTGGCAACGGTATGAAGATTTGCGTCCTCTTTGTATATTTTCAAGTAACCGTTTTAGTCTGTTTTTATGTTTCAATGCATTTATATTGGTCAATGTTACATGTATTGGAAGATACCGTTTACGACGATGCAACGGTTCAAGAGATTCGCGAGTTGTGGGCAGAGTATTTCAAAGATTGCTTTATGGTGATGTGATCGTTGTATCGTATTTTTGTTTAGTATTTCGACACGAGTGTAGTTGGATTCTTATGTTTGATTAGTTGGATATTGAATTAGTTGATATTTATGTTTATTATTACCTGATTTCGTGGAATATTTTGGTGTTTGTTTATTTTGATTTGGGCTATACAGGGGATAAGAACACCTTTAAACAGATAAAAAAAAATAATTAACATAAGAGCATCGGTTCGGCGACAACCGACGCTACCATAAGTCAGAGCGTCGGTTGTAAGTTGACAACCGACGCCTTTGTGCAACAATCCGCATCGGTTTTTAGCAACAACCGACGCCTATGTTTTTACTCAACCCTAAAATCCCTTTATTTCTTCACTTCTTTCTTACGGAGATCATTTCGGCGCGGCGATTACCTCTTTCTTTTCTCCTTTGAATCGACGGTATCAGGTATTTTCATAACTCTGAACTGGAAACACGATTAATCTTCTGTTTTAATACGTTCTCACCAAACTTATGTTAGAGTTTGTTGAAGCGAAAGGCACATTTTTAATCTATTAATGATTTGTCTGTTCGAAGGTAGCATCTAGCAACGTCATGTTCCTTAGTTAAGAACACACTCTCCTCGGCTTGAATGTGATTTTGTTTATGGAAGTTAGGGCACACACGCACTCTCCTCGGCTAACTCTCTTGTGCGATTTTCTTTTTGAAAGTTAGGGCACACACTTGGCTTTTAATTAACTGTTGTAAATGCTAAAACTTCATTGATAACGATATATGAGCTGAAGGAAATCAGAGGTGTGGGACTTTTTTAGCTATATGATGACGGTGCCTATTGCCTATACACGTAATATATGTGTATTTTTAGATTTTAGGTATTGTAAATTAGTAGTTTCTTGGTAGTTTGGTTCCTTTGAAATGTCTCTCTTCTACATTGCATGATTTTTGACATGAATCTGGTCTTGTGTTTGTCAATGAAAGTTTTCGTCTTTCTTTGAGAAATAGATCCTATATGATGTGCTTATATTTGTTAAAGTGGAAATAGCGTTGGTATGTTTACGGAAATTGGTTGTTTCTTTTGGTTAGGGGTGTTCAAATGTCGGTTAACCGACCGAACCGAACCGAATATCGAAAACCGAACCGAACAATCGATTTCTAATTTTTTTTATTTTTTATACATATATTATGATTTAAAATATAAAATGATATATTATTATATGTCTTATATCAATAATATATCCACCATATTTAATAAAATAAGAAAAATATTAGGTAAATCGGAAATCTATACCAATATATATTTATAATAAATTAATAAAGTAAGAAAATATGAGGTAAATTAAAAGTTTATACAAATTCGGTTTATTTAATAAAGTATGCAATTTTTTTTCTTGCAAAATTTTCTGTTCTATGTCAACTTCCAGGAGTTGATTGTTTGGCAGTTGTTGTCTAATCGTGAATATGTTATTTGTTACCCTTTGAACCTTGTAGCATAACCTTGCAGCATTAATGAGGCTTTGTTCTTTTGCTCCTTACTGCTTCTTATCCGTGAAAACAGGCAAGACAATGGGAGAGAATCATGAGAAATCAAGATTCATGACTGTGTGTTTTCTTTGGGAGCAGCTCTGGTAAAAAGGATTGTTATAAAGAAGCTGCACTCGAGCTAGGGCAGGAGCTGGTAATTAATCAACGACCAAGCTCTCCCCTTTTCAATTTTCTTTCTTAAACTAATGGAGAATTTTATCTTTAATATTTCATATTTGCATCTATGAAGGTTGCAAAAAGATTGAACCTTGTGTACGGTGGCGGAAGCATTGGGCTGATGGGTCTAGTTGCGCAAGCTGTTCATAGCGGCGACGGACATGTTCTTGGGTTTTAATTAAAGCGCTTTCCATTTCTTTTTCCTATTAACTGATCGGTTCGATTATGAAATCTGTTTCTGCAACGTTATTGCAGGATCTTACCTAGATCTTTGGCTGGAAAAGAGGTTTTGTCTTATTATCTCTCCTTTTTTAACTCTCTTCATGTGTTTACCTTACATTGGTAGCAGATGTTAATAACTTTCCTGATTCTGAAAATTCCCATTTATATGTATTTGAGATGGTTCAGAAAACCGGTGAGGCAATTGGCCAAGTTAGAATCGTGGCTGATATGCACCAGAGGAAAGCTGAGATGGCTCGCCATTCTGACTGCTTCATAGCTTTGCCAGGTAGTATTATAAGATGAGAGTTGGCCTTTATCCATTTTCACCATTTCTTTTGATCCCATCTAAATCCTGACCTCATTTGGTAATAGCTATCCATGGCTACGCATGTCATGTTTATCAGGTGGCTATGGAACTCTTGAGGAATTATTAGAAGTGATAACATGGGCGCAGCTTGGCATCCATGACAAGCCTGTAAGTCTATACATATTTCATGTTCTTTTTTTCTTTATTGTAATTAATTCGAAGTATGTCTTAATACGAGGTGTAGGTTGGTTTGCTCAACGTTGATGGTTACTACAACTATCTCCTCAACTTCATCGATAAAGCTGTGGATGATGGTTTTATTGAGCCTTCTCAGCGTCACATTTTTGTATCTGCCCCTAGACCTAAAGAACTCGTTCAGAAACTCGAGGTACACGTAATAATTAACATGTGCGTCTTTGTGTCGAAGTTTTCACAGTCAGTTATATTGTCTCAGGTTCTTTGATTTTTTTCCTTTCTTGGAGTTCTCTTTATAGTTTCAGAAATTGCAATTTTGTCTCTGTAGAGACGGAATCTACCAGCCTTTCCTTGAATGTTTCCTTTTAGAACTCTATACTTTTTTGGTGTGCGATTTTGTGCTTACTGTTTATTTGATACATAACAGAAGTACGAGCCTGTTCAAGATGAAGCAGTTGCTAAGCTAAACTGGAACAAAGAAACTGAGCATCAAACACCTTTAGCACGTCAAAGGTAAGATCGACGCGGTTATTCTTGCAATGAAGTGCAGCTTGTTCAAATCTTCGTTTCATTATCGTTTCTTTCAGGGACAGCCGAAATAAAGCGTGAGCTGACCGAAGAATGTGCTGAAGATATGCAGGCCTGATTCACTACTCTTTTTGACGATGTACTTTAATAGTTATAACTTTGTTGAATTATTACAAGGAAGTGCAGCTTGTTCAAATCTTCGTTCATTTCTTTCAGGGACACGGGCGAAATCAAGCGTCTACTAATTTTGTGCTGAAGATAGAGGTTACTGCGTCATTGATTCGCTAAACTCTTTTTGACGATGTACTTCGCTAAACTCTTTTTTGACGATGTACTTCGCTAAACTCTTTTTTGACGATGTACTTTAGTTATAATGTTGTCGCATTGGATTGAAATATATTAATGAAATATGGTTGATTATGTTGAGTCCCAAATTTATAATTACATTGGATGCAAAAAGAAAAAAATAAATGAAAAAATGAAAATATTACATATTAGTGTCGGTTCCTATTTAACAACCGACGCCTGTAGTTACCAAACATTGGTGTCGGTTTCTAAACAATCGACGCTGTTTGTTACATATTAGTGTCGGTTCCTGTATAACAACCGACGCCTGTAGTTACCAAACATTGGTGTCGGTTTCTAAACAACCGACGCTGTTTGTTACGTAAAGGAGTCGGTTTCTCTAAACAACCGACGCCAATTGTTGACAATTTGCATCGATTAATAACCGTCGCCTATAGTCCGCATTATTAGCGTCGTTGGGTTTAGCGCCGCCTAACAACCGACGCTTATTGTCCAAAACAACCGACGCCTATTACAATTTCTGTACTAGTGATACTTCGCAAGGGACCCAGACAAATTTGCAGGGGACCCTGAGTGATATGCAGAGGACCCATGCAGTTTGGATCCGTGATACTTCTCAAGGGACCCGAACGAATTTGCCGGGGACCCTAAGAGATATGCAGGGGACCCATGCAGTTTGCGCAGGGAACCCGTGCAGTTTGGACCAGTGATACTTCTCAAGGGACCCATACGAATTTACAGGGGACCCTTGCAATTTGCACTGGGGACCCGTGAGACTTCTCAAGGGACCCATACCTATTCGCAAGGGACCCTTGAGTAATTCGCAGGGGACCCGTGCAGTTTGGACCCGTGATACTTCTCAAGGGACCCTTGAGTATTTCGTAGGGACCTAAATTCAAGGGACCCGTGCTGTTGGCGCATGTGACCCGAACGAATTTGCTGGGGACCTTTGCGAATTCGCAGGGGACCCTTGCGATTTCGCAGGGAAACCTTGCTAATTTGCACGGGACCCAATACTTCATCGTCGTCCCGCTTTTACGAATGAGAGTCATTGGATCCTTTGCGTAATGAATATTCAAGCCAGGGAGACAATCTTATACAACTCCGATACATCATGTGATAAGGACGACCGATTTATAAATAAAGCTTTGGAAAATCTGACGGTCATGGTGCCTTATCTACTAGCCGACCAAAAGATTATCACGAGACCATTCAAGAAGTGGAAATGTTTAAGGCATAATAAGTTCCCTAAGCAATGGCTTGAGTAAGTATTAGTATTTCTATTATTCCATATATGAGTTTCTTTACGTACTAACTATATATTCATTATTTCAGCGGCGAGTGCGGGATTTATATGTTGCGGGCTGCTTTTGCTATGATCTTCGACACTGGTGACATGTTTGACCTCGATAAGGAGCGAATTACCAAGTTTAGACACTATCTAACTGTATCTACCTATCGAAATGACTGGTCCATTTAACATTAGTATGTATTTTGTATTATGAATTTATATGTTCGGAACCATTATTTGTATTATGTGTTTTCGGAAACATTATTTCTTGTATTTTGTATTGTGTGTGTTTGGAACAATGATTTCTTGTATTTTGTATGATCTTTAGGCATATTTTCTTAACATCTAATTTTGATCTTCAACTATAAGGATATATCGCGCGTATTTGTGTTCATTGACAACGAATGATGGCAGTGACGAAACAAGCATTTATAATTTGGGAGACTTTTTTTTTATACGAAGTATCACAACATCACTCTAATAATGACAACAATGAGGAAAGTCAAAATTAATATGTAGCAAATGCTCATAATATTTATTATTGTAATATATTTGGATTATTAATTTAGAGTTTTATTGGGACCTAAAATTTACAAAGAAATTTTCAGAACAAATATTATCTTATCGTCTTATAAATTTTAATGATTTTTTACAAAGGAAATTTTAATCAATGATTTGTTACCTTTTAAGGGACCCGAATGCAAGGGACCCGTATGCAAATGCAAGGGACCCGAACCCAAATGCAAGGGATAAACTCGTTCCAGGGAAAAACAGTCATACAACAGTACAACAGTCATACAACATTAATCAATCGTTCCAGGGAAAATAAGTCATAATCGCTACCTTCTAAATTCGCCAGTTGAGGGTATTCTATTTTTTTTGTATTCTTCCACGCCGTTTCGCAAAGCGTGGTGGAAGCATATTAATACCACGTTCAATTCGTTCCGTCACGGGCCAAATTGTACCTTCATATGCTAATTTCCAAATGTACAAACTCTACTAGCTATGCACTAGACTGTAAACTTCCACTCCCGCAATGCCGCAGGCTACAATTGGAACGATGTTTATAATTCTCGGGCTCTATCCGAAATTATCACCAGACCATCGGTGTCACCCACGATTTCCGCAATCTTGTCAAGAACCATGTCCAACATGGCGTCGACTCTCTATCAGTGAAGCCCCATGCTAGAGGATATTGGTGGTGATTGCCGTCTTGTGCTGTGGCTACAAGCATGCATCCTTTGTACTTTTCCTTTGAGCGAATCCCTTGATGCTTGCACCAAATGATGAGAATAGATATTTGAATTTATTTTCTTCATCCATCTCCCAATCCGTTATACTATCAATGTTTGCTCTCTTCACCGCTTCTAAGTATGCCGGTAGTAAAAACAATTATCTCTGTTGCCTACCAATTCTTTTCGTGCAAGATGTTTTCCTCTCCAAGCCTTGTAATACGAAACTTCAACCCCCCTATTTTGCATCATTGAGACAATTGCTTTGGGGCTTGGAATGTCGTTCGCACCTGTGAAATTTTTTAGTAACATACTCGATACCACGGACGAACTTCCTTGTCGATGCTTTCGGCGTCGATGAGATACATCGCACGTGTGAGTACTACAATATCTTCGAATGGAAGAACATTGGAGAGTCTTTAATTTTTGCCGCTCATAACCGCCAAGGACATTGACTGTTTGCACAACGAATGACGTACAATTTTGTGTTTGACTTTACGACTTGGAATTCAAAAGACGGTTTAATCGCAACTTTCAAGAATTCATTCTGCGCCTCACTCTTATTCTGAAATTCATGGCCAATGTATAAACTGGATCCATCTGTAATGAATATGTACCATCCTCTGCCACTGGTGCATGGTGCATCTTGATCCTCGTCAGACACTTTAATATCATCAATGTGATGGTCCCTTTCGAATAACCATATTCTTCCTCACTTTGTCTCGATAGCTCTTGTTGACGTCAATGTTCTTCCCCTAATGGTTCAGTATGCATCTCTGTAGGATCACGAAAATATTGAGTAGAGGTGTCGCAAGGATGGGTCTCAACGGACTCAATTACGGCATTTTCATCACAATACCTTATAAGACCGATATTATTGTCCGTAGAATCCTCACGAACAGGAGGGGCATCATTGACACAATACTCAGTCTCAACATGAAGTGCGGGTCTTGATTGTGGGCCACCAAATCCAAGGTGTGCGCGTAAGTTGTAATCGTTTGAGATGTAGATAAGTCGTGGAATGCAGTACACAACGTTCGGCATGTAGCTTAGGCTCAGTTTCACATTGTTTCCCAACGCTAATATCTTTATCTCATCCTTCATATCTTTCATCGTGCATGAATCCTCGTCGACTATGATTGACTGCCATATACAACTTGCGTGTGGACACCATTTCGAAGTATCATCATCCTGAATTATCCAGCTACCACCGAATTGAAAACACAATATTGGTGATAGTCATGGCGATCACCTAAAATGTGTAAAAGATTCGTTAGGAAAAGTCTATAAATGAGAAAGAAACAAAATTGCGCACGGACCCTGAATATATGCGCGGGTCCCATGCACATTTGCACTCAGGTCCCTTGTACATATACGTGGGTCCCTTGAATATATGCACGGTTTCCCTGGATAAATGTGCGGGTCCTCTGAATATAAGCGCGGGTCCCTTGAATATATGCACGAGTCCCTTGCATATAGCACGGGTCCTTCAACCAGGAGAAGACCCTGCGCTCTGGTCTCTTGCATATATGCACGGGTCCCTTGAACCAGGGGACCCTGCGAAGGTAACCCAGAAATTTTAATTGCAGATTGTAAAACTTAACAAATTGAACTCAAATTCGTCGGAATCGCTATCATAAAAAGTATAGATCAATACCCACTCAGTTTCGTAGCTATCGACTCAAAAAATATGGATATAAAGTGCAGAATCAAAACAAAAAAATTACAGTTAGTGAGGCTCGTCTTCTTTGAACAACGGGTCTTCTTTCAACAGCTCTCCACTCGACAGAATAGTTTTCGACGGTATTCAATGAAGCTATGATAGTAATGAATGGAAGTTGGGTGTTAATGAGGGTAGTTGATCTTGGGGAAGCTGCCATGGCATTAATGCAGCAGCAGGGCCATTTTTCTTTTTTTTGTTAGGAATATTTTTTGTGTTCAAATAATTATTTTATCTGTGTCTTGTATTTTATTTAAGTGAACTGGACTTTAATGTTTTAGAGCCCAGTGAGCTTAGAATTGTAATGGGCTTACAAGGGCCCGAGTATTATATACCAACATATGGTATAAATACTAAAACCCTAACACATAGTTAGGTGTCGAGTGTGTGTGAAGAAATACATAGAAAGAAAATTTGAGAAATTTTGAAAAATTTTTCTGGTTCAGTTCTTCATATTCGGACAGGGTCTTTGCACAGCTCTTCAAATCGAAATCGCCCGATTTGCAACCGCTGTTTTTGAAGTTCAAATTGCCCGATTAGAAATCGCCGAAGATCAATTTTAAAGTTAAAAGCAATCGCCCGATTTTGGTTTGAAAAAAAAAAAATAACAATAATCACATTTGCAAGTTGGAAGCAATCGCCCGAATTCACCCCAAATTTAGCTGGTCAAAGTTCATTTTCAGTCAAAAAAGCAAAGGCCACTCACCTCATAAAGCAACGTATTATCAATATGAAGTCATCTTTTGGTCAAAAAGGAGTATTCATCCAATAGTAAAGAGACAATCGGCCACTTGCAATCATTAAATATATATATATATATATATATAATTTGGGCCCACTTTGAACTTGGAAAATTCGTACACTTGATTTCTCAAATTGCAAAATCGGCCGAATTGAATTCAAGTGCACCTTTGTTTCAAGTTTTCAAATCGTCGGAATCCGATTTTCAGCCAAACTTCACATTTCGACCGAGTTTCACAATTGTAGCAGATTCGCCCGATCACTGTAGCAATTTCAAATCGGACGATTTCACTGTAACGATTTCAAATCGGACGATTTTACTGTAGTGATTTCACTGTAACAATTTCAAATCGGACGTTTCACTGTAGCAAATTAAATCGGACGATTTTACTGTAGCAATTTCACCGTACGTCCGATTTGCTCCGAAACTGCTACAGTCGCCTGACACTACAGTGCATCTTTGTTTTAAAATCTCAATTCGCCCGATTGCAATTTAAACAAAAAAAAAATTGGCAACTTCAAAAACAGTCGGCCGATTAGTCCTTGGTCAAACGATCTTTTTCAATCAAAAAGCAAAAGGCTTCCACCCAACTCATAAGCCACGTCTTGATCAATTGTTAGAATTTAGCCAATCACTGCATCAAATTCGGTACTTTGCAATCGATCATATAGAATTTAGCCAATCACTGCATCAAATTTTGACCACTTGTCCCATAGGAAATTTCAGCCAATCAAAGAGAAACTTTTGGGTTCTTTTTCTTGAATTCCACTTTCAAGTTCGGGCACTTCTTATTTCAACCAACAAATTCGGCTCCAATCATAAAGCAAATTCGGCCACTTCATTTTCATTTAAAAAAATCATTCATCCTAATTAACGCAGTGAAAATTGTTAATCACTCACATCTTAAATCCACAAAACCTGTCAACGATCATATATATCCAACAATCAACTTCGAACGCTATTCTACATATTACAAAAAAAAAATTCAGAACTTTGAATCAATGGCACCCTTCCACAACTCCCATAGTAAGAAAAAAGCCGAGCCAATCAATGCTATAATTGCAGCAAACCTGGGCACACGGCTATAGACTGCTTTCAAACCAAAAAGAAGGGTGAGGAGTACTACTTCAGAAAATTACGACGGATTATGCAAACAAAAGCTGGAGTAGCTTTGATGGCAGAACAAGACAGCTGGCTCGATGAAACATCTGAAAGCGAGCAAGAAAATGTAGCCAAAATAGGCCTAGTGAAAGGAGCTAAATCGAAGCAAAAGGACATGGAGGCAGACGATAGTGGTAAAAACGAGGAAGCATATTCAGAAAGGAAGGTAGAATCTATAGACCCCCTTTTGTATTTCGAACTCCAAAAAAAAAAATTTACGGCTCTTCATAGCAAGTTTAGGTCAGTAGAAAATGAACTAGCTAAGACTATAGCCGATCTAGATATGACACATGAAAACGTAGATTGACTAGAAACTAGCTTAGCTAATTTCGAAGCCAATTTAGCTGAACTAACAAAGTCTCGAACTACGAGCAAACAACAAGCAAGTGTGTTGATCACGAGAGGACAATCAACGACTTGCAAGCTCGGTTTGATAACAATTATCAATGTCTGCTCAGGCAGCTTCAAGAGATGAGTAATCTTGATTGCCTGCTGGAAGTAGCGCAATCAAAAATTGACAGTCGCGATGGTGAAATAGTAAAGTTGAAGACACAGGTTAGCGAGCTAAACGCTAAATTGACAACTTGCGACGACGAGCGAATCAATAAAACATGCGAGTTCGATCTCCTGAATAAAGAACGTGTAAAACTGTATGCTAGGATTAAAAAGCTAGAGAACCTCCTAACAAAAAGAGGACAAACAGATCGAACGATCTTCTTGAACCAGTCTAAGGACATAGAATTCTACGATCCACATGCAGGTCTAGGCTTTGTTCCAAACTCTACCCCAGTTGTGAAGGAATCCCTAAACCCTTATGATCCGTATGATATTAGCTATTTAGGGATTAACATGCCTAATCTAATGGCCTTCACACCAGAAATTGATGCTATCGAGGAGACTAAGCGAGATAGAAAAATAGGATTTGAAATACTACTCGACTATGAAGTATTGAATAATAGCTACAAGACAAGGGAAATACCTTTGTCTGATGACTATTTAGATGCTCTTATTCCCTCTTCAACATCACTCACTGTCGAGAACACGTCTCGTGACTTAGCACAATCCAGCCCCTCTAGTGCATATATCCCACCAGCAATTAAGGAAATCTCTGACTTGCGCTCGACCCTAGAGTCTGCAAAGATTGTTCAGGTAGAAAATGACGTGCTATTGACAATAATTTCCTCACTCGAAAAACAAATCAACAGAACTAAAGCTTCAGCCTCTCCACAAATGTCTCTAGCTGAGTCTAAAATAGAACCTCCAACCAAGCCTAGGACATTAAGAAAGCATAATGCATCGAGAAAATCAAAGCCTACCAATTTATCCTCACATGCACCTAGAGGTGAAATTTTAGATAGATCGATGGGGAAGGAGATAGCCACAGAAGACGGCCTATTATTTGAAAATTGTGCCCATTTTTCTAAGAAGGAGGCAGTTAAATTTAGACCATGTAGTTCAACTTCGCACAATAGGCATGTATCGCAAGCTAAGTATTACCTTGCTACATCTCCGCCCATGATCTCATTTTCTGAACCTGTACGAACATCTATGCTCTCTACTTTCCACTTTTCCTACGATGATGCACTTGCCTTAAATTCTCCTTTTAGATTAGCAAATGCAAGTACACTCAAGAACGACGCACGCTTCTTTGCTAAGTCAGGCTCACAAACTCAAAAAGAGAAGCTACAGACAAAAAGAAAGACAAAGCATGCACACTCGTCTCCTAAGTCCAGTTCTAAACTTGACAAACGAGAAGAACACAAAAGCATACAGTCAAAGCACCCTAAGACTGAAGCTAAAGCTAAAGTTATGGGAATTAAGAAATCTGGATTGCAAAACAAGAACTTAGGGCAAGCACTAGCCTTCCCTTAGGAATTAGAAAGATTTGGGTTCCTAAATCAACCATTAACACTATAGATAAACCTAAAGTTGACTTAGGACATAAATCTATGAAAGACGCATGCATAAACTCTAGATCTAATGCGAAAGGACCCATTCTTAGATGGGTACCAAAATCTGCTTGAGATGTTTTGCAGATTCCAGCATGGGTAGGTACTTAGAGAGCTGCTCCACACCCATGACTGGTTTGCGACGAGAGCGGCCACAAGATCCCTCACGTATGGTACTTGAAGCAGCCCCACATATGTGATCAAGGGATGGGATGCGGACAGCTAAAACCAACTGACAAATTTGGTAAATTCTAAATATGCATAAAGTTACATGTTCGTAATTTATTGTATTTTCAATATGCATATGTGCTCAAATGAATAACGTACCTACTATGTTAGTAAAATCTAGGAAGAACTGCATTTTATTTTGAAAAACATTTTCCATCCTAGTACACATGATTAAGTAAGGTTCCCCGAAGTTCGTAAAATACTTATATTTAGGGGAAGATTTATTTGTAAACGTAAGGGGGAGAAATTTTACAATGAAATTAAAATTGCCAAAATTATTTAATTTTTGAAATATTTTCGTCTATTTTACCTTTATGAATTTTGAACTGAATTTCAAATTAAATTATGTTTTTCTCGGCGAACTGAGAATCGCCCGAAACCGCTTTGGATTTAATTTTTAATTAGTTGACCGAACCTATGAATCGCCCGAAACTGAGCATCGCTCGAAACTTCCTTTGCAACTTTTGAATCGCCCGAACTTAAGAATCGGGAAAATATTTTATTTATTAAAATATTTCTTTGCTTTAAGTTTTTATCTTTGAGGTTCACATTCCCAAAACTTCAAATATTGAAGGGGAGTAGCTGTGTTTCGCGAACTAATCTTTAAACGACTCGTACATCCTTTCAAATAAAAAAAAAACTTACAACTCAAATACGCAAAACACCTTCAAAAATAACGCGAACTAGGAAAATTACATTATCAAAATATCCAAGAAAACCTCAAAAACCAGTACGCATTGCCAGGACCCAAAACAGCACAGCCATTAAAACGACGAACAAGCACATGAGAAGCCAAATCTCGAGCACTAACATCTCCAAATTCCGGTTAAAACGACACCTTAACTTGGCATATTCATCGTTCTCTTCATGATCTTGCTGCTGATTCCAGTTCATCTGTGTGAGGTCGATTCTGTTTTAGTATGAGTGATTAATGGTATGACCGTGTTCTTCTGATCATGTCTATTTATAGGCATGAATCGAACAATGAAATCATTATTGTCCCGACAAAATGAATGATACCGACGAATTTTTGACTTGAGGGTTCAGCGCCGCGTACGAAAGCGATGCTTTCTTTGTCGATTATCGAATTCTGCCTCGCAGAAATCAATCTAGGAAGACTCGTTGATTCTATATTAATTTTGGGGCCTATTTTTCTTTGAAGTTAGTATATCATTGATTAGTTAAAAATCTTACATTTGACAGTTCTGGGTGATTCCCTTCAACTTTTCATTAATCGATTTTTGGGTCAAAGTTTTTAAGTTAGAAGTTGCTAAATCTTTAAACTACAAAGTAAATTGCTCGATTTTTAAATTTTCTCTCGGCGAATCTCAGAAACGCCCGATTTCAAAATCGGTCGATACAACGACTTGTTTGAAAATACCTATCGTCGATTCTTGAAATCGGCCGACTCATCATCGCCCGATTCTTCAAATCGCTTTCGATTCCTCCAATCACCCGATTCCTCAAATCGCCCGATTCCTGCATCAATCGAAAGCGCTACAGTACATCATTTTCTCGGCGGTTCTTACAATCGCCCGACTCCTCATTCGATCGAACGTACTACAGTGCATCTTCTATATAATATATATATATATATATATACCAAATTGCCCGATTTTTGTCACTTTTCCCAAAATTGTATACATGAATCAGCCTCATGAGGTCATCAAGTTTCGCGGGTCAGCTTAAGAACTAGAGTTTCGCGAGTTTAGTTCCCGTGTCATTAAAACTCAAATTTCGCGAACCCTCTTCAGTTTCGTGAACAACTTTGAATTCGCGGATCATTCAGTTCGCAAACCACAGCTTAATTCACGGTCCAAGCCAAATTCCAATTTGCGTTTCCAAGACTTCAAATTCTTTCGAAGACATACATCTTAGAAAATCGTTTTCGCAAATGGGATTTTTGGCACAACACTTTGAAATCTTCGAAACTAACAGCACCACACATCTTCGAACTCCTCATTTTATAAACTTGGTATCCTACTTTGAAAATTCTTCAAAAACACCTAGTGAACAACTACATCCTCCCAGCATGCATGGTATCTCGGGTTGCTCCACATGCATGACTGGTAAGAGATGCGAGTAACCACACCTCCCAGCGTGTATGGTATCTCGGGCTGCTGCACAGACACGACTGGTTAGCGATGGGAGCAACCAAACGTAGGTAAATTTTATATGCATCCTTTTGTAATTTTTGCATGCATATCAAGTTGTAACTTCAAATTGCCTACCTTGAAAACAATAGGGTACATTATAGTTACGCATGCTTCAAAAAGACTTTAAATTCCAAATTTTTGTATGCAAACATGAGCTGAAATGCATAAATACCGTATAGTAGGTATATTTTCATTATGCATACAACTTATAGAATTTCCAAGCTTAACTTTTACGTATGCATATAAGCTGAATTGATAAATGCCTATATCTTTTAAATGGTACATTTTGAATATGCATGTTCTTGCAAGATTTGAAATAGACAACGCATATTTCATGGCCAACTGATAAATTCCATTTTCTTAATTGAGCAAAATTTGAGGGGGAGCAGCTCTTAATTTTAAAGAGAAGCAACTCCTATTGCGTTAAAGGGAGAGATAATTAAATATTTTTTGGGGAGCGAACTTAAATACGTGAACTTAGGAAAAGAGATTCGAAAGATAAACTTGATCCGAAGTTTCATCTATTGAGGGGGAGTAACTCATTTCTAAGAAGCATGATTTGAGGGGGAGGAACACTATATATATATATATATATATATATATATATATATATTATATATCTATATACACACACACCTATATACGTGATATAATATATATAGTATACTACTACATTATTAATACGATAATACAAATATATATATAAACAAAATATATATATATATATAAACAAATATATATATATATATATATATATATAATACATATATATAGACCTATATATACATAGTATACGATAATACAAATATATATATATATATATATATATTTATATATAAAAGGAAATGACCTCTCAAGCACTTCGACCTTCAAGACTGACTCCAACCAAAAAAAAAAAACAAGCAACTCTCGAGAGCTCAAGAATTCCAAAAGGCAAAGGTGGGTTCTAGTGCTAACTCGGCAATGACCTCAAAAGACCTGCTCCGAACTGTTGACCAAAATCAAGCAGCATCACTTCATACCGGATGTATGGATTTCAAGTTCTCATGGTTCAGTCAGACCAAACTGAACCTAACCCCGGAACACAGCCGAGTGTTACTGACGATCTCAAACTCATAAAACTACCCATATTTGAAAATCTTGATAAGACCGAAGAGCGGAAGATACAAAATTCCCTTAGCTCACAAATTACTCGGACCAACCCCCATAGGTACAGGTGGTAATTTTGTAGCTCCCGGGTAGAAGTCGCCTCATTTGGTCCAATGGCGCATGCACAACCAAGACTTACCCACTCATCGATCTCTCAATAGACCGATGTTTTATCAAATCACGGGGAGCCACGTAATCTATCACTGCTTCACTTGGAAGCAGAAGATATTGAACTAAGTGGTAGTCAGCCCCACACCACTGACCTTTCTTGAACACATCGAGTCTAGATGTCCTTACATACTAAATCTTTTAATATTATTTTTAGGACCATACACCTTTTCTTATCTGGACTTCGTGACCATATCATAACTTTCGTAGACAGGTCATTTTAAGACATGCTCCGATGATCGAAAGGAAGTCCTGCCGTTGCAACATCAATACAACAACGGTTCAGGCCAGCTAGTCTCAAGAACAATGTTAACGGGCTGCCTATGTGGCCGCGGTTCATCAAGTCCTGTTCTCACAGGCTACGTCTCAGAGCTTGTCACGGAAGCCGTGTTGACGGATCGCCTTAGTGGCTCATCTGGTTGTTACCCTAACCGGCATGTCGTTTGTGTCCTTCTTAGCCTCCTACACAAGCATGCCGATCTCGTTCACACGAATCGCCATGAGGGGGAGAAGGGGATACGTACAAATAAATTGGTCGGACCACCCACCAAATTATTTTTTTTCTATTTTATTTTAAAATTATTTATTTTCATTATTTTCTTTTTTAAGTTGAACATTGTTTTGAAAAAGTAATTAGAAGTTAATTAAATTGGGGACTATTGACCTAAAAAAAGTCAAAGAGGCCACTTTTTAAAAACTTTTCTGGTCAAAGGCCATATTTTAAAAGAATTGTGTGACGGAGGGAGTATTATCTATACTATTTCTTTTTCCCCATATATATATATAATATATATATATATATATATATATAATAATAATAAATGCAGCATGAAAGAGCTGACGAGTTGGAGAGAATCGAAGCTTTGGGCGGCAAAGTGATCGATTGAATGGACATAGTGTCAGGCATGCTCGCCATTTCAAGATCAATGGGTAATTAATTAACTAAATAATAATTGAAACATATTTTGATAATGTAATTAAACCAAATAACGATCATTATTATGCAGGCGATCGATATCTGAGCCACTCGTAACGGCAAAACCTGAAACTAAAGTAGTGAAGAGAGAAGCGAAGACGATGAGTTCTTAATCTTGGCCAGCGATGGCTTATGGGACGTCGTTTCCAATGAATTTGCTTGCCACGCCGTAAGGCGTCGTTTGGACAAGGCAAAGACATCCCTTTTGCTATAATAATAATAATAATAATAATAATAATAATAATAATAATAATAATAATAATAATAATAATAATAATAATATTAATGATAATATAATGAGGTTTGGTGGTTGCGGCGAAGCACGCGGTGTTGGCCGAGTTGGCCGTGGCTAGTCGAAGTCGAGACAACATAAGTGTAATTGTCGTGGATCCGAGGGATATCTGTTAATTAAAAAAATATTAGGGGTCTTTACACATAAGTATCTAATGGATAAAAACTTGTTATTTAGTACTCTGTCAAGATTTTTTTATATGTAGGTACCTAACAGAATAAATCTTTTGCACATAGGTATCCGATCCCCGAAAGTACACCATACAATACATTTGGTTACCCTATATCAATGCATTTGGGTACCCTATATAACAGAAAATGGTACGACGTATACTATATTTAGGTACACCCCATGTAACACACAGGTATGCCGTAGGTACGACGTATGCTATATTTATGTACCCTATATCAACGTGTTATGGTACGCAATACACACACAGGAAGGTACGACATGACTAAAGAAACTGGTAAAAATTAAATCGGGTACCTATCTGTAAAATTTTCTGACATGGGTACCTATGTGTAAAAAATTTATTCATTGGGTATTTTTCTATAGATTCACCAAAAAAATTATACCTATATCAGTTTTGAAATTTAGCTTTGTTGTTGTTTCCTCACCATTTTGATCATTAATTCGGTTACCTTTTGCTTGTTCGTGTGCGCATTATTACATGCGTTATTAGTTGGTATTGAAGTCTCTTGTCTAGGGGTGGTTCGGTACGGTATACCGTACCAAAACTGTGATACCGTATACCGTACCAAAATTTCGGTATCCAAAAATCATACCAATACCATACCAAAATTTCGGTATACCTTAAATTTCGATACGGTATCATATCGAAATTTTGGTATGGTATTGGTATCATACCTTCTATACCATTCAAACTTAGGGTTTTACCATGCATGTCTCGTAACTCGTTAATTCGTTGCTTTGGAATTTTTAATCAATTCAAACTCCTAAGGCCCCAATAAGATAAATTATTAATACCAACAAAATAAAAAGATTTTTTAACCTTAAATAATTTACATATTTTAGCCAGTATCCTTAGTAAGGCAAAAAACTTTACTTGTCACAAAATACAACTTTATATACAGACTATATAGAACAAAGCGGATATATTTAAAAAATTAGTGAAGATTAACAAAAAGTAATTGCATTGCATCTTCACGCTTTCAAAATCCTGAAAAAAACACACATTAAAAAGGCAAAAATTAAACTTTACTTGAGTTACATAAGTAAAATATGGTAGGCCTAATCTTAGAAGTTGTGTATAAATTAATAATTTATGGACTAAATAAGTTATGAAGATCCTTAATTTTTCATTTTATATTTTTTGAAATAATATAATATATGCAGGTGTGCATTTATATAAAAAATATATTAAAAATTTTAGTATTTCGATATTCGGTATAATCGATATACCTAATTTGAAAAACTTTCATACCATTACCGTACCGAAAATTTCGGTACGGTATCATACATTACCAAAAACTTCGGTATACCAAAATTTTCGATATTTTCGATACGATAAGGACGATATTTCGGTATTTTCACCAGCCATACTCTTGTCCCCTTAACTCCTTGGTTTTACATCATCAGCTAGTTTCAGAACATTCATATAAGAACAAATAATACCAAAGATTATTGCAATATATGTGCCGTGAGAGTTCAAAACAAAGTATTGATTAAGACTGTAATTGATCACGGACAAGAACATCTTTGTACGGCGTCTCAAGTGGGGCACTCTTTGGACGACGATCGTCTCTAATAACATCATCGTTTCGTGTCTGACTTCGAAGTGCAGCTCCACTGCTTTGACCTTCCTCGGCGTCGACCAACGGCCTCCTCTGCTCTCCGCCGCCTACGATCAACGGCGTTATACATTCCCTCGCCTGAACCAACCTTTCTTGGGCCCCACCTCTCAGTTTCTCAAGCCTCAGCCCATTTCCTTGCTGCATCTTGAAAACCCTTACAACGTTCGCCAAACCCCCGAGAAACAGTATCAAACTCCCCACCATACTTATCCATATCCAAGTGTTTCCCTGCAGTGACATTCACACGTCATTTCTACGAAAAATAGCTGAAGGTTAATTACTAGCAGCTTTTTCTTACCAGAAGTTCGAAGCCATGGTGATGGTGGGCTTTGCCGGCGGCGGCGGCGGCTTCCCTACCGTTGATGATAGAGCCCACGAGGAACAACGAACTCGATATCAAGAATGGGATCAAAACTGTCTCTTGTAAGATTTGGACATGCGCATCTGCTCTTTCGTACACTTGGCAAACGTTGTGAATCGAACCCAAAAGCCAAAGGAACGAGCCAGCTACGAACATGCTTAGAGCCGACCGTCCTTTCCTATTAGGGTTTCCTCCGCCGCCGCCGCCGTTCTCCGCCTGAATGAAGAGGAAAAGCGTGGCCACGAAGAACAAGACCGTCCCAAGGCCGTAAACCAAAGGAACGGCGAACTCAACGAGCCCTAACTGAAGATCGTAGCCCACCAAAGACAGCCTATAATCGATCGCAGACAAGTGGGCTATGAGGTCGTGGACGTTCACCGCCGCGATGATCAGATACCCTATGAGAAGGACCACGAGGCCCGATTTCGGCTCGCCGGAGAACTGAGCGGCGAACCCACACGTCAGCAAGACGGTGGCGAAGACGTAGAGGCCGGCGTTGATGTACTCGAGCCTATTGCGGGACAGCCTTGGTCCGTAGGCCCTTGTCTCCCTAGCCGATGCGAGCTTTACCATTTTCGTTGCCGTTGATGTAATAATAATGGATTATAATTAGGTTTTTCGAGCGTGTTCGAATTTTATCCGGGGAACTGAAGTAGTTAGTTGTGATTTGTGGTGATAACATTGAAGAGGTATGGGCTAGGGCTTTGACGTGTCCTTTGTTGCATGAAAATGGAGGAATTTAATGCGAGTGTTAGGCGACACGTGTTTGGTTTTCGTTTGAGCGACTGACTCCTAGCCTACTAGGCAAGATTCTTGCAATGGGCCAATTATGGGCCGGCCCAAACATGTAAACGGGGCCAGTAAGATGTCAAACCGTAAATCACGTTTATTAGTCTTTAATGGGCTTACTCACAACGGCCCATTGAAAGAAAAATGCAACAATTTGGGCCTTATATTTATTCTTGTGAGCTCAAAACGAGCTTTGGGCCAAACTGTCGTGAAGCGGATTGAATCATCTGTCCCATTGCGTGTATCTTATTGCATACGAAAAATAGTTATTATCAGTATCTAAAAAATATGAGATATGATATCGATTTGATCATTGCAGCTTGTTACAAACAGATACATACTAATGCAGTTTGCCTCGTTCCAATTTCGTTATTCTTGTTTTGCGACTGAGCTTATATTGGGGGGAATTGAAATCAGTAAAGTTTACATAAAACTGATTAATGAGTAAAATAAGTCGTGTGTATGGTCAATGTCTACAATAACACACTTGATGAGGTGTGTTTGGTCTCTCTACATCTTAATTCGGTAGAGAACAAAAACTCGCATATGAGAAAATGACAAACAAACAAAAGGAAACAATTGAAAGCCAAAAGAAAACAAGAAACACTAACATCAAACAAAAGAACTAAAGAACTTACCACACAAGTGACTATTAAGCCAGATCTATAACACTCTTACTTTCTTTAGGCGTCAACTTCGAGTTTATCGTGGTCTTCGGAAAATAAACTCCAATAAATGGAGAGAAAAACTCCTACAAGAGGAGAAAATAACTCCCGTATTGGGAGACTCAGGGCGATGGTGACGGAAGAGACTATAAAATTCTAGTGTTTCTGATACGTAGATGAGAATGAGGTTAGGAGGAATGAGGTTAGGAGGTGGTACAATGTTGGGGTTGCAGCAACAGGAAAATAGACAAAAGATAACACTGAAAAAGGACAAAAAGTAAAATATAATAAAGAAAACCATTACTAAAAAGAATTGTTACTTTTTCTTTGTTATCTTAATGGACATCCTTAAACGACGTTATGACAAACAAGTGTTCATGCACACCTTAGAAGAACTTAAAGCAATCTGCCTTGCTTTCAACCTACGGTTCTCCATGACTTTTTTCCTCCCTATGAACCGTTATAAACTCTACCTCCACAATTATAGATTTCCCATTTATTCTTCATTTAATTATTTTCTAAAGAAATTCATCATCGGCAAAGAATAAATTCTCTTAGTTTCTCTCTGCGGTGAGAACCACAATCTCCGCAGAGAGAGCTTGCGAGAGAGAAAGAGGGGATAGAGAAATTACAGAGACATTTAATATCTTTCTTTCTTCGGTATATAATAATTATATTAACGTAAAGAATTTATAGAAATTGTAATAATGGATTTGATTTTCGGTCGAGCTTTGGTGGCTATTTATATTATCATGGCAATGGTCTCATATGTCTCCGCCGATGCACCCTCGCCGTCTCCGTCCAGCGATGGTACGGAATAAAAATATATTATAAAATATTTTATTTGCATAATATAATTGATATTATTGCTTATGATGATTGGTTTAATTATTGTAGGGACTGCAATCGACCAAGGAATAGCATATATCCTAATGCTGCTGGCTCTGGTGCTGACATACATTATTCATTAAGAGTATGTTAAACAAAAATATAGAGCTTATTATAATACGATGAACAAATTAAAAGTTTTAGAAGTTACAAAGCTTGATTTGTTCGATGCAGTCTAACTAGTTTTCGTTTTTATTTTTTGTCTTAATGTTGTTTGTCTTCTTCTCTTGGGTTGTTGGTTGTTGATCTATTTTTTACTACTGTTCTTTTTTTCTGTATTGTTTTCTTTTCAACAGTTACCACGTGTTTAGTGCGTGTGGTTGAAGATTTACATTTGCAGTGAAGAAAGCTTTACATACCACGCGTGCACTGGCACGTGCCACCCTACGTAGACGTGTTCATACGGTTACGGTTACGGTTCACGGTTATGAACCGCCGGTTTACGGTTAATAAAAACGTCTAAGCCGGTTAATCACGGTTACGGTAATCATGGTTACGGTTACGATTTTGAACCGGCCAAGCCGGTTACGGTTACGGTTTTACCGCCGGTTTACGTTTTTTTTTCTAGTCTTTTTTAGAATTTCTTTCTTTTATAATAATTTAAATATATAGTAAAGATAATTTATTTGATAATCATATGATACAAAATAAATAAGATTCATATATATGATATGAGTTTATGATAAATATATTTGTTATATATTTTAACATTCATTTACGGATGGAAAGGATTTAGTTGAAGGAAATCGGCTCCCACAAATTATGCAATTTAACGTGTGAGGAAAGTTACCATTATTTAATTAAGATCTTGGTGTATCACGTTACATTACATCCATTATATAATATATGGCTAATTGCTATAACTATGGCAGAGTATCGCATTGTATATTATCCTTAATAGGTTAATTGTTATGATTATGGTATAATGATCTTTGACTAACATAGAAAGGAATTGGGAATCTTATCCAACCATGAGATGGATGGATAAATATCAGCCGAGACCTTCAATAAATGTGCACCTTTTCTATGACATCTATGAGATTTTGAGTGTTCATACGTAAGGAAGAAAAAAGTGTTTTTCGGTTCTTTGCGGATTAGTGAATCAAGCTATACATCGTCCGAGTATTTTCTAGCCGGAGAAAGGACGATTCTTTGATCGAATTCTTGGTGGATACTGGTAGAGATACCATACTTTTGGTATTATGAAACATCGCTCATCTCGAAGAGAGAACGGGTATATCTCTATAAACTAGTTAGGTTTTAATTCGCATGGATCCTGTCGGAATCGGTTGCTATGTTGATATAAAATTTTAATTTTCCGCTGCGTGTAATACGTGATTATGAGCACTGATTTCTAACAGTAGCAACTGCCTGACAATGCGACCAACGCATTGCTAGAAGATGTTAGATAAAGTATGGAGCAAATAAAATACTTATAGAAATAATAAGATTTTAAACAGCGGTCGTAAGTATTCAAACGACAACCAACACAAGACCCGAGCCGCCAAGGCCGTGTAAACACGGGAGAGGCTGGCACACTTGCTACTGAGAACGAGACAACAACGCCAAGATCGAAACACTAATGAATGGGGCAAAGGCAACAGTGAAAAGGTGAACCCGAGCTGGCCAAGCCTAAGCTCGCTGAGGCCAAGTTCAGGCCGTGGTGCTTGAGAAATTGCAACCCGGGGAAAAATTCGAAAAGAGGAGTCATACAAATATATGAAAATGCAAAAACAAAAAGTATAATATATTTCGGTAAACGTTTATAAATAGAAAATCTTGACAAAAAAGTTAACATATGTTAAGCAATAAATATAGGAAAATACTCTCAGTCTATGAGTCAATATAAGTAGTCCTTTGATTATAGAAACATTTCACAACAAAATTCATGGCTTACAACAGAATACAAAATTGAACAATCAATTTGTGTAAAAATGCCAGCCCAAAGAGGAGGAACAACACAAAATAGAAGGCACTCCAAGTATATGCATTCAGCCAGTAATGATTACGAAGAACATATGGTGCAGCGTAGTAAAAACACGGGGTATTTTAAAAAATAAGATTACTTTTGATTTCTTTTTAAAAAAAAGGAACTTGACCGAGTCAATTAAAAAAAGAGGAACGTGTTTCCTTAATTAACTAAACCCCTAATTAATACCTAAATAAATAAAAAAAGAAATATATATATATATAATAAAAAACGCACCAACCTCATTCATTAATGCACCCACGAAGCACCAAAACGAGATCTTGAAGGAAAAACGAGCTGAAGCATCCGCCGAAATCGAAACACCCAAGCTCCAAGAATCCCAATTTCGTTCTTGAACGCATATACAGTAAGTTCCGTTGATGTTAACGCCGATTACAAGTATATATTATCGGGCATTGTAATTTCCGTTCATGTTAATGACATTTACATTTCGAGCTTCGGGTATTAGATTTTCGAAGGTTTGGGTAGCTATGGGTAGCATTTTAAACCTAGATCTGTGCGAATTTGCAGAAAATTTTCGTTTTCCGCTTATTCGAGTTCATTATTCGAGTTTATTTAGACTCGTAAACGTCACTCGGATAAGTTGTTTTGGCAACATACAATTCGGACATCATACTCGAATAAACTCGGAAAAGTTACTCGAATAATACTATTGTTTATGAAATTTTACACTTACATATTATTCGATATTATAATACTCGAACATATTATTCGAGTTAAGCGTAAACTCGAATGCCTTACTCGAATAATTTTTGTTTCCGAATATTTTATTTATTCGAATAACTCGTTTGCAATAAAAGTTGATTTATTCCATTTATTTCTTCGATAACAACTTATCGAGTGTCTTCAAAATCTTAATACTCGAAGACTTTATTCGAGTTGTTTTACTACTCGAATTATTTACTCGATTAATTTTTATTATTCGAATATTGTAATTATTCGAATAATGTTATTGCAATTAAAATTTATTAACAATGATTTGTTTCATATGCAGGTTATGCCGACCAGCACCATGATTGATTACTATGGAGAATGGATAATTGGGAATGATAATAAATGGACATGGGTTCCAAGGATGGGAACAAATATGAAGCCCATTGGGTTCGATGTCGATTGTTGTTTGCTGGACGATCTGCGGAACGAAATATACGAGACTATTGGCGTAAGCGGGAGGCCGGAGTTAAAGATAAGTTATCAGCCATCTATGAGAGGTATGGAAGGGTGTGCTCCGTTGTATATAAAGAATGATCGAGAGTTGAAGGGTTATATATACTTAGGAGGTCCAATGGATAGACCGATTCTCCTTGTGGAGATTGGACTCCCTACGACCCTCCACCGTCAAACTCTCGCGGATGATGAAGTTGGTCCCGTTCCAATTGAGGTTCGTAGCGATGGAGGTGGTTACATCGATGATTATTTTGACCGTATCATCGACTTTGGCGAATGCGAAGATGTGAATTATGGGGGTGAAGGTCACAATGAGGCGAACGACCGTGATGAGAATGTTGCATCACGGCAGAACCTGCACGTCAATTTTGATGGCGTAAACGGAGAAAATGCGGACGGGAATGATGATGAGGAGGAGGAAGAAGAGGAAAATGCAACTATTCCTAGCGATCGGTATTCTTTTACCGACAGTTCCAGCATGAAGGTCGGTGATGAATTCGAGGATAAGAAGGCCGTCAAGAATAGGATCCAAAGAGTTGCTATAGAGGCATGCTTCGAGGTCAAGATTATAAAATCTTCCCGATCGTACTATGGCGTGAGATGCAAAGAGGATGGATGTACTTGGAGGATATGGACGGCGAAGATTAAGGATACATCCGTATTCTCGATTCGTACGTATTGCAATACACATACGTGCGACCTTGCAAATCAGAACGCAAGACTCACTCAAGCATCGTCAACCTCCGTGAATGATATGCTGCTTGAATTTTTTCAGGGTTCAACAAGTACACCGGCCCCTAAACTTATTCAAACAATGATGAGAAATCGTGGGATCGAAGTTTCGTACTGCAAAGCATGGAAAGGAGGCATTTTAGCACAAAATGCGATGAAGGGTGACCCTGATGAGAGTTACAAGCTGTTGCCGTCGTACCTGTCGACGCTGAGAAGAGTGAATCCGGGAACCATAGTAAGTGTATATCTGGACGACGAGCGGAGATTTAAGCACGCATTCATATCCCTTGGTGCTTGTATTGCGGGATACCGTCACATGAGGAACGTTGTTTGCATAGACGGTACTTGGTTGAAAGGAAAGTATGGGGGTACGTTGCTCATTGCATCAGCGGAGGATGGCGACCGCCATCAGTTTCGTTTAGCTTGGGGCATAATCGACAATAACGAGTGCATAGAAGCTTGATCGTGGTTCTTGAATGAGCTCTTGCAAGTCGTGCCCAACGAGGACGATCTTGTCATCGTATCCGACAGATCTGCTTCTATCAAAGCCGCCGTTGCAGCCGTCTACCGTCGTGCGCACCACGGTCATTGTATTTGGCACCTGTCACAAAATATGAAAGGCAAGTGTAAGAAGCAGGGTGCGACCGAGACGTTCATACACATTGCTAAAATATACAAGCAATGCGACTTTGATTCACAATATGGTGATTTTGAGAATAGGTTTCCCACCGCATACGCGTATTTGCAACAGACTGATACTAAGGAACGATGGAGTCGAGCCTATTCTCCGACGTCTCGCTATAACATCATGACTACGAACGGGGTGGAATCGATTAATGCAAGACTCCACGAAGAAAGAAAGCTACCGATCATTGCGCTTCTGGAATCGATACAGAGGCTGACGGCGGATTGGTTTGCTAGATACAGACAGTAATCTGGACAAGCAACCACGCGGTTTACCCCGACGGTGGAAATGAAGCTCCGTGAGAGGTATGAAGTACCTGAAATCGCTCCGCATGAGTACGATGTCCGATCTCCGGGGGGTCGTGCCATTGTTAACTTGCGGTCGAAGACTTGTACGTGCCGCCAATTTGACATCGACAGGATTCCTTGTCCACATGCAATCGCGGCGAGTCTACGAGCGAACATGAGTTTCTACCCGTTGTGTTCGGAATATTATTCTGTCCTAACGTGGCAGTCTGCTTATCACGGACGAGTTTCACCGGTTCCGGATCAAGCCGAGTGGGATACCTCGGATCAATTGGTGTTGCCGCCTCCGTTCGTAGCAAGGCGTGGTCGGAGAAAAGAAAAGAGGTTTCCGTCCGTCGGTGGGTTTGGTCGTAGACATTAAGTAAATCTTGATGTATGAGTTTGTATGAGTTTGATGTATGAGGTTGTATGAGTTTGATGTATGAGGTTGTATGAGATCGATGGATATTGTGAGTTTGGCTTGATTGTAGCTTTTTTCACTGTTATTCGAGTAAACTGCGAAGCTCGAATATCATTAGAATACGTCACTCGAATAACATAACGATAAAAAGTCGAAAATGAAAACCTGAACTTATTCGAGTACCCGAATAACTCGAATAATTTACAAAAAAATCGAATACCGAACTCGAATAATATCTTGCAATTCGAGTGTTCTATTCAGAATTTTTGAATTTTAATTATCTCGATACATAGATGTATAAAAATCAATATTCGATGTTTTAAGGCCTTCATGATGTTAATAAGTCGCTTTATGAAGATTAACAATGTTTAATAAAAGTCGTTGCATGACATACAATGAAATACATTGGTAGATAGGACTTTAGTATATACATTCCCATCAACAATAGTTATAACATGTATAGAAATATCAACTTGATTTTCTTATTTTTTCAAGAATCTCTATAATATATTATTACTTAGACATGAAATGTTATTTAACATGAAAATGATATTTAACATGAAATGTTATTTAACATTTCATGCTCATGATATAAAAACAATATTTTCGATTTTTAAATTATTCGAGTTATGAATTGTACTCGAATATGATCGAATACGCAACTCGATAAAAGTAACATTTTTCTAACAAACTCTTTAACTCGGATAACAGTGAAGTTCGACAGAAACAACTGATCCAGTGAAGTTTATTCGAGTGCTATATGATACTCGGATTAAGCTCGAATAGCTTACTCGTTTAATTCTCATTATTCGAACAAGCTCTTTGACTCGGATAACAGTGAAGTCCGATAAAATCAACTGATCCAGTGAAGTTTATTCGAGTGCTATGAGGTACTCAGATTAAGCTCGATTAGGTTACTCGAGTAATTATCATTATTCGAACAAGCTCTTTGACTCGAATAACAGTGAAATTCGAAAAAAAATCATAACACAGAACAACACTGAACCTTGAACACTCTGAACAACCTCAACAGCAACTCAATCAACCATAACACAGAACAATTCCAAATCAAAAAATCTATACAAATATATCTAAAATGGTTCATACAATATCCCAATTGTTAAAATAAATACATATCGTCAAAAACTTTCTAAACGACAAAACTTTAGAATCGTCCAAAGCGTAGGGATCATCTCTGTTACCGATCAACAGAGACATCGCCGCCCTAAGCATGTACATACCGCACTCTCCGCTGTTCGAGAAATAGAACAATTTCAGGTTTAAGAAAATAAGAAAATAAGAAAGTGAGAAAATAAGAAAATTACCTGAGGACTTGTTGAGGGAAATTGGGGCACCGCACCCAAGCAAACTTCTCCACGGAATCTTGCTCCACACCTACGTGTTGAAGCATCAGCGGTATCACTTCGGCCAAAGGATCGAGGAACGGCTTCATGAACCTCAAGTCCGAATCGCGTTGCGGTCGGAATCCAAAACGAGGATGTTCCTCTCCTTGAACCGAGCGATGAGGAGCACCCAATGCGAGTTAAATGCCAATGGGATGACGGCCACATCCGCTTGGCTCCAGTGAAGTGACGGCTTGCCGCCGTATATCGCATTGAACTCTTTCGTGGCGAATAGCTCGAACGAGGACATGTTCCACGGTCGCGGTTTGGCGGACTCCATCTTGACTGCATGTGCGAAGTTGGTGTTCACATAAGCGATTCGCTCCGCATGCACGCAGTTTTCTTCCATCGCCGTGAACCCGCTGAATGCCTCGTTGACGTGCTGCAATAATAGCATATAATGTTATTAAACGAAATAATTAGAACATATTTAGCAAAAAACACACATACCTCATCCGAAAGCCACACTTTCGGAGTGGACAGGTCGGCAAAGAATTTCTTGTCGTACGCTTGGAGCATTCCTTGCTGTTCCTCCTTTGCGCCCATTCTTGCCACCTCCGCCGCGACGGCATCCCAATTCTTCACCCTCTCGCCGATGATCTGCTCTATGTCCGCGGTGTTGTATTGCAACGCGAGGGGTCGAATCGGGCGTCGGCGTATACGGACTCGAAAGCAACCTCGACTTCTTCTTCGCACGTTCCGTCCGTGGCCGCCTCTCCGCCGCGGCCTTCTGCGCCTCCGCCTCCGCCGCCTTCTTTGCCTTCGACGCCACGGCGGCCCTCTGCGCCTCCGCCCACGCCGCCTTCTTTGCCTTCGACGCCGCGGAGGCCCTCTCTGCCGCCGCTTCCTCCGCCGCGGCCCTCTCCGCCGCCGCCGCCGCCTCCGCCGCGGCCCTCTACGCCGCCGCCCTCTCCGCCGTCTCCGTCTCCGCCGCCGTCTTCTCCGCCGCGGCCCTCTCCGCCGGCGCCTTCTCCGCCGCGGCCCTCTCCGCCGCCTCTTCCGCCGCGGCCCTCTCCGCCGCCGCCTTCTCCGCCGCCCGCTGCCGCCTTCTCCGCCGCCGCCGCTGCCGCCGCTTCCGCCGCGGCCCTCTCCGCCGCCACGGCCGCGGCGTCCATCATATCTATATCCATCTCGTCCTCCATCTCCACATTCTCGCCCCCTGCTCCCGACTCGCCGTCACGTTCTACGAATGAGGAGCCGAAGGAGGAGGCGAAGGCGGCGGCATGTCCCGACTCCCTCTCGGCGGCGAATGAGGAGGCGAGGGAGGCGGCATGTCCTGATCGTAGCTTCTCGTAATATCCCGCACCATTCTCGGCGTCAGGCTCTCAAAGGCTACAAAATTAGAGTATTACGTTAGATTTACGTAATATCAATATAATCTTATAAAATAAACATTAAGTAAGACATACCTTGGAGCACGATCGAGCGCAGCTCCCTAATCTCCGCCCGCATATCCCGTACATCGCCTTCCAGCCTGTCCATTCTTCTATCGAAATGGGCGATTATTGAGCCGGAAGGAGGAGGAGACGGCCTCGGAGGAGAAGACCTCGGAGGAGATGGCCGAGGAGGAGACGGAGCAAGCCGATGCTCGGTGCAGTAGACCGGCAGCCCATTTAGAAGATGCTCCACTATCCTCTGGGCTACGGCATCATCCCGGCTGCCACAAAAGCCGGCGACCGTGCGAAAGCGCCTTGAATCGGCTTCAGCATCGGTCGGTGTAAGGCAACACCGCACGTCCTATGTATTTGTACAATTTAGAAAACACAATCTAAATAAATCCATATTATAAATAAATAAATATACTTACATCCATCGCCACGGCACCGAATGCACGCTCGACCGCTTACAATCCCGGAGCAGAGCTCTTGCCGTAAAATGTGGTCTTCCAATGGCACATACGGGGTATCGAGAGCCCTTCGCCGGCTCTTCTCACGGCGAATTCTTGCCCGACGGTCGGCCAGCACTCGTACGCCAGAACCTGATAAAAGAGAGTAAAAGTAAGTTAAAATAAATATAATATGTCTTAAATAATAATACAAAACTAATTACCTGAAGCGGCATTACGAAGCCGCTGATATCGAAGGTTGTTTGGGTTTTCCCTTCGATGTCATCTCCATGTGCTTCCCCACGAGGTCTTTGTTCAGACCATAAATGACCTCCTCGATTGATATCCTTCCCCAAGGATATTCGTTGACGCGGTCGAAGTCCTCCACCAGACGGAGCCACTCCTCCTTGACCTTCAAGTCCTTCTTTACCCTCCGCTCCCCTAGCACCCCGACGGCAAAATAAATGGCCGCGATCTTCAATTTCTCGGGATTCACGCCCGAGGCTCCACCGGCGTCACGGATCATTTTCGTGACTTTCTTATCCAAATTGATATAATATATAACGGGCTTGCCTGCGAGCCATAAAACAAACGTTAGTTTTTGAAATCAAGTGAAAAAATGAATCAAAAAGATAAAAAAATAGAATTAATACCAGGCCAATGCCTCGTCGCAAACTCGTTCGATGACGGTATCTCCGGCTCGTTTGCGCCGCAGTCGAGGCCCGTGAGTAGGCAATACTCGACCAATGAAAATCTTAATGGTCGTCAACGAACGACCATCCAGAACTCCTTCGACTCCGGCTTGTACTCCACCTGCCGGCTCATCAAAAACCACAGGATCATGTTCGAGTTGTAGTGGTTTCGGGCCACCTTTATCAAGTTCCCGAACTGGGTCCGTCTGACCATCTCCTCCATTTCCTCCTCGTTCAAAAGCGTACGGATGCGTTCGCATACCGTCATGTAGTGCGAGTTCAGAGTGAGGGTGGCGTGGTAGAAATTGTCCGCCCGCAACTTCGTCGGAAGATAGATCTGAAAACGCAAAAACAATCAAAATTCACTGTTATTCGAGTTATTTATTCGAGTAAACCATCACTCGAATAAGCCAAGCAGTTATTCGAACCCTAATTACTCGAATTATTACTCGAAAAGGCGATGAAAACGATTTTTACAAAAAATCCGACCGATTACGACGTTTACGCAACGATTTAACATCAAAATCGATCGATTTAACGCTAGAAACGAAAGATCTAACCAAGAAATCGTTCAACCAATTCGATTTAACAAAAACCCAAAATGCGACCAAAAACTCACCGTGGCTCTACCGGGGTCGATTTGCTCATCCACCCGGTTACGCACAGGCGCGGAAGGCTCCGATGAACTCGTTTTTCGTTTCGCCATTGATGGTTATGCGTGGGTTTGTGTACGATTTTTCGAGTAAGAGATTTGGTTTCGAAGAGAGAGCGCGAGAGATTTAAGGTTTTCGAGTGATTTGTGTCTAATTTTCTTTCCGAGCTTTTTAAAATACTGCTTATTCGAGTATGTTATCCGAGTACCGTATTCGAGTTTTGACTCGAAAGAAACACTCGATAAGCTACTCGAATAATGTTGCTTATTCATTTAAATTTTCTGCACATTATTCGAGTCACCTTATCTCTTCGATTTATTATTAGAGTACGTCATTCGAGTTTTGGTTTTAACTCGAATAAATTCGAATAATTTTTCGATATTAATAAGTCGGATAAGCATTTATTCGACTCGTTTATTCGAGTATTTTGTCACTCGAATAAAACTCGAATAACTTTTCGCTGTTAATGAGTCGGATTAGCCTCCTTAACCAGTTTTTTAGTAAGGGTATTTCAGTCATTTGAGAACCCGTTCCTCTTTTTTTAAACGAAATAGAATCGTTCCTCTTTTTTAAAATATCCCTAAGAACACTCACTCCACTGCACCACTAAATGTTTCATCTGAGAAGAAAAATAATGCGCCCTTGTCATGTGTAGGGTAGTTTGATGATTTTAGAATGCATATCCACAAAGAACAAGGCTTAAACGCAAAAAAGCCAAAATCAGACGTCTTCAAAGCAGCGTCATCTTCATCACTAAGCTTGAGCACATGAAAATAATGACAAGCCTCGACAAACCCAACAATAAATAGGGATCTCAAGCTGGAATATGAAGTAGAACAAAATACAAATATTATCATAAATTCGTGATTGCATGCTAAGGTTCGTTAGCATCCACACCACCACAATCGTTGAATATGAGCAGGTCGCAATTTTGTCTCACCATATTGGCAAGCGTTTTCATGTTGAAGTCGCAGTTGTCTTCATTTTCAGGCAACAAAAGCCTCCCAATGACCGCTTGTGATGCCGATGAAGAAGATCACAGGGACCACGATGGCTGGCCTTACGGGGAGCAACAACTGATGTCAATCCTAAAACCCATCATAGAGAAATCATCAAATCTGTTCTTCTACAAAATTAAGACATTAGCAAATATGGGCCGAGCACAAACACCCAACAACACCAGGCATGATGTTTGACTGAGGACGCGCCGGTTCTTTCGAAGGCGAGGCGGCGGCGACTGAGGCCAAACAGCCGACTGATGCGTTCCAGATGAGCTTTGCAATAATTTTTAACTGTGAAGCAACGTTTGCCAGACCTTCAGATTATATACAAGAGAAAGGTATAAAGTTAAAGGTCTGAATTGGCTGGAGGGCTTCATAATTACAACTATGACCTTTTTATGTTACCATAATTACAGGAATACCAAAAAAAAAATGACTGATAACTTTCTTGAAACTGGCTGGAACCCAGTGGATTCTCTCCTAGTAAAAAGTTATAGATATCCTCGGTTGAGGTTTGGATTCTATTTTCATGACAAAGAATGCCCTCATCATGGTTACATTTACACACATTACTACATTCTTATTATCGAATATACAATATGTAAAAATTCAAAGGTTTAATATTTTCAATAAGGATAGCATTATAGTGACAACGAATTTAGGAGTTGTCATCATAGTGACAATGACTTTCAAAAAGCATATATGGGAAATTATACACATGAACCCTTGATTTCCCCCAAATACTAGGATTAGGGCATATAATTTTAGAGTTTCGACAAATTCATAAAGTGGACAGTAATTTTCAGAATTAAGCAATTTTGGGACAAAATTCTAAGGTTCCGACGTATAATGTATTTTTACCGCTCACGTCGAAAATATAATCGGTTGCTCACGACCATTCGTAAATGACATAAACATGCGTCTAATATAGTGACGAAGTCCAAGCAACAATCAGCGCATTCATATAGTCCGAGCCACTTTATTTGATTTTTTCGATCTATTTTCCCATGAATTATGTATGACCTGTTGAATTCCTTAGCTTCTCGTATGATTTCCTGGAAACCTGCATATTGGAATCTAATTATATCAATGATAAGTTGATTCCCCATAATTGAACTACTAGTCTAATCTAAAGCAAGATTTATTACCTGAATAGAAGAAGAAGGAGAACCATACTGAGGCGAAGCTGACGTGCTCAACCGACAAGTACTAAACGTCGACTGATCTGTGTAAGGAGACAACGGCGAGCGAGTGGTAGATGTCTGATGGTATGAAACAGGCGTTGTTTGATGGCTCGTCGAAGAAAACGGAGAGCAACGAGCCGGCGTTTGCCAGTTATTGTTCAACGGCGAAGAAGTCTTCATTTTATTTCCCTCGGATCTCGTTGGAAACTTCGACGGCGGGATCATAGTAACCTTTATTATGAGTTTGATAAATGGATAGAACAATTACCTTGTTTGGTTCATGAGTTTTTTATTTAAAGTAATCGTAAACCCATAGAGGGCTTTAAATAAATACACCACTCGGATGGGTTATTATAAACCCACCTAACAAACACACGTTTTATTTTATACCAATTACTTGATTTTGTATTAACCTTACTATTGAAATGCTCCTAAATATAACCTGCGTATCAAACAAGCCATAAATGTTATACCTATACTGTCGACAAGATCGTGTTAGAAATATAATAAATAAATTATATAATATCAGAACTCATGATAAAAGAGATCTTCGGTACCAATCCTTGTATCAACCACCCATTTACGAAAATTATATGTCCAAGGCTAGATAATAAAGAAATTGACATAGACGTGAGTGGGTGTGTTGAATATGGAACATACAGAACGAGAAAATTATACACTCCCTACAAGATTAAGCTTTTAGGTAAATTGGTCATTCAACACGTATTAATCTCCATGATGTGTACGGACTTACTTGTGAACGTCGACGTATTCGTCCGTTTCGTCGAAAATTGGCTCCTTGAAAACACGACATGACGAAATATTTAAGGCGAGAATTTCTAAATTCCTTATTACCAAGGGTTTGACATTGTTTTAGGATGCGTTAAAGACGCAAACGCAAAACCTGTAGTAACTCTTCGAGGACGTCTCCCATGGTAATGATCCCGAGAACTTCGTCGTCTGCGTTATTTGGATCGTCGACGATGTTCTTCACTACGATGGCCATATGGCTCTGCCCTTTCTGAAATTGGTTCAATATGTCGTATAACGGCAAGGACTCGTGGAATCTGCACAGCACCACCGAATATTCAAGAATTCAAAGCACAAGTTTAGGGTTTTCTACGCTTATCACGTGCTCGCAGCTCACCTTATGTGAGCACCTTATACGGGACCCGTTACGTCGGTGCATAAACGTGTCATTTTAACATAAGGGGTGGTGTAGCATTGATTAATACCTTTTACGTGGAATACGTTGAGAAATCTTATGTTGGAATGCCACGTTTATGTGATACTGAAAAATGTCACATAAGAGGTACCTATATAAGGTATTAACATAAGGTGACACCATAAGATTTCTATATTATATATATATATTATATATATATATATATATTATACCTCGGTATTCTTTGAAAAATCGTAAGCTTTCTGATAGGAGATTCATCTTCGGGACGACACTTGATCAGATTCTTGACCTAATTGAATAATCTTTGTTCGGATTAAAAACTTTTCGAATTTGTTTCTTACATATATACTTACGAGAACAAGGCCGACAATGTTAGGCGGGCTTAAGGAGTATATCGGCACACGGCTATGGCCTTTACTCAGCATCAGATTCATCGTATCGCTGTGAGGGCGAAATACTAAGAACAAATACTGCAAATTAAACGTGAAAAATAAGCGCATCTAATAATAATAACAATAATTAAGCATCATACTTGTCTAGTTTAGCGTTGAGATCGAGCGAGAAAACCCTAGATAAAGGCGTCACGCGTCTTTCGCCGTTTTCTCAGTCAAGTCAAGCGCTCTTGAGATAATAGTCGTTTCGTCATGCGTTAGCTCACCGCCTTTTCCCGCCTAAAATTAATTTCCAAATTCAAGAATAGAAAAAAAAAAAGAACGAATGCCACGCACTTGTCTATTATCTTGACTGATAAGTAGTTCAATCATAAACCTCGTTTCCATGCATGTCGACGAGTGTTTTGAGCTCCGCGCGCCTAAGCAAAGCTGAATGGCCCTTACCGAGGAGAAGATCCAAGAGCTTGCGAAACGTTAACAAAAAATGTAGTTCCGTTTTTTTCTTTTTTACTTTTAGGACATCATGAAAACTAGGAAATTAATTTACCTCGAGAAGTCTTTGAATGAAAACCTTGCTGATTGGGTAGGATATAGGGAAGACGATTACGACGAGCAACCTAACTATTATCGACAACTTGCTCCAATATTCAAGCCATTTCTTGAACAAATAGCCTGTGGAATAATCTGCAGAACATACTGAATTATTTTAAAAAAACGATATGTTTGAGACATGCTATGAATTTCGATTACATATACCTCTCAAAAATGCAAGTATGAGGGTGACAGATATTAGAATGGCGCCCCACGCAGGTAGAAGAGAATCAACGAAGATTGGAAGGGCCTTTGCATGGATGCATAAATTCATACAAAAATGATAGAAAAATAAAATGTTCTTGCATGTAATACAATAACATACCTCCATTGCTAGGTGTTGAAATTTGTACGCGGAAATGTTTTGTATTTCTCATTGTATTTTTTGATTGTACAATGAGCCTATATATAGGTAAAAACATGAACGTTAGGAGAAGTAGCCGTTGGGGACATTAAATATAATTGATCTTCACATGATTTGCTCCAGTGACTAGTTTGACCTCTTGACTTTTGCCTTTTGTAGCTTCTTCTGAGTAAGGTAAGTAACCTGTAGTGGCTTGGTCTTTAACACTCTCCCTCAAGTTGGGCTTGAATAAATCAATTAAGCCTAACTTGCTGAGTATGTCTTTGAATGTTCGGAGGTCGACCGCCTTTGTAAAGATATCCGCCAATTGTTCATTACTTGTTACAAATGGTGTCTCTATCTCTTGACTTTTTACTTTTTCTCTAACAAAGTGGCAGTCTACCTCAATGTGCTTCGTCCGCTCATGGAAGACAGGATTCAATGCAATGTGACGAGCTGCCTGATTGTCGCAAAACATCGTCATTGGTTGGTTGTTTCTTATCTTCAAGTCTCCTAGAGGTTGTTTTATCCATATGAGCTCACTCGTCGTCGACGCCATGGCTCTGTATTTGGCTTCAGCGCTCGACCTTGCTACAACACCCTGCTTTTTGCTTTTCCATGTAA
Organism: Craterostigma plantagineum; assembly: GCA_027422505.1. Classification (NCBI taxonomy): domain Eukaryota; kingdom Viridiplantae; phylum Streptophyta; class Magnoliopsida; order Lamiales; family Linderniaceae; genus Craterostigma; species Craterostigma plantagineum. The sequence goes on along the minus strand of JAPQWV010000183.1, from coordinate 739,512 downwards.
CTAGGTTACCTCCAACAAATGTACAACATCCTGTGGTCGATTTCCTATCAAAGCTTCCAGCACAATCTGCATCTGTGTAGCCAACCACATTATATGTTCCATTTTTCCTCATCCAAATTCCTCGGCCTGGGTGGCCCTTGAGGTACTTTAGGATTCGATCAACAGCTTCAAGATGACTAGTCCTGGGTGCCTGCATAAACTGACTGACACAACTAACAGCAAATGAAATGTCAGGACGTGTAACAGTCAAATAGATTAACTTCCCAACCAGTCTTTGGAACCGATTTATGTCTTTTAAAACTTCTCCATCTTCTGAGTTTAATTTCTTGTTTGTTTCCATTGGAGTTTTTGAGGATTTAACTCCTGTTTTCCCGTCTCCTTTAAAAGATCTAGAACATATTTCCTCTGAGATAGGAATAGCCCTTTCGATGATTGAGCTATTTCTATTCCTAAAAAATATCTCAATGGACCAAGGTCTTTAATGTCAAATATGTGTTTAAGGTATTTCTTAATTTTGTTGATTTCATTGATCCTATTCCCGGTGATTATAATGTCATCCACGTATACAAGTACAACTACAATGGTGTGATTATTTGTCTTGATGAACATAGAGGAATCGGCTGAACGTTTTGTAGCGTATTTCCTTTTATTCCAATATCGAATTATCAAAAAATAGTACAAATATAATTTAATGAAATTTAATGAGCTCTATCTCTACTTATTCCCCTGATTCTTCAAAATAAGGGTTTCCGGAAATTTTTTATCTTGAGTATCTTGATTTGGGCTTTTCTTGAAATTTCTTCGCGGGTCGTTGACTTGATCGTGGATCTTAGTAGGTGCTTCTTCGCGGGCCTTTGGGCTTGTTCACAAACCTTATCTGGGCTTCTTCAAGTTTCGACAAAGAGATCTTATCGAACATTTCGTCATGGGCTTTTGGGCTTGATCACGACGATGACTTGGACTTAATACTTTGAAAGGTGCTTTGTTAATGGGCTTTTGAGCTTGATCACGAACTTAGTGTTTTGGACTTGGACGTGTCGAACTTTGATCCGAATGCGAACGACTTCGAAAGAAAGGAATGCTTTCACAGAAAGACTTATATCGTCTGGCGAAGCCCCGCAATATCCTGCCTTTGATCCGAATACGAACGACTTCGAAAGAAAGGAATGCTTTCACAGAAAGACTTATATCGTCTGGCGAAGCCCCGCAATATCCTGCCTTTGATCCGAATACGAACGACTTCGAAAGAAAGTAATGCTTTCACAGAAAGACTTATATCGTCTGACGAAGTTTCGTACTTGATTCTCGTCTTTGGACTACGATTTGAATACGATGAACTTATTTGAGAGAATGGAATGCTTTAAAAGTCTTATATCGTCTCTCGAAGTTTTGCTTCGCATTTGTCCTCTGACTTGTAATTTCTAAACTCTGAACCCCCATATTTATAGGCGTAGAGAATTCTCAATAATGGAAAATATAATCCTTTTGGATGATTTATATTTAGGTTGATTTTATCCAAATATGGTTTGATCCTGATTTGATTTGATTTATTCCATATTTTGCTGGATTCTCTCAATATTTTCCGATTTCATGATATTTGATTTGATTTCTTTACTTATTTAGCAAATCTCTACAAGGCTTTCCTTATGTTGATTTTTGCATTAAAGGAATATATTAATTAAATTAACTATTTATTAATTTGAGATTATTTTATATATCTCAATAGATAATAATTCAATAAGTGACTTTATTTTATTTATTGGAATTATTTCATTAAATCCCAATAATATAAATAGACAATTAATTTTTAATTGTCTACAAATGCCCCCACTTTAAGTCTTGTTGACAGACTTTCGGAGGAAATAAACTTGAAGTATTTGCCTTTTGCTTCCAAAAATATCAAGAAATGCCCCCCTTGACGTTTTCCACTCGTGTACTTTAACTGTTCTTGTCAAAAAACGTCCTCACGCAGACATTCGTTGAGATGATCCAATTCGAATTCGAGCAACACGTTGAGGACAAGGTACCTTCATACCGAAACGGTCACCCACGTTTTGGTTTATGACTGAACTTAGACGATGTCCAAGCTGCCTACTTACCCTTTTAGGGGATCAAGTCATTTCTCGTAGTTCAAACATTTTTTTTTGGGGGTGGTGGTGCCGTGCACAGTTTATACTCATGCAGACCAGGAGTATCCGTTGTTTAACCACACCGAACTATGTGGAATAAGTTAGCAGTTTAGACATATGCACTTATCATTAATGTTTGCCTTTTCACAGTTTATACTCATGCGGGCCAGGAGTAACATGCAGTTTAGACTCGTATGTCAAGTAGCAACATGCAGTTTAAGCTCGTGCGTTAAGGAGCAACATGCAGTTTAAGCTCGTGCGTTAAGGAGCAACGTGCAGTTTAGGCTCGTGCGTTAAGGAGCAACATGCAGTTTAAGCTCGTGCGTTAAGGAGCAACATGCAGTTTAAGCTCGTGCGTTAAGGAGCAACGTGCAGTTTAGGCTCGTGCGTTAAGGAGCAATTTTTTTTCTTTTTTTTTTCTTTTTCTTTTTTTTTTGTTTTTTTGTTTTTTGTTTTTTTGTTTTTGTTTTTTGTTTTTGTTTTTTTTGGTCGGGTCCCCCCTTTTAGGCATAGTAACGTTTCAAGAATTTGCCGTTGATTGGGCCAATTCTTAATCCGTCTTCGGACACCAACTTGTATGCTCCGCTTGTATAGACTTCCTTTATGACGTAGGGGCCATCCCATTTCGATTTGAACTTGCCCCCAACTCGCCGGTTGGTGATGATTGGTCTTCTTACCGCAAGTACCCAATCTCCGACTTGAAATGACCTAAGCTTCACCTTCTTATTAAACGCTCTCGAAAGACGAGCTTGATAGCATTCCAGCCTTTGTTGCGCGTCAAGTCTCTTTTCGTCAAGGGCTTCCAATTCTTGAGACGTAAGCGAGCGTTCTCCTCCATAGTGAGTCCTTCTTGTATAGCCATTCTAAGGAATTTGTTGTTCGAGCAGTATTACGGCTTCGGTTTCGTAAACAAGGGCGCAAGGTGTTGATTCAGTGGGTGTCCGGTGAGTAGTTCGGTATGCCCATAAAGCTTCATTAATTCTTTGGTGCCAGTCCTTTTTCAATTTTGACACTATCTTCTTCAAGAGATTGCACAACGTCTTGTTGAATGCTTCGGCGAGTCCATTTGCGGCAGCGTTATACATAGATGATTTCCTCTGTTTGAACCCAAACTTCTCGCAGAGTTTATCTATTGTGGTATTACAGAACGGTTTTCCATTATCAGTGATGATGTAGCGAGGTATCCCGAAGCGATAAATAATGTTGATGCGAATGAAATCGGCGACATTTTCCTTTTTTACTTTTGTTAGAGAAACAGCCTCAGCCCATTTGGAAAAGTAGTCTGTTCCGGCCAGAATGCATGAGTGTCCACCCGATGACTTTGTCATTGGTCCCACGACATCTAATCCCCAAGCATCGAACGGCCATTCGGCAACCGTTGGTGCATGAGGTTAGCATGGAACTGGCAAGCTTGACACCGTCGTGCATGATCTAAGCAGTCTTTGACCATCGTTGGCCAGTAATCCCATTCTGCGAAAGTGCAACTTTGGTCCAGACTGATGAGCACCACATATTCCTGAGTGAGCTTCTTCCATGGCTCGGCTAGCTTCTTCTTCACTTAAACATCTCAAGAACCCACCATCAAAAGACCTGCGGTAAAGTGTTCCTTTGTAGAAGATGAAACGAGGTGCTCTTCGTCGAACATCAATTCTTTGACGTGGGTCCTCGGGCAGTTTTCCATGTTCCAAGTAGTCGACCAATAATTGCCTCCAGTCTTCTTCCTCCACTTCAAATACTTCGATGATGTGATTTTCTTCCTCGGTAGTATTATCATCTTCACTATCATCGTCAAAATCGGGTGGTACGACCCAATTTCGGCAGATAGGTATTTGGGTTTTCTCATGAGGCGTTGAAAGAGTCGAAGCGAGTTTGGCTAATGCATCTGCTTGCTTGTTTTTGGATCGCGACACATGCTCGATTTTCGCTTCCCCGAGATATCCTATCAACCTTCTGGCATAGTTGTGATATGGGAGGAGTTCAGGCTTCTTCACTTCATATGAGCCGTTTATCTGGCTAACAATCAACTTGGAGTCGCCATATATTGTGAGCTGTCTCTTTTTAATCTCCACAGCCATCTCTAGTCCAAGTATTAAAGCCTGGCATTCGGCAACATTGTTCGCGCAATTCTGGGTTAGAGTGAAGGAATAAGGAAGCACGTCTCCATCGGAAGTGACAAATACTACTCCAGCTCTAGCTCCTTCTTGATGTGAAGCTCCATCGAAATACATCTTCCACGGGGGAACTACTTCGACCAAGAGTACGTGTTCGTCGGGCAATTCGTGGCATAACTCCCACTCTGCTGGGATAGGGTGATCAGCAAGGAAATATGCTTAGACTTGTCCTTTAACAACCTTTTGAGGCACATATATGATTTCGAACTGTTGTAATTGCAAATACCACCTCGCAAGCCTATCTGAAAGCACCGGTTTTGACATCACATACTTCAGCGGATTTGCCCTCGACGCCAAGCGGATGCTATGAGCTTGAAAATAGTGCTTGAGCTTCTGGATTGAGAAGATGAGCGCTAGACATAATTTTTCGATTGGCGAATACTTTAGCTCGTTGGGTGTCATCATCCTACTGAGGTAGTACAATGCATTTTCTTTCCCGTTGTCACTTTCTTGTGCTAATAGGGCACCGACAGAACTTTCTTGGACAGTTATATATAAGATGAGCGGTTTTTCTGGTATGGGTGCGGCCAACACTGGCGGATTTGTTAGATAGGATTTAAGGCTTTCGAATGCATTGCTGCAGGCTTCATCCCTTTCGAACGTAACGCCCTTTTTCATGAGGCGATTAAAAGGCTGACATCGACCGGCTAGATTCGAGATGAATCTCCTCAAGTATGCCAACTTACCTTGCAAGCTTTTGAGCTCGTGGATGTTACGGGGTTTTGACATCTTCAAGATTGCATCTATCTTTTCCTGTTCGATTTCGATGCCTTTTTGACGCACTATGAACCCGAGAAACTTTCCCAAGGAAATACCAAATCCGCACTTAAGAGGATTCATTTTAAGTTGATATCTTCTTAAGCGATTGATCACATTTATCAAATTACTTAGGTGATCGTCACGTCTTTTAGACTTCACTACTAAATCATCGACATAACATTCAACATCCGTCTGAAGCATATCGTCAAAGATCTTCTGCATCGCTCTCTGGTATGTAGAACCCGCGTTCTTTAGTCCGAACGGCATAACCTTGTAGCAATAGATCCCTTATGGTGTGCGAAAGGCCGTCAACTCTTCGTCTCTTGGTGCCATGCGAATTTGATTATAGCCAGAAGATATCCATGAAAGATAATGCTTCGTGACCGGTCGTGGCATCTATCATAAGCTCAGGTATTGGCAATGGGAAATCATCCTTTGGACATGCTTCGTTCAAATCTCTGAAATCAACAGAGACTCGTATCTGTCCATTTTTCTTCTTGACGGGCACTATGCTTGAGATCCATGTTGGATATTTGACTTCTCGAATGAATCCAACTTCAATCAGCTTATTGACCTCAGCCTCGATGAGTGGAATTAGGTCTGGTCGAAATCGCCGCTGTGCTTGCTTAACTGGGCGTGAACCTTTCTTTATCGATAAGTGATGGATTGCTACTTTCGGGTCCAGTCCTGGCATTTCCTTTTATGACCAGGCGAATACGTCTTTGAATTCTGTCAGCAGCTCGATGTAGTTCTTCTCTTCATCGTCATCTAGAAGCGCACTTATATATATTGGTCTACTTTCGTTTTATCGCCCAAGTTGAATTCTTTCAGCTCGTCTATTGTTGCCTTAATACCTTCTTCAAACTCAAGAGGAGCTATCTCAGCATCTTCTTCGATGAGATTTTCGTCGTTTGTGGTGATATGACAAGACTAACATACGCTTTCCATATCTTCTTCATTCTCATGATGACAATCACTGATACATGACACATAGCATAGTAGAGTCATGTGGGCACTACTTTTTTACTTTAAGTTGAGTAGTGAGCCGAATGACGCGTCGATGACTCTGCTACTTCCGCAATCAAAAGTTTTTGCATGCCTCAAGTCTATCAAATACAGGAGTTCGTAGACTTTTCTTAAGTTTTAGTCTTTCGAACGAACTCTTTTTAGTTCCTAGTCTCTCAAACGGTCTTTTCTTGTGCCCAAGTCTTTCAAATGGACTCTTCTTTTTTCCTAGTCTTTCAAACGGACTCTTCTTGTGTCCTAGTCTTTCAAACGGACTCTTCTTGTACCCTAGTCTTTCAAAGACTGACTTGGGCATTATCCACTTCAACGCGTTGTTAGTGGAATATGCATCCGTTCGGACACGCAGTTTATACTAGCCCTCTTTAATACTATGCGCACGGGCTTCTGAGGGGTAAACCCGAGATTTCTGAGTATTTTTCAGTTCGAGAGAGTTTCTGTTTAGGGAGTCTGGGAGTTTACCCAATATTGGCTTTTCATTCGGATCATATCCTACTTTTGTGAGGAGTTTATAAGCCTTAGGCCCAAACCCTCCGCTCATCTGCCTATCTGGCGATATACGATGTCCATTTTCTGATCATTGCGTAGATCCTTCAGCCTTGGCCGGCGAGCTTTGGGGTTTCTTAGAGCCAATTTGAGTTAAGGGTAGTGTCAGGACTTTCATTGGGTATATCATCCCCCCAATGTCTTGCGTGCCTTCATCACCTTTATTCCTGTATGTCGTACTTTTCTCGTGCGTCACATTCTCACTCGTTTACTTTGTACGCTCGAGATAATATTTTGCATCGGCAAAGTATGATTCAACTTCGGTAAACGGATTGCTATCGCCAAGAACTTTCTTTATGGTGCCGTTGTCGCAGTACTTGAAACATTGATGTAAGGTTGACGGCACAACTCCATTTTCGTGTAGCCATGGACGACCAAGCAGCACGTTGTAGGATGTCCTGGCATCAATCACATGGAGCAATGCTGTCGATGTCATATTTTCCATCACTAGTTCCAATCTGATCATACCGATGGCTCTTTGGCCTCCTTGGTTGAAACCTTTAATCATCAATCTACTGCTAGAGAGTTCCTCCATCGGAATTTCCAGTTCCTTCAGCACCCGTAGAGGCAAAATATTCACTGTAGAGCCTCCGTCAATCAACATGCGTTTTACATTCTTTCCGCGAACGTAGCCAGATACGAACAAGGGCGATTATGTAGCTTAGAACCTAGGAGCAGATCCTCATCAGTGAATGTCATAGCAGACATGCATGAGCCAATGGGATCATCTTCCTTGATCTCATCTTGACGGTCATCATCAAGGACTTCAGTTTCTTGGGTTATATAACAAGTAGCACAGTCTTCTTCCCAACTTTCAAAGTCGTCGTCGATAACTGAAATATAATTTGACTCCGCCGACTCTATATCAAGAGTTATTTTCCCTTGTCTGGCTAGTTGCATGACTTTATCCTTAAAAACAAAACAGTTGTGAATTGGATGTCCTACCAAACGATGGTATTTACAGTAATTAAGATCGTGAGTTCGTCCGACTTCATCGGGTCGCTTCATCTCTGGTAGGTCAATGAGATCTGCGTGCAGAAGTTCATCGAAGATTTCTGATACTTCGGAGTCCAGAAATGGATACTTCTTGGTCTGAAGCTCCTTAAGCGTCAATTTCCTTTCTGTATGTTCTGGTGGCACATCACTTACCTCAATTTTCTTGCCCTTTTCTCTGCCTCGAAGCTTGAAAGGTGTGACGTTTGTCGCCAAAGACTCTTTGTTGTGGGGTTTTACAAATGCTCGACCCCCTTTCTTGACATCAGCTTCATCTTGGAATTTTCGAGCCTCTTGGACAGGTGGTCAATTTGCTCCACTTGTGGCTAGGCTGAGTCATATCATGGGCGCGGGTAGCCAATTCTCCAAATGTTCCAGGGCGAATTCCTTGAAGGATATACCGTAACCCCCATGTCATACCCTGAATGCACATTTCGATCCCCGAGGCTTCAGATAAGCGGTCCTTGCAATTAAGACACAGATTCCTCCAACGATTAATATAGTCAATTACGGGTTCATCTTTCCATTGGTGAGCACTAGTGAGTTCAATCATGCTAACCGTGCGACGAGTACTGATCGACACGTGGTGTGTGAATGAAAAGTGCGACAAGTAATAACTAAAACGAATACCTAATTACTATCACCGACGTGCGATAGGCAGTGGACCTATCGTTTGTAGTGCAGTAAAGTGAGTAAACGAGTATCGAACACAAGGAATAAATCAAGTACTAGTAGTGACCTATCGACTCGATATTTAGCCTAAACAAAATACGCAGATTGTTTTATGACTTAACCTAACAGATTACTTCTAACTCAACTAGAGATTCAAATAACACGCTTAAAACTGATACGAAGCTTCAGACAATAAAGATGTGCTCGGGATTCGAATCCCGCTAGGTGTTATCGACTAAGACAATAAAATCGTTCCTACGTGATCTTGACTAGATCGCAGTAATTATCCTACCCGCTCGCGAGTTTGCTGTCGCCCTAAACGCTCGCGGGGATCTAAGATTCGGTAATTACTAACGGCGAGGATCGAGTATTTGCTTTCGTCCTATACTCGATTCCTATCTTCTACGAACGGCCTAAACGTTGTTTAGCTGTCGCCCTAAACGTTTTTCCATACGATTACTTTAACACCTAGACATATTAAAGCAACGAAACAAATTCATAGAATGATAAATAGTCAAAACACATAGTCACCATAATTATAAATCTTAACTACGAAACATCCTAGCGTTCATCTAATCCCAAACACAAAGGGGAATTAGCTACGCATAATAGACGGGAAAACAACGAAAGAAATAAGGAATAAAGGCGAAGAATTCATATTCTTGATATCCGGATGATCTGCGATGGAAGCGTCGATGATTCTTCGTTCTTCGTTCAATTGGGCGTGATTTCGTCGATGATCCGTCTATTGCGTCCGGGACGCGATTCTGCGTTCTTATGTGCTATTTTTCGTCTCTAGAGTGATTAGGGTTGATCTCTGGTCGGTTCTCCCTTTCTGGGTCGAATTTGGGCTTTTTATAGTGAAATTCGACACTGTCACGGCCTGGGACAAGACAGGTCACGGCCGTGACACTCTCGGGGCAAAAATTGAGCTCACTGCCGCTCGTCACGGCCGTGATCCACTCAACAGCTTTGCGGCAGTTTCGTATTTCTCTCGGATGAAGGTGTAAACGATGTCCGATTGACCTGAAATTTTAACCATAGATAGAAGACTCACCAATCTTGATTTTGACTAAAGGGATTCTCAATCCGAGATCTGGATTGAGAGATATGAAATTTCTATTGTTGCTGCTCCTATGGGTCACGGCCTGGTGCAATAAGTGTCACGGCCGTGACCATCTTCATTCCAACTCTCTGCCCAACGTCACGGCCTAGTGCACTATGTGTCACGGCCGTGACACATGCCTGTTTCCGTCGTTTTTGCTCCGTTTTGCCTCGTTTTCGCTCCGTTCGCCCGAAACTCGTCCAAAGCTCCTTCAATAATAAAATGATGTAAATGTAACGAATAAACACATAAATTGATTGCTAAGCTATTATTATATCCCAATTAAATACTACGATAAACGCATGCGTTTATCAAGTACCGTAGAAACGGTTGAGGAATTCATGTTCTATTTGATCCCAACTATCGATCGAACCGGCTTCCAAATCAATGCACCAATCGAAAGCATTGCCCTTCAGCGAACGAACAAATTGTTTGACGAGACGGTCTTCATATGTTCCTGCATCGTTGCATGTCTCAATGAAGTGAGCCACATGTTGCTTTGGATTTCCTTTGCCGTCAAACTGCTGAAATTTTGGAGGTTGGTAGCCACTTGGCATCTTCAAGTTATCGATTCTCACAGTATACGGTTTAGAATACGTCAATGAGGGTTTGGACCCTCCGTCTTTCATCGTCCCAATGATGAACTCCTTCAGTTGGCTAACGGGAATCATCCCGTCATTGGAAACTTGGAAACTTCCTGAAGGCTTCTCGAGTTCCTTTTGCTCCTCTTTTTCGGTTTCGTCAGAAGATTCCTCCTGCTTCTCATATGCGCGGCTGTTATCAACATTGTTGCTCTTGCTAGTCAGCTTTGCAATCTGGGCATCTTGTTCTTGCACGTGTTTAGTAAGCCCTTCGATTGCTCTCGTTAAACTTGCAATTTGCTCTTCCAGGGTTGTAGCATTCGTCACCATGACTTCATCCCGCTTAGAGGAATTGCTTGAGGTCGAGTGGAGCGAAGGTACCGACGAGCACTCATTTTCGGCATTTTGCTTCGAGAATGACATTGCCAAAAACGATGTGGCGATCGTTCTCCGTGGACTCTGGAATCACTTTTGACATGCTTCGGGTCTTAACACCAGTGCTTTTACTGGATGAGCTTGAAACAGTAAAGTTCGATGAGTTTATCATCGATGTGTTTTCGACTCTTGAAGAGATGAGAGGTAGAGATATCCCACTGGGCCTGCCAAAAATTTGTAGCGTATTTCCTTTTATTCCAATATCGAATTATCAGAAAATAGTACACATATAATTTGTGAAATTTAATGGGCTCTATCTCTACTTATTCCCCTGATTCTTCAAAATAAGGGTTTCCGGAAATTTATGATCTTGAGTTTCTTGATTTGGGCTTTTCTTGAAATTTCTTCGCGGGTCGTTGACTTGATCGTGGATCTTAGTTGGTGCTTCTTCGCGGGCCTTTGGGCTTGTTCACGAACCTTATCTGGGCTTCTTCGAGTTTCGACAAAGAGATCTTATCGAACGTTTCGTCATGGGCTTTTGGGCTTGATCACGACGATGACTTGGACTTCATACTTTGAAAGGTGCTTTGTTAATGGGCTTTTGAGCTTGATCACGAACTTAGCATTTTGGACTTGGACGTGTCGAACTTTGATCCGAATGCGAACGACTTCGAAAGAAAGGAATGCTTTCACAGAAAGACTTATATCGTCTGGCGAAGCCCCGCAATATCCTGCCTTTGATCCGAATACGAACGACTTCGAAAGAAAGGAATGCTTTCACAGAAAGACTTATATCGTCTGACGAAGTTTCGCAATATCCTGCCTTTGATCCGAATACGAACAACTTCGAAAGAAAGGAATGCTTTCACATAAAGACTTGTATCGTCTGGCGAAGCCCCGCAATATCCTGCCTTTGATCCGAATACGAACGACTTCGAAAGAAAGGAATGCTTTCACAGAAAGACTTATATCGTCTGACGAAGTTATGTACTTGATTCTCGTCTTTGAACTACGATTTGAATACGATGAACTTATTTGAGAGAATGGAATGCTTTAAAAGTCTTATATTGTCTCTCGAAGTTTCGCTTCGCCGTTGTCCTCTGACTTGTAATTTCTGAACTCTGAAGCCCCGTATTTATAGGCCTAGAGAATTCTCAATAATGGAAAATATAATCCTTTTGGATGATTTCGTCCATATTTAGGTTGATTTTATCCAAATATGGTTTGATCCTGATTTGATTTGATTTTCCATATTTTGCTTGATTCTCTCAATATTTTCCGATTTCATGATAGCCGTTGGGCCAACGGCCTTATGTTTATTTTTTTTTTTAATTTTTAAACACTGGTAAATTACAGTTTTAGCCCCAAACGAAAAATGTATAAATACCACCTCATTTTAACCATTTTAACTCACAATTACATCCAAATCTCTTCCAAACTCTCTCAAAAAGCTCTCAAAAAAATCATCCTATTAATATTTAATATTATTAACATTAATAATTATTTTATTATTACTACACTACACTACTACCTACACACACTCACTTATTATTACCAATAATTAAATTATTATTTTACACTAATGGCGTCGTCATCGAGAAATCCTAACCCTTGTGACGAAGATGTTTTTATGGTTTTAGGTCACGCCGACACATTTCGGGGAAATGGCGACACCGACGAGGAGACCGATATACCGGAACCGCAACAGACGAGAGCGACCGACGAGGGACCGAGCCAAGCTTCTACGGCGACGACAAAAAGGAAGCAACAACCGCGTGGTCGGCGGTCTAAGGTATGGAATTTTTTCGATTTAGAAATGGATAAAAATAATGCCGCTTCAGGTACCGCTTATTGCAAAATGTGCCGCCACCCCTACACAATTAAGACCGGACCGAATCAAGGTGGGACGGACTCGATGAAAAAACACCTCCAGAGGGCGCATAACTTCGGGGACGATCTAGAGCCGGTAGGGACCGAACCCCGACAACAACAAATAAACGTAAGTACGGGTAAGAATTTTGTTATTACTAGGGAAATTTCTAAAAAAGCATTAGTTAAATTCGTAGTTATGTGTGAAGAACCCTTTTGCATTGCGGAAAGTGAAGGGTTTATCGAATTTACGAGTACGATACAACCCGGATTCCATAACGTGACCCGTAAAACCCTTAGGAAATATGTGTTAGAAACTTTTCAGGAATATCAAACTAGCTTAATTAGTCATTTAGCCAACATTACGTGTAGGATTAGTTTGACTACCGGTATTTGGACTAATATTACGTCGCAATCTTATTTAGTCGTCACCGCCCATTGGATAGATGAAACATGGACCATGCAAAAACGTATTCTTTCCCTAAATCCCCTAGATTCGCAACATAATGCCACTACGATATCGAACTATGTGTTGAATGTCGTTAATAAATATTGTATTCAAGATAAGATTATGTCTATCACCTTAGATAATGCTAGCGCGAACAACGTAGCGATAGGGATCCTTCGTAGGCAACTTAGGTTACCCTTAGACGGCAAATTATTACATGCTAGGTGCGCTTGCCATATTATTAACTTGTGTGTGCAATGTGCTTTTGACGAAGTTTTGGGAGATATTGTAGAAAAGTTTAAGGTAATAGGTAAGTTACTTCGGGAACGCCGCATCGGAACGTCGTGGAAGCAAACCGTCCTTGCCGCCGGCCTCCCGTACAAGAAGTTTCCGTTGCCAGTCCCGATGATAAGTTAGGATTTTACGTAATTTCTTTACCCATAAAAGTGCATTTTTTTATCGTTATTTACCAAAAATTCCCTCGACTATCATATATTTATGTTTATATTTATTTTTTTATAGATGTCCGAGAAAACGAGATCGACGAAGGGAAAATAATGGCACTTTTAGGAACGACTTGAATCTTAGGGGATTCTCTTGCAATTCTCTACATTATTTGGGGCTGCCCTGCAATTTACCAGAATTTCTATTATTTTGGCACTATATGGCGTGGAGATCAAATAAGGAAATGATTCTTTAGGGCAATTACACGTGCAAGGAAAGAGAAATCAACCACTTTGACCAAGAATCCCATATTCAAGATTTGAACGCGAGCTTCAAGGAAATAGAGATGCATAAATTCGAATATGCCAAAGATTACGCTATTATTGCTTTAAGTCGGTGGACTAGCTTTTCTATTTAAAGGGGAAGATACCGAACAGAGAAAAGAGGCAGCGAATAAGAAATAAAAAAAAGCAGAGAACGGCCGAGAGTAATAACGTAGAGCTGCAACAAAAGACGATAGACGCTTGCGAGGCGTTTCTTCCGTAAAGGCGAAGTTTATATTATTTCTCTATTATGTCTGAATTGAATACTTTGTGTTTCTATTTTATTAATATGCTAGCTTAAGTTTTCTTGTGATTGAGGCCGTATTAGGCCGGATTATGAATTCGTAGTAATGCTATTCGTGTTTTATTTAATCGTATGAATTTAGTTACGTGTTCTATATTTGAGTTTAATGCTTGCGTATGCTTGATCACCATGTGCATGATTTTTGATTGGTTTATGAGACTGAAAAAGTGATTAGACCGGTTAGAATAATAAATATAGGACACCACGACGTAAAACCGACCAGAGATGGAATTCGGTTTCGTACGTGTGGTTTTCGAGACCTTAGGCGCCGAAAGCGTCTATACTCGGGGAAATTCATAAAGCGGAAGGCGTGTGAAGTGATTGCAGTCTTATAGGAATATAGAGATTGGTCATTATCGCATAGGGTCGCTAGTTACGTGAATAACGGGTAGCGCGTATATTAGGAATTTCTACCTTAACTAGTTTATATTGATTAAATAAATATTGATTGCATGAATACGTAGGATTAATCCGTGCCGAGTATGTGCCTTGATCACGTTCGTCGTCAATTAATTTTTATCTCATCTATTTTATTTGCGTCTATTTTATTTGCGATTTTATCTTATTTAATTAAATCACCAAAATTATAAAAATTCTCTTAGTCTAAATTAGAATTAGGAATATTTTCTCAGAATTAATCGAGCTGTCTTCGTGGATCGATACTCGGACTTCGTCCATTTTATACTACTTGCACGACCTAGTACACTTGCTAGTATTTGAGCGTGTCAAGTTTTTGGCGCCGTTGCCGGGGATAGCTATATTATTAATTTTAGGATTTATTCTGAGTTTTATTTAGACGTTTTATTTCTCGCTTATTATTATTATTTTATTATTACTATTATTATTATTTTTACTATTTTTGCCAATTCGCTTACGCTGATTTTTCATCTTTTGCAGATAATTCGTATTAGTGCATGACACGAAGCTCGAGGAACTTACCATTGCTATTTGACGCAGAAATTGAAGCAACGTGTCGACGAAACAATCGAAATCGTAGACTGAGAATGGATAATCAAGAACACGAGGAAGAACAGATGGTTCCGCCACGGCCCACTTTACTAAGTCGAGCGCTTCCAGGAATTTTCGATGACAGCGACCCGATTGCCATCCCGCCAGGACCAAATAATCATTTTGAGATTAAACCCGTTACTATACAGATGGTGACGGGCTCAGCACAGTTTCATGGGCTTACGAATGAGGATGCAAATTCACATATTTTGAAATTTACTCAAATTTGCAGAACTATTAAGTATCCTGGCGTCTCCACAGAAGTGATAAGACTGACATTTTTTCCCTTTTCTTTGACAGGAAAGGCTTCTGAATGGTTCTCATCATTGCCACATGCATCTATCACTAGTTGGGAGCAACTAGTGGAGTGCTTTTTGGGGAAATATTACCCACTGTCAAGGACCAGCGAAATTAGGAGCCAGTTAGTAAACTTCAAACAAGAAGGTGGCGAATCTCTGAGCGATGCATGGAGTAGGTACAAGAGCCTTCTGCGACAATGCCCGAACCACAGCATACCCCTGAGCGTCCAGATGCAGTCATTTTTCTTAGGACTGAGCACACCAAATAAAAGGATCATCGACGGCGGATGCACACGAAACTTTATGGAGTTAGGCGACGAGGAAGCACTCGAGGCCATCGAGCGAGTCGCAGCCTACCCCGCCAGATATAGTGAGCATGATCTGGACCGACGGACGGCTGGGGTGCATGAGATAAGTAGCTCGTTGGAGGCACAATTGGAAGCCATACATAAACGGTTAGACCAGATACACTCCATGGACCCTGAGGCGGTGAACTACATCCACAATAGGCAAAAGAATGCATACTCCAACACATACGACCCAAGCTGGCGAGGCCATCCGAATTTGTCGTACGGAAACTCGCACTACTTAAAGCCTCCAGAAGCTCAAAATCAACAGAGTGGGCCACCAACGAAACAAAAAGCCGATTGGGAGATAGCATTTGAGAAATTGGCGGGCTATCAAGGCGATCAGAGTCGTAAGATAGACGAACGATTCAACAAGATAGAGGACACAATACAAAGTTTGGCGACTACAATAGGGCATCTAACAAATTCAATGTCCGAGCGCAAGCCAGGCACACTCCCAAGCGACACTGAAAAGAACCCTCGAGAGCACGTTAAGGCCATTCAGCTGAGAAATGGGAAGAAGCTTGAATCAACCAAGGAGACCAAGGTTGAAGAGGAAGCAAAGGAGACCGAAAACGGCGATGAAAGCAAGGTCACGACCAAAGACGCAACTCATCACGACCATAGGAAGGACCAGCGGGATGAAGAAGTGGAGACCGAGCTAGATTCTCTCGCAGTGGAAAAGAAGGTCGACCCACTCCCACCAGTCAAGATTCGACCTCCATATCCCGCGGCACTACGAAGGGGAAAACCGGATAAGAACTTCGAGCGCTTTATTAATATTTTTAGGAAGTTAGAAATTAACATCCCTTTTTGTGAAGCTCTTTTACAGATTCCAAAGTACGCCAAATTTTTCAAGGAGTTGCTATCAAACAGGAACAAGCTAGAGCAATATGGGACGATAGCCCTTAATGAAGAATGCTCTGCGGTGTTACAAAGGAAGCTACCACCAAAGCTCAAAGATAGGGGGAGTTTTTCTATTCCTTGTTCCATAGGCTCATTATCATTTACTAATGTCCTTTGTGATTTAGGAGCGAGTATTAACTTGTTACCCTTTTCACTTCTGAAAAAGCTAGGGATAGGTGAGCCAAAGCCTACATCTACGATTCTCCAACTAGCGGATAGATCGATCACATACCCACGAGGAGTAGTGGAGGACGTGCTAGTGAAGGTTGGAGAGCATTACTTCCCAGCCGATTTCGTGGTGCTAGACATGGAAGAAGACACCGACATGCCTCTAATTTTAGGAAGACCGTTTCTGAATACGGCAAGAGCTCTTATTGATGTTGGTAATGAAACTCATCTTACAGGTTGGGGATGAGAAAGTTACATTTGATGTTTATAAAGCAATGAAACACCCTCCTGATGATGATTCTTGTTCCTTTATCGATAGTATTGATGCATGTGCTCTGGAGTATTTTAAAATTTTCAGGAATAAGGAAAAATTGGAAGCATGCCTAGTTGGAGACAAGTCCGAAGAGATAGCCGATACCGTAGCAAGCTTAGAAGCGAACCCACCTCATCGGAGGTCGGCCAAGCCAAAAGTAGAGCGGCTAGATCGATCATCAGTCATACAACCTCGACCATCAATAGAGGACCCTCCGATTTTAGAACTTAAACCTTTACCTAGTCACCTTAAATATGTTTACCTTGGTGCTCTTGATACTTTACCCGTGATTATTTCTTCCACTTTGACAGATCTAATGGAAGAAAAGCTAGTGAGGGTGCTAAGAGAACACAAACGAGCATTCGCATGGAAGGTTGCTGACATCAGGGGAGTAAGCCCGACCGTTTGCATGCACAAGATTTTGATGGAAGATTCTTACAAGCCGGTCGCACAACCACAAAGACGCCTAAACCCAGCGATGCAAGAAGTGGTGAAAAAGGAGGTAATTAAGCTTTTGGACGCAGGTATTATCTACCCTATCTCTGATAGCGCATGGGTTAGTCCAACCCAAGTTGTTCCTAAAAAGGGAGGTATGACTGTTATAAAGAATGCTTCTAATGAGTTGATTCCCACGAGGACTGTTACGGGGTGGCGTGTATGCATAGATTATAGGAAATTGAATGATGCCACCCGTAAAGATCATTTCCCCCTTCCCTTTATAGATCAAATGTTAGAAAGACTAGCTGAACATGAGTTTTATTGCTTTCTAGATGGTTATTCGGGTTATAATCAGATTTCTATTGCACTTGAGGATCAGGAAAAGACGACTTTTACTTGTCCTTATGGTACTTTTGCATATAGACGTATGCCATTCGGATTATGTAATGCACCAGCTACTTTTCAGAGATGCATGCTTGCTATTTTTCATGACATGGTTGAGAAGTTTATGGAGATATTCATGGATGATTTTTCTGTATTTGGGTCTACGTTTGATACATGCCTTGATAATTTAGCGTCCGTTCTATCACGATGCGAAGAGACTAACCTTGTCTTAAATTGGGAGAAGTGTCATTTTATGGTACAGGAAGGTATAGTTCTCGGGCACAAGGTATCGCATAAAGGAATTGAGGTGGATCGAGCCAAGGTTGACGCGATTGAGCAGCTGCCACCACCTACGTCAGTGAAGGGGGTTCGAAGCTTTTTGGGACACGCGGGATTCTACCGACGCTTCATAAAGGATTTTTCAAAAATAGCTAAGCCATTATCTAATTTACTTGTTAAAGATGCTATTTTTAACTTCACTGATGATTGTCTGCAGGCTTTTCGAACCTTAAAAGAGAAACTCACCACCGCCCCAGTAATGGTCGCACCAGACTGGACACTCCCATTTATATTGATGTGCGATGCTAGCGATGGTGCTGTAGGCGCGGTTCTAGGACAACGCAAGGATAAGGTATTCCAGGTCATTTACTACGCTAGTAAAACTCTGGACGATGCACAGAGAAATTATGCTACCACTGAGAAAGAGTTACTAGCCGTGGTATTTGCAGTAGATAAATTTCATTCTTACCTAGTGCTGAATAAGGTAATCATCTACACTGATCATGCTGCACTTAGATACTTGTTTGCTAAGAAAGATGCTAAGCCTAGGTTGATTCGCTGGATTTTACTACTTCAAGAGTATGACTTAGAGATTCGTGATAAAAAAGGTGTTGAGAATGTGATAGCTGATCATTTATCTAGGTTAGATAACTCACATAAGCACGATAAGGAGTTACCTATTGACGATTATTTTCCTGACGAACAACTATTTGCTTTAATTGATACATCACTACCTTGGTACGCGGATTTCGCGAATTATGCTGCTACAGGTGAGATTCCCTCAGGCTTGAGTTTTCATCAGAAGAAGAAATTTCTCTCTGATGCGAAACACTACCTGTGGGATGATCCATTCCTATATAAAATTTGCTCTGATCAGGTAATTCGACGATGTATTCCCATCGATGAGGTAAGCTCTGTTTTATTTCATTGTCATTCTGGTTTGACGGGTGGACACCACGGACCAACAAAAACAGCGTTTAAGGTACTTCAATCAGGTTTATTCTGGCCCACTCTTTTTAAGGATGCCCATGCATACGTAGCTTCATGCGATCGTTGTCAGCGTACTGGTACTATATCTAGGAGACATGAGATGCCTTTAAATGTCATGTTAGAAGTAGAGTTATTTGATGTTTGGGGCATTGATTTTATGGGTCCGTTTCCTACTTCATGCTCTAATAAGTATATTCTAGTTGCGGTCGATTACGTGTCTAAGTGGGTAGAAGCTGAAGCATGTCGAACTAATGATGCTCGAGTTGTCATTCGTTTTCTTAAGAAGCATGTATTTAGTCGTTTTGGTACACCACGGGCAATAATTAGTGATGGGGGTACACATTTTTGCAATAAATTGTTTGATAATTTGCTATCTAAGTATGGTGTTAAGCATAAAGTGTCTACCCCGTATCATCCTCAAACTAGTGGACAGGTGGAGGTTTCCAACAGGGAGCTTAAGCAGATCTTGGAAAAGACGGTGAACGCCTCAAGGAAAGATTGGTCGTTGAAGCTAGATGACGCACTATGGGCGTACCGCACCGCATATAAAACCCCTATAGGGACTTCGCCTTTTCGTCTAGTCTATGGAAAAGCGTGTCATTTACCTGTTGAGTTAGAACATCGTGCATATTGGGCAATTAAAAAGCTTAACTTTGATTGTTCTGAAGCAGGTAAAAATAGGTTGCTTCAGCTGAACGAAATGGAGGAATTTCGCCAGAATGCTTATGAGAATGCTAAGTTGTATAAGGAGCGAACAAAGAAGTGGCATGACCAGAAAATCATTAGAAGGGAGTTCAAAGTCGGCGATCGTGTCCTTTTATTCAATTCGAGGCTACGCCTATTTCCCGGTAAATTAAAGAGTAAGTGGTGCGGACCCTATATAGTAGAGCAAGTCTTCCCATCCGGAGCAGTGCAAATCCTTATGAACGGAAAAGACTCTCTCAAAGTCAATGGTCAACGGCTAAAGCTGTATGACGAAGGAAAAATTGGCGAAACAACATCGGTATATCTTGTGGAACCCATAATTTCTAACTTTTCTGCTTCTAGTTGTTCTGTGCCTTTCAGGAACACCTCGTCTGGAGAGAATACCAGCGAGCTGAAGGACCTCCAGAACACCAAAGCAAGCCTAGACACCGAGCCACCCTGATCGCCTCGAGAGTCGAGCTAACGACTTTAAAAACAGCGCTTATTGGGAGGCAACCCAAGTATTATCGATGCATATATTATATTTAGTCCTATTATTCTAATTATTATTTTTTTCTATAAAACTCGCTTTCACGGTGCGCCTAGTCATGTTATCTCGCAGGCTCATAACTAGTTTGGGGGTTGTCCGTTCGCGATGGTTGCTTGCTCGAATCAACAAAGTCTTCTACATCAACGGAAAATTCAGGGCAGTGTCACTTCTACTCTCTCTTTACTTTAATTTACACATTGAGGACAATGTGGTATTTAGTTTGGGGGTGGGATGTGACACATGCTAGATTTAATATGCTTACATATTTAGGTATCGACATGCTTCGATCTTTTAGTGGGGTAGAACTGATGAAAGTTGCGATTTGAATGTCATCTGTGGAATCTCCTGTCAATGATGAAAAATTTTAAAATTTTATAGTGTCGTGATATGATTCGATGAATTGAGTGAGATAGTCTTACATGTTGCATTGTCGTGATATTAGCATGATTATTTGGCTATATTGACTGCTTTAGGAGAGTATTGCGTATCATGAAGCACAAACCCAGTTATATATGTGAGTTTTTTAGCCTTCAGAGATTAATTCAGAGCAACACATTATGCTCGGTGTTTATTCTTGTGTGACACGCATGGACTGAATATTTTCAAACTTGCTCTGTTATGCATGTCAATGGTTACTATGTGGATTTTTGTGTGCGAAAATGAGAAGGGCACTGAGATTGAGTCATTGGCCTAAATACTCCCCTACCTTACGTATTACCACTTAGTGAGCCCCTTTGAGCCTATTTGACTTATTTGTTGATTTGGAGCCCAGATATTTAGCCTAATTGCCTCAAATTTAGCCTATACGACCCAGTATCAATGTGTTAATATATCGATATCGTGAAAAGTGGCTTGTTGGTTGAGAAGGAGCTAATCGTCAATGCATGTTAGTTATGAACTCGTTCTATGATATACATCTCTCGTCGTGATATTGCAGCGGACTAGAAACCTCTCCCTTCGATAAGACGTACAAAAAATAGATAGGAGGGGCTGGTTCGAAAAAAAAAAAAAAGGAAAAAAAAAGAGAAAAAAAAAGAAGGAAGCGAAAAAAAAAAAAAGAAAAAAAAAAAAGAGAAGGCGAGCGAGAAGAGCAAAAAAAAAAGGAAAAAGGACGAGTCGAGTGAAAATAGGCACGGCGTTAGAAGAGCGAAATAAGTGGTTAAAAGAGCGATTCGATGAGTTACACGTTTGATACTTTTAGCTCACTTTCCCATATGACGCACCCTTCAATACCTGAGCCCCATTACAACCCTTGATGAAAGACCCTTTGATTCGTGCATGACTTCTACTATGTGACTATGATGTGATATATTTGCAAGCATAGAGTAATATCTTTTCACGTCGTGAATTGAGCGTCTTTATACAGATCCCTTTGAAAAACACTTCGAGCGACTTGAGCGACCCTTGTGAGAGTTGTGGATTGATGCGTAGTACGATTCTAGAAATGTCTTTCATGCTATGATAAGATTGCGACATATTACGCATGCCTCGTGTTTTGACTAGATCGTTCATTAGTTGATGATTATCTCGACTTTATATGCTTTTACGTTTTCTGAGATGAAACAGGAGAATTTCATTGACTGATGTTCTATAATCCTAACTTGATTTGGTTTTATTCCGCTTTTATGATCGAGGACGATCGAAGCTAGTTTGGGGGTTGTTGATAAGTTAGGATTTTACGTAATTTCTTTACCCATAAAAGTGCATTTTTTTATCGTTATTTACCAAAAATTCCCTCGACTATCATATATTTATGTTTATATTTATTTTTTTATAGATGTCCGAGAAAACGAGATCGACGAAGGGAAAATAATGGCACTTCTAGGAACGACTTGAATCTTAGGGGATTCTCTTGCAATTCTCTACATTATTTGGGGCTGCCCTGCAATTTACCAGAATTTCTATTATTTTGGCACTATATGGCGTGGAGATCAAATAAGGAAATGATTCTTTAGGGCAATTACACGTGCAAGGAAAGAGAAATCAACCACTTTGACCAAGAATCCCATATTCAAGATTTGAACGCGAGCTTCAAGGAAATAGAGATGCATAAATTCGAATATGCCAAAGATTACGCTATTATTGCTTTAAGTCGGTGGACTAGCTTTTCTATTTAAAGGGGAAGATACCGAACAGAGAAAAGAGGCAGCGAATAAGAAATAAAAAAAAAGCAGAGAACGGCCGAGAGTAATAACGTAGAGCTGCAACAAAAGACGATAGACGCTTGCGAGGCGTTTCTTCCGTAAAGGCGAAGTTTATATTATTTCTCTATTATGTCTGAATTGAATACTTTGTGTTTCTATTTTATTAATATGCTAGCTTAAGTTTTCTTGTGATTGAGGCCGTATTAGGCCGGATTATGAATTCGTAGTAATGCTATTCGTGTTTTATTTAATCGTATGAATTTAGTTACGTGTTCTATATTTGAGTTTAATGCTTGCGTATGCTTGATCACCATGTGCATGATTTTTTATTGGTTTATGAGACTGAAAAAGTGATTAGACCGGTTAGAATAATAAATATAGGACACCACGACGTAAAACCGACCAGAGATGGAATTCGGTTTCGTACGTGTGGTTTTCGAGACCTTAGGCGCCGAAAGCGTCTATACTCGGGGAAATTCATAAAGCGGAAGGCGTGTGAAGTGATTGCAGTCTTATAGGAATATAGAGATTGGTCATTATCGCATAGGGTCGCTAGTTACGTGAATAACGGGTAGCGCGTATATTAGGAATTTCTACCTTAACTAGTTTATATTGATTAAATAAATATTGATTGCATGAATACGTAGGATTAATCCGTGCCGAGTATGTGCCTTGATCACGTTCGTCGTCAATTGATTTTTATCTCATCTATTTTATTTGCGTCTATTTTATTTGCGATTTTATCTTATTTAATTAAATCACCAAAATTATAAAAATTCTCTTAGTCTAAATTAGAATTAGGAATATTTTCTCAGAATTAATCGAGCTGTCTTCGTGGATCGATACTCGGACTTCGTCCATGTTATACTACTTGCACGACCTAGTACACTTGCTAGTATTTGAGCGTGTCACCCGACTAGGTGGAACTCGTTGTACCACCTCCTCAGCACCTTCATGCGTTACAAGGACTTGTTGACGCCTTTTTGGAACGAGGCCGCGGTCGGCACCACCTCCAGGTATGAATTACGACCACTTGATTGGGATATTGTAGGTTTGGTCGTGTCTATACTTGAAGTGTTCGCCGAGGCTACGGAGAAATTTTCCGGAGTTCACTACCCGACGTCCCCCTTATTCGTCCCGAACCTATTCGGGATGTGCTAGTTCGTGGAGTTTCGCAACAATCCGTACTTGGGTGGTTTCATCCAAAATATGGAGCAGAAGTTCAAGAAGTATTGGGAAACCATCCCAATAGTACACGGTTTGTCGGCCTTACTCGACCCTAGTTGCGGTGTTGATACATTTGATATTTTTTTCGAATATTATGCTCAGTTTCTTGGAAAGAAAGTGGACGACCAAAAGGCGTCAATTCACGCTTCTCTCCAAGAACTTTTTTCTTTTTATGCATCTGAGCAGGGACATAGCGTGGAGCAACCCGTACCAGCGAGCGAAGCCGGTTCGTCGGAAGGAGGCGGCGGCGCAATGGGACTACTACGAAGATTGAAGGCGCAAAAGACGAAGACCAAAACGCGTGCGTCGGGGTCGAACACGAATGAGATCCAGCTCTACCTGAGCCACAACTTCCAGACTCCCGAAGACTTCGACGTTTTGGCCTGGTGGAAGTCGAACGCGACTCTTTATCCGACCCTCTCCGCCGTCGCTCGAGACGTTTTAGCCGTGCAAGCGTCTAGCGTCGCCTCCGAGTCCGCATTCTCTACCTCCGGGCGAATTATCGGCGACAGACGTGCGAGCCTTAACCCGACTTCCCTCGCAATGTTAACATTTGAAGGATTGGTATTTGGCCGAATCGAAGAACCGACGGGAGAACGCCATTGACGAGTTCCGTTCTTCCAGTTCGGACGAAGACGAAGAGGCCTCTAACATAGTTTTAATTAATAGTCAAGTCGAATAAATTGTATTTTTTATTTCGAATATTTTTTCCTTTTTTGTATTTTGTAACTTGTAAGTTTTAGATTTATTTTTCTTTCTTTTATGTTTTTATTTGTATTTTTTAGGTAGTTTTTTTTATTTTTTTGTACTTTTCTTATCTTTTTTTTTTGTTTTTTTTGGAATAAAATTTTTGGATATTTTCTAAAGAATTTTTTCATATAAAAAAAATAAAAAATAAATAAAAAAAATTAAACGGGCCGGTTCCGGTTCTGGAACCGGAACCGGCCCAACAGGCGCCCCGGGGGTTCTTCTAATGGTTCTGGTCCGGTCCCTGGAAAATGGTTCCGGAACCGGACCGGAACCGGAACCGGAACAGTGCCGGAACCGGTAGAACCGGAACCGGTAGAACCGGCCCGGAACCGGCCCAACCCGGCCCAAAGCCCACCACTATTTAAGACCATATATAGATTTTTTACGTTTACGTACAAGGTTTTTGTGATGGTTTTCGAGTTGATGACCTGGTGGGAGTCTCATGTATATCTCCTCATCCAGATCTCCTTGTAGAAATGCATTTTTTACATCCATTTGTGAAAGACTCCATCCTGAGTTAACAGCAATGGATAGAAGAATTCTAACAGTGTTCATTTTTGCAACTGGTGCAAATGTTTCTTTATAATCTATTCCATAAGTCTATGTAAAGCCCTTTGCTACTAGTCGAGCTTTAAATCTTTCAACAGCTCCATCACTGTTGTGTTTAATTTTATACACCCACTTACAACCCACTGGTTTTTTATTTGCTGGTAGTGGTGTGATATTCCAAGTTTGATTACGTTGAAGGGCTTCAAGTTCTTCCTCCATGGCTCTGCGCCATTCATATTTTGAATTGCTTCTTCAAAGTTGTTAGGTTCAACGATTTGGTCAATGTTGCTTAAAAACGCTAGATATGATGGTGAAATGTTATTATATGTTATATAATCTTGAATTGGATAAGTGACTTGATTTGTCACATAATCTTTTAGTCTTTCTGGAGGTCAAGAAGTTCTTGTGGATCTTCTTAGGTTTTGAGGTTCTATCAGTTCTCCCCCCTGAGTCGGATTCTTCTGTTTCGTTAGTTTCATTGTTTCTTAATCCATCAGTCATGGAGAAATATGGGCTGGCCTTTGATAATTTATCCCTCATCGAGGCCCATGCACATGCGCCACACGGAGAAGGGGTGACGGGTATAAGCTTGATGGGTTCCGTCTTACAACCAATTGGTGTTCAAGAGGAGTGACCCATCATCTTATAAACCCATTCAATTTATTTGTAAGTGTCGATGTGAGACTATTCCCCACACACGTGACTTCTCAACACTCCCCCTCACGTGTGAGCTCATTTCTTTTTTTTTTAATCGGACGGAAACGTCATTCTTTTCGAATCCGCCATATATTTTTAATCGAGTCGGATATTCCCGTGATACCATGTTGAAATTTGTACGCGGAAAATGTTTTGTATTTCTCGTTGTATTTTTTTATTGTACAATGAGCCTATATATAGGTAAAAACATGAACGTTAGGAGAAGTAGCCGTTGAGTCCAACATGAAAAGATCTAGTGAAGGAAAAAGAGTCCAAGATCTTTCATTACGAACTCCTTTTTCAAACAATCAACAACTTTTGATAACTCTCCAGGAGTTCCAATTATGTTGATATCATCAACGTAAACTACTATAATGAGAAACTCATTTTTAGATCTTTTCATGAATATACAAGGGCAAGTTTGATCATTTCTATACCATTCTTTCACTAAAATTTTCCTTAGACGATTATACCACATACGCCCAGATTGCTTTAAACCATAAAGTGATTTATTAAGTTTAATTGAGTACTCATTTCGTGGACCTGATTTTCAGGTAATTTGAATCCCTCGGGAAGCTTCATATAAATATCACTGTCAACCGATCCATATAAATAAGCAGTGAAAACATCCAAAAGACGCATATCGAGTCCTTCTCGTACTGCCAAACTAATCAGATAAGGAAAAGTAGTTGCGTCCACCACAGGAGTATGCGTCTCCTCATAATCAATACCAGGTCTTTGTGAAAAACCTTGTGCAACAAGCCGTGCTTTGTATCTCGTAATTTCACCGTTTTCATTTCTCTTTCTAACAAAAACCCATTTATAGCCAACTGGCTTTACAATTTTGCGGACTAAAGGTCCGAAAACTTTTCGTTTCTCTAGTGACTTTAATTCTGCCTCGATTACATCTTTCCATTTGGCCAATCATTTCTTTGTCTGCATTCTTGTACAGACCTTGGTTCACGGTCCTCATTCTCATTAATCTCATTTATTTCATGTCGCGCTACGTTAAATGAGTACAGATCGTCAACGTTGACTTCGTCTCGGTTCCATTTAATTCCATTCTGGGCATAATTTATCGAGATCTCTTCATTATCATTATCTTCAAAATTTTCAGAATTTTCAGGTACCTGAGTTTTATTTTCATCAACATTTATGCCCGTCGACTCTTCTTTAGTCGATAAATCCTTGATTGAACCATTCTTATTATTTGCTCCTTTTTGCTTTCGAGGATTTTTATCTTTGGAACCCAATGGCCTACCACGCTTTAGTTGTGGCTTAGGCTCGCTATCATTCTTTTATGTTCTATAGAAACATCAATTTTCCAGGAGCATCTACAGCTGGTATATATGACTTAGTGACACCCTTTTAAGGTGAGTATAGCTATCTGGCAGATGATTAGCTAAGTTTTGTAAATGAATTATCTTTTGAACTTCTAGTTCAAATTCATTCGTTCGAGGATCATAATGCTTTAACGATAATTCATTCTAACTAATATTCCTCTTTCAGCTGTTTCTTTTCTCCCCCAAGTGTCGGAAAATTCGATTCATCAAAATGACAATCGGCAAATCTAGCCGTAAATAAATATACCGTTAAAGGTTCTAAATATTTTATAATCAATGGAGATTCAAATCCGACATATATTCCCAACTTCCTTTGAGGTCCCATCTTTGTGCGTTGTGGTGGCGCAATTGGAACATATACCGCACATCCAAAAATTCGTCGATGAAAATATCTGGTTCCTGACCGTAAACCATTTGTAACGGGGAGATATCATGATAACTTGTTGGCCTAATGCGAATTAATATCGCTGCATGTAATATAGCATGTCCCCAACAGGACGAGGGAAGCATCGACTTCATCAATAATGGCCTTGCAATTAATTGCAGACGTTTAATCAACGATTCTGCAAGACCGTCTCGCGTATGAACATGTGGCACAGGATGCTCAACATCAATACGAATAGACATGCAATAATCATTAATGCCTTGGAAGTAAATTTGCCAGCATTATCAAGGCGTATGTTCTTTATCGGATAATCTGGAAAACGTGCTCTTAATCGAATCAACTGGGCAAGTAATCTCACAAATGCCACGTTCCTCGTAGATAATAAACATACATGTGACCATCTACTTGATGCATCAATTAATACCGTAAAATATTTAAATGGTCCACATGATGGGTGTATCGGTCCACAAATATCACCTTGTATACGTTCCAAAAATACAATAGATTCATTCTTTACCTTCATTGGTGATGGTCGAATAATTAACTTCCCTTTAGAGCAAGCGATACAAGATAATTTATTAGATTGAAGAATCCTCTGATTCTTTATCAAATGCCCACGTGAATTTCCAGTTATCTTTCGCATCATAGTTGAACCGGGATGGCCCACGGTCATGCTAAGTATTAAAAATACTGTTATCGACAAACTTCTGGTTTGTAACTGCATATGACTCAACTGTTCTCAGATATGTATAATATAATCCAGAGTCAAATGAAGGTAATATTTCTACGATTCTTTTCTCATTCGAAATCACTTTGGTCATGTGAAAATATTCTACGTCTCCCTTTTCAGCTGTCTCAACATGATATCCGTTATTTCGAATAGCTTTAAAGCTCAATAAATTATTTGAGACTTAGGAGAATATAAGACATTTTCAATAATCTGCCTTGCCCCTTTAGGCAGTAAAACGCTAGATCTTCCGGAGCCTTCAATTATATTGATACTACCTGATATAGTAATAACGCTTTCTTCTTTCATATCAAGATGATCGAAATATTTCTTATTTCTTAAAATCGTATGAGTCGTTGCATAGTCTACAAGACATAATTCTCCATTGCACATGCTCATATCCATTGTATTAATATCCTTAACAAATATAAGATATTATATCATCAATGAATAAACTAACACAAGAGAATTGCATGTATGAGTAGCAAGACATATAAACATTAGTATATATATAATATTTGCATACATAAAATTTCATCTCCAATGATAATTTCTTCCATAATATTCGAATGAATGTTTGATAAATATTAGCTGTGACACCGATTTTCTGATGCGCAATTTTGAGCAACGTCTTGTTTCAAAGTTTCTTCACCTTGAATTATAAAGATCTACGGGGTCTTTTGGTGCGAATAAAGATTCAATAATCGCGACGATAATATTATTCTCGAAACCGGTCTTTTACTCAACACTTTATTCTCGTTTATTTATCACATTTTTTCGCTTCGGAGAATCTTTTGAACATTCACAACGATAAACATATACAACCTTCCTAATATTTGCGGATACATTCATAACATTTCATTCTCGTTTATTTATCACTTTGTCCGCTTCGGGGAAATCTCTTTTTTTTTCACAATGACAAACATACACAACCATCCATTCACTTCTGGGAATGTCGTATTTTCACTTCGGGAAATGTCGTAATCGTTTAATCAAAATATCAACAAATTAACTTTTATTTTCACGATTCAGATTTCAAGCCAACATATCACAATATCGAAAGCAACAAATTCTAAGCTCGCCAAATTCGACATTATACTATCATAAGATAAAAAATATGTTAATAAATCATATAATATAACTAATCAAAATCATAAGATCCAAAAATATATGTAACAACAATAACATAAACAAATAAAATAAATCTCTATTATTCGTTTGTTTAATTTAGGTAAGATCCGATAAGGTAATTAATGTATCCAAAATCGGTGTCTGTTGTCCAAAGTCCATATTCAAGTCCGAAATCCGTGTCCATAGTCCAAAATATATGTCCATCGTACATAGTCCATAGTCCATACAATAGGTAATTAATTTAAAGTTGTTTAATAATTTAAACAAATTTATTTTAATTTGGTATTTTATTCTATAAAAAATTCCACAAGCGACCAAGGTGAATCGAAATCTGGACCTTTCACCACAAATGACAATACTCTGCGATACCACTCGACTAGAAGCGTTTTGTTGTATATTTTACCTTTTTTTTAAATATCTATAATAGTGTACGACTAATATAAATAAATTTACCGTACATAAAAATAAAATACCTCACTCGTGAAAATTATCTTGACGTAGGTTGATCGTTGCCGGAGAACTCTCGTGCTAACTCGTGAAATTATCTCGACGTAGGTTGATCGTTGCCGGAGAGCGCTCGTGCTGATAATGTGTTATAAAAATATTATTGTGATTAATATTTTATATTATGATTATTGTGATATATAATTACAGAGAGAAATATTTAGAGAGAGGATATAAGTATGAACAATTTCAATACTTGGTGTATTTTTGCAATACAACTCAATGTGCCTATTTATAGGCAAATTTATCAAATTACAACCACAAAATAAAATATTACATTCTCATAAAACAATCACAGCTAATTCACAATCCCATCTATCCCATTCTAATTTAACCACTCCATATACATCCAATCCAATATTTCATAATTACTCCAATATTTCATAATATAAGAAGAATATTATCACGCTTTGATGACGACATAATTTCAGGCAATGGTGATATACTTGAGGATCTTCTTCATGTGAAAAAGTACTATTAATATTACTCAAATTTCTGTTTTTAGGAAAAATAATACCTAGTATAGTACGAACTAATTAGAAGTTCTATATACGCACATAAATAATGTTATACACCTGGGTTTTAGGTTGATATCCACTCACATTCTATTCAACTCATAACCTCCCCATTATCAACCCATGATCTCCATACTTAACCCATAACTTCCTCATGTTTATGGCCTCTTAATTGCATATATTTACATTATGTAAAATCAAATGTCAAGGCTACCTCAAGCCTATAAATAGAGATGTTTGTGAAGTGAAAAGACACAACCTCAAACCCATAATTAGAGGTGTTTGTGAAGTGAAAAGACACAAGTGAATGAAAGAATTCTCTCTTATATTTTATACTCTCTTGCAATAATTTTCTAACAAATAATGAATTTCTTTTTTGGGTTAAAGTGAAAATAAAGACCTAACGATAGATTTTCATTTTCATAGCACTTTTTCACATTAATTACAAGATCATCCGTTAGTTTTCATTTCCCTATCCTATTTAATATGCGGATAATAATACTTTTTTATTTTAAATAAATGATTTTCTTGGATATCACAATTCACAACACATGAATATAAATATCTCACGAGCTTTGTCATAAGCAAATGAGACTCCAAAATGAGTGTGTTCATCGGTACACTACAATGTATCATCATAGACTGCCCGTCAAATTTCTTAAACAAATAATATAAAATAATGTGACATCCTATCCTAAATTATATTCTTTGCAGATAGAATCTATGAGATGTAGACGTAAAATGAGCCAAATATTGAGGATGTGTTACATATACGTGTACTATAGAGCATTCGAAGGGGACCAAATATATCGTCTATTATATAACGTTGATACCACAAACCCTATTTGTGCTGTCTATTTTCACTAAATGCATTAACACGAAATTCTTTGTCAACAGCGCAAAAGTAGATTCTCGATGTGTCTTTTAGGCTCCGTTTGGTTCTTGGATTTCGACGTGGAAAAGAAAAGAAAAAGTATAATTGTATGACACGTGAACCGTAAAGTAGAATGATTTGATGCGTAACACCACACTTTTCTTTTCTTTTCCGTGTCGATTTCCGCGGACCAAACGCACCCTTAATATTATTATGTACATGAAAATTCATTAAGATTTAATTAACAAATTGGCATATTGCAAGTGTAAATCAAGACGACAAAAAGGGACCATGTGAAAAAGTTCTATAATTTAAGACAAGAAATTTCAAGAGCGACCTGTTTCAATCATACTGCTCTAGTTATATTTTATTTTATTTTTATTATTTTGTGCAAAGGGAGATACAAGCTTTACTGCTCTACAACGTTAACTACCAACTTTTTAATTACTGAAAAGTTGTGGAATATTTTCCAAACTCACACATCATTACAAACTCATAATGACTTGTGACATATAAATAGCAAAACTGCAGATATTGACCAGTGTCTAAAAAACTATTAAGTGTGAGATATTGACCAATTCGTCTCCAGACACTGTCTACACATGTTATTTTATCGAAGTGACACGAGCCCACAATAATCCATTTCCGACCATTCGAAAGATAGGTCACGTTTCAAACACAAATTTCAACTCCGTGTCATTTTCTAGTTGTAGCTAATTAAAAAAATGTCATGTTATAATTATATTATATCGATTAATGACTTAAATATGATTTGGTATTAGATGGAGCAATACATTAATTAGGAAAAGAAAACTTTGTGTCACTTTCAAATATGATTCTATTCTAAGTAGGAAATATTGAATCTATAGACGCAAGTCGCAATTCCGAATATCGTATTATCTTCGTACGGAAATGTATGTATGTTTAAATCAATGCGAGACATCGTGCACACAATCATTATATTCAAACCTTAAATACGCGAGTCGATAAACGTTGAGTATGTTTGCTTTGGGCAAAATCAATAAAATACAAATAATCGACATAAAAATTTAAGAAGATATGTCTGTTTTCACTACCATGCAAAACTAACGTAATTGAAGTTGGTCAAACCGACTGCCGTTAATTGCGGCAACTCATATGGCCTTCGAGACAAAAAGAATGCCACTTGTGCATTACAAGATCCACACACGAATTAGTTTTTGAAGTTTATTTTAAATTCGAACATTTTAGATGAAAAGAAGGATTAATATATTTACCCAAGAGTCTGAGACACGAGTATTATATTAACCAGAATGTTAGCACATTCATTTTATAGGTTAGTTATTTTTAAATTATTTATAGATGTTAGGATATGCGGAAAATCCCCGATAATTATTTGTCCGAAAAATGACGATAATAAATAAAACAGACGAAAAATAAATTTGGACAGTGACACGAGATTTACGTGGTTCGGTCAGAATGACCTACGTCCACGGGCCGGAGGGTAGAACTTCTTTATTATGTGGAGATATTACAGACACGTACACTGACGTGATACAAAAGCACTACAACAATATTAGGAGTAGGCTATACAGAAAATATCGGTGAAGTGTGACCGAGGAATAAACCCTCGCTGACGATGTTGTGGTGTTTATATGGCCTGAGGCCTGTGGCGATTTTCTCCTTCGATGAGCTCAGCTATTTATAGCTGAGGTTTGCCTCGACTGCTTCTTGTGTAAACACATAAAGTCATCTTCATAGATGTAGGCGCACACCGTCACAGAAATAAAGCTGCCAAATTCTTTTCATTTACGTCAGTTTGAACTTTCAAACCCCCATGTGGGATACTATTCATTTGATGGCTCCCCACTTTCCAAAGAAACCCACGTGCAAGCTCACCTAACAAATCTCCACCTTGAGCTTGATTCCAAAAATTACTCCACCTTAATTAGTAACACCTTTAGTCACTATCTCTGCCTCCCTCTGTCCATAGCCCCCGCGGGCTAGTTCACCATTTCTGATGATGGTGAATTGCGCTTAGCCTAAAATGGCTAGCAAGAGGAGTGCTGACTGGTTTGGCATCGCTCATGCCAAATCTCTCCAAAACCTTCCTGAGGTAACTTTCTTGGGTCAGGTGCAACTTACCAGCTCCTCTATCACGTCTAATCTCCATACCAAGAATCTTCTTAGCTGCTCCCAAATCCTTCATCTCAAATTCACCATTCAATAAGGCCTTCAACTGGTGAATTTCTGCAAGATTCTTAGCCGCAATGAGCATGTCATCAACATATAACAATAGATAAATGAACGAACTGTCATTTAACTTCCGGAAGTAAACACAACTATCATACTTGCTCCTGGAGAAACCATGACCCAACATGAAAGAATCAAAACGTTTGTACCACTGTCTTGGAGACTGCTTTAATCCGTATAAGGATTTCTTCAGTAGACAAACTTGGTCTTCCTTGCCTTCAACTATGAAGCCTTCAGGTTGCTTCATATAAATCTGTTCATCTAAATCGCCATGTAAGAACGCTGTCTTGACGTCAAGTTGTTCTAACTCCAAATCATACATGGCAACGAATGCAAGTAATACACGAATAGAGCTATGTCTAACAACAGGTGAGAATACGTCATTAAAATCAACACCTTGTACCTGACTATAGCCTTTCGCGACTAATCGTGCCTTATACCTTGCATCGCCAGAACCAGATAAATCTTCTTTCTTCTTGAAGACCCACTTACATCCGACTATTTTCTTTTTCTTCGGCGGCGACACAAGAATCCACGTACTATTCTTGTGCAGAGACTCCATTTCTTCATTCATCACTACCAGCCACTTATCAGAATTAACATCGCTTATTGCTTTCGAATAGGTAGAAGGTTCGCCGCCTCCACCTGTTTCTTGCGCCACTGATAAAGCGTACGAAACTAAATTTACGTACCGCTGTGGTAGTCGAATCTCCCGTCTCTCCCTATCTCTGGCTATAGAATATTCCTGCTCGGTGCTTTCATCTGCAACATGATCTGAATCAGCATCTGGCTCATCCTCTTGATCTGTTGAACTCGTTGCAGGATCATTTGAAGGATCTTTGTTGATCTCGAGCTCCACCTCGCTGTGTACACTATCCTTCTTTTCTTGATCAAAAGAATTAGTAGACTCTTTTGAAGGATGTAACATAGAAGACCCGTCAAATGTAACATCTCTGCTAATTATAAATTTGGGTGACTTGGGATCAGGATTATATAGTCTATATCCTTTCACCCCTGAAGCGTAACCGAGAAAAATACACTTTTTAGCTCTAGGCTCTAACTTTCCCTCGTTTACGTGCATATAAGCTGGGCACCCAAATATTCTTAAGTTGGAGTAATCAGCAGGAGTACCTGACCATACTTCCTCAGGAGTCTTGAAATTGATCGGTGAACACGGTGAGCGGTTGACAATATAACATGCTGCGGCAATAGCTTCAGCCCAAAAATCATTTGACAACCCAGCGTTGGAGATCATACATCGAGCTCTCTCTAGAAGTGTTCGGTTCATGCGCTCGGCAACACCATTTTCTTGAGGCGTCATTCGAACAGTGTGATGTCGAGCAATTCCTTCATTATTGCAGAACTCGTTGAACTCGCTTCCACAAAATTCTAAGCCATTATCTGGCCGCAACCGCTTGATCTGTTTTCCTGTCTGCT
This sequence comes from Craterostigma plantagineum, assembly GCA_027422505.1. Lineage (NCBI taxonomy): Eukaryota > Viridiplantae > Streptophyta > Magnoliopsida > Lamiales > Linderniaceae > Craterostigma > Craterostigma plantagineum. The sequence goes on along the minus strand of JAPQWV010000183.1, from coordinate 704,890 downwards.
TTTCAATCAAAGCTTTCCATTGTTTAAATGTTAGGAAAACATCACTAATCTGCTTAAGAAAATAGACCCAAACTTTCCTCGAAAAATCATCGATGAAAGTCAACATATATCTTGCACCACCTTTGGACGGAACACGAGAAGGACCCCATACATCAGAATGAATATAATCCAAAGTATCTTTCGTTCTGTGGACAGCTGGCGAATGAAGCTGACTCGTTTCTGCTTCCCAAAAATACAATGTTCGCAAAAGTCCATCTTACCCGTACTTTGACCTCAAAGTAGGCCCCGCTTGCTTAAAATCGTCAAGCCTTTTTCTCCCATGTGTCCAAGTCTCATATGCCATAATCTCGTGGTATCAACCTCTGGGGATGTCGAAACTGCAGCGGAACCTGTAATTGTAGTTCCCTGCAAAACATATAAATTTCCAGACCTGCAAGCTTTCATTACGACGAGGGCACCTCTGGCAATCTTTAAAACTCCACCTTCACCTGAGAACCTGCACCCTTGAGATTCAAGTGTGCCTAAAGAGATAAGATTTCTCTTCATATCTGGAACATGTCTGACTTCTGTGAGCGTTCGGATGATTCCGTCGAACATCTTGATCCTAACTGTGCCTTTACCAACAACTTTACACGGAGCATCATTTCCCATTAAGACATATCCACCATCAAAATTTTCATATGTGGAAAAATAGTCCCGACTCCGACTTATGTGATAAGAACAACCCGAATCTAAGATCCACTCATTATCAGACCTAACAATATTTGCAGTAGCTACAAAAATAGTTCCATCGCTCTCATCAGCAGCTAAACTAGGTTCGGCGGGTTTATTAAATTGCTGATTATTTTTCTCCTTATTTTTTAATTTAAAACAATCAGCTTTAATGTGTCCCTTTTTCTTGCAAAAATTACAGACTTCATTTCTGTACCTGGATTTCGACCTTTCTTTAGATCTGCTACTTTCAGCGTCTCTACGCTCTGGTCTTCCCCGTGCAAACAGGCCTTCTGCCTGGCTACCACTTGTTTCTCCCGTTATATCCCTGTCTATCTGTTCTTTCAATTGTAAAGCGGATTTGACACTAGAATATGATATCGTATCTTTCCCATATATAATAGTGTCACGAAAATGCTTTAAAGACGAGGGAAGGGAACACAACAATATTATGGCCTGATCTTCGTCCGTCACTTTGACTTCTACGTTCGCCAAATCAATAATGATAGAATCAAATTTATCGAGATGCGAAAGAATAGAAGTACCTTCCGTCATTTTCATACTGTATAGCTTCTGCTTTACATAAAGCCGATTCTCCTTAGTCTTCTTCATGTAGATCGCTTTTAACGCATCCCACATACCCATGGCCGTCGTCTCCGTGGCAACTTCTTGTAAAACCTCGTAAGAGAGATTTAAGATAATAGCCGATCTGGCTTTCTTGTCCAATTCATTAAATTGACCGTCCTTCATTTCGGTTGGTTTCTTCTTTACGCCTTCAAGCGCCACCTCACAACCGTCTTGAATTAGTATGGCCTCCATCTTGAGACTCCACATTGCAAAGTTGACATTTCTGTCGAACTTTTCAATTGACATTTTTGTTATCGTCATGGTGGCTAAAAAATAAATCGGGTTTGGCTCTGATACCAATTTGTTAAGATATGCGGAAAATCCCCGATAATTATTTGTCCGAAAAATGACGATAATAAATAAAACAGACGAAAAATAAATTTGGACAGTGACACGAGATATACGTGGTTCGGTCAGAATGACCTACGTCCACGGGCCGGAGGGTAGAACTTCTTTATTATGTGGAGATATTACAGACACGTACACTGACGTGATACAAAAGCACTACAACAATATTAGGAGTAGGCTATACAGAAAATATCGGTGAAGTGTGACCGAGGAATAAACCCTCGCTGACGATGTTGTGGTGTTTATATGGCCTGAGGCCTGTGGCGATTTTCTCCTTCGATGAGCTCAGCTATTTATAGCTGAGGTTTGCCTCGACTGCTTCTTGTGTAAACACATAAAGTCATCTTCATAGATGTAGGCGCACACCGTCACAGAAATAAAGCTGCCAAATTCTTTTCATTTACGTCAGTTTGAACTTTCAAACCCCATGTGGGATATTCATTTGATGGCTCCCCACTTTCCAAAGAAACCCACGTGCAAGCTCACCTAACAATAGATTTAATTTTATTTCTTTTATTATACATAGGAAATAATTCTCTATTTCAGGATATAATCGTAATATATTAACAATATCACGGGTAGATTATAATTATAGTTTGACGTATCAAATAAATTAAAAGGTAAGTATTTACTACTAGACTCAAGAATTAAACAAAAAATAGAAAGATGTTCAAAAGAAAAGGAGGAAGGGTAAAAGTGTAAATTAGCTCAGAAAACTTCTCATTACAAAGTACACAAAACAAACGATAAACTCAACTATGTATTGAAAACAACGTTAAAGCAAAAGAAATCGTCGAAACTCGCCGTTAACTCGCCCAAATCTTCGCCAAAACCGAACCCATCATCTAAAACCTGTTCGTCAATTAAACCGGGTTGACTAAAGTCAAACGGCAACGTTTCGCTCTCCCACTCGCCGTCGAAATTGAAGACGTCCGACGGCATAAACTCGCCGGAGTAGTCGGGAACCTCACCGCTGCTCTCCTCCTCCACAAAAATCCGTTTATCACGGCAAACCGACCGCTCAGGGAGCACCGACGTCGGAGAATATTGGTTCTGAGACAGACTGTTGTCGCCGTCGTCGGACTCATAACCTCCGCCGTTAAACGACGGCGAGAACGACGACTGGGGATTAGCGAAGTTGGTCGGAGCGTTTGGGCCGCGCAGCTTAACGGCGGCATTGTCGTAAACCCTCGCAGCTTCCTCCGCCGTTTCGTAGGTGCCCAGCCATAGCCTGACCTTTTTAAAAGGGTCCCTTATCTCAGCCGCCCACTTGCCCCACGGACGCCTCCGTACGCCGCGGAACTTCGCACGTCCTCCGCCGTTCGTCGTCGTCTTTCTGCCGCTCGGCGACGACGACTGTGCGCTGTTTCTGCAGTTATTGTCGTCTGATGAAGGAGGCGGCGGCGCTTCGAGAAGTTTGATTTCTCGGACGTACCTTCTGACTCGTTTGTCACGGCGGAGGAGGAGAAGCTCGTCGCCTCCGTCGTCGCTTGATGAGTCGGTAGCGTGAGGATCGGCCACTGAGATTCGAAGGGTTTTATGCTGATGGTTGGTCTTCTTAGCTGCTTTAGGGTTTCTCCGGCGATGTTTGATGATTTTTTCGGCGGTCATGGCGTGCTCTGTTATCATCTTCGCCGGCCATGGGGACACTCGAAGGCGATGATAATGTTCCATGTCTTATCTTTGTAATAGAATTATTAATCCCTTAAACAAAACATGCGAATATGTAGACTTTGGTAAGAAGTCGAAAAGACACTCTCTAAAGCAAAACCACACACGCTCGCAAAAGATGGAACAAATCTGACAAAGGGAAAAGGAAAAGATCACAAGCATATAAACTCATAGAGCCCTAAAAGCTGCGTGATGTGAGGTTTTATTAGGAAGTTTTAAGGTGGAATCTATGTAATGAAATATATATATTTATATAAATATATATATATATGTATATATTATATATATATGTAGTCTATGTGCTTGAGGAATTGTTGAGCTTGAGGAATTGTTGAAACTGATTGTTGAAGTGTGTGTGTACTACGAGTTTTGAGAAGGAATGCTAAAGACTATCTAGTTTATAGGATCGTTGAACGAAGGCTACATCGGCCTTATTTTGATATTAGGGGAAATTTGTAGTCAGTTCCTGGTCGGTAAGTTTGTAAATGGTTCAGTCCCTGTCAGAAATTGTATTAGTTTAAAGGACCAATTTTTCGAAAATTGCAGAGATAAGGCTTAAAACTATGTATTGACGAAAATAGCCTTCCTAACATACTGAACTAAGTGTTATTTTCCGGCAACTTTCTGTTATGTTGTTAGATTATATTGTTGCAAAGGTCTGGTGAGCTGTTATTATCCATCCATCCTCTGTTACTATGATGCAGAAAATTGTTATCGACAGAGAATATTTACTTTATGAATCTCGTTTTTACAGTGAATCGAGCTCCGAAATTTAGAATGCCCATTAACCAACCAATTTCGGCGTGTAAGGTATGATGTATTGTGTTAGTGACGAAGCAAGGTGTAAGATTTGTAATGATTTTTTATCTTTCTATGTAGGGTTCTAATTTGCGAAAATAAGATGAAATCAAAGCCGTTTTTGGCAACGATTACATCTAATATCTATAAGTTCGAAGTGCCCATAGTATGGGCAGCTCGGTACGGCACATTGTTTGCTCGTTCGTCCGACGTTCATCTTTTAATTTCGCGAAAGTACGGTCGACCCCAATAATTTGGGTCTATTTCGACTCTGTCAAAACTGTTACTCGGAGTATGAAATTGTTACTTGCAGTATCAAAACAGTTACTAGCTTATCAAAACCGTTATGAAACTAAAAATAATTGTTACCATGTGTAGGGTTCTAATTTGCGAAAGTAAGATGAAATCAAAGCCGTTTTTGGCAACGATTACATTTAATATGTATAATTTCGAAGTGCCCATAGTATGAGCAGCTCGGTGTGGCACCTTGTTTGGTCGTTCGTCTGATGTTCGTCATTTAATTTCGCGAGAGTACGATCAACCCTATTATTTGGGTATTTTTTACTATGTCATTATATTCGAAATTATGTGTCAATTGTTAACTCCCAAACCGTAAGTGGTGTAATGCATGTGGTATGAAAGATCGACATTAAGCAGAAATCCAGATGCCAGTGCAATGATCCAGACGTTCGTCGATTGAGGTGATGAACAACTGTTACTAAATTAAAATTATCAGGATCTGTTACTAGTATATGCGTTTCTGTTACTAAATTTGTTACTCAATTGTCGGTGAAATTTCGGGCGGGAAACCAGAATGAGATGATTTTGGACGGGAGTCTAAATTTTATCAAGCATCGATTATCTGTTATCCGATATGTGTAAAACTGTTACTAGTTATATGCTTATATGCTACCAGAATTATTATAGTTTGTGAATTAGGGTTTGTGATTAAAATAATAACCTAAACTAATATATTTTTATCTAAAACTTCGTAAATTGATATATTTTAGTGAATGTAGCTTGTTTGCAGTATAAAATTGGAAAATCATAACCTAAACTAGTTACATATGAAATTGTCATTGTGACTGTATTCTGTTACTCGTATTGTATCTCCTTGTTACTGTAATATACATTTCTGTTCTTTCCTCGTCTTGATGTGTTACTGATCATTGTTAAACGGTTGCTGCAGGAAATCAGTAAACGGCATATGGTTTACGTTTAAGATTAATTTGTGTTAGGTCGGCCATCTGGATTGTAATAAACAATATTAGTTCATATCCACAAGTTTTGAGTAAGTAGAAATAATTTCGTAGAAGCATTATCATCCTTAGAAGAAGAGTGGTACTTGTTTTCCATACTATATACTCCAACTTCTTCAACTCCAACATAACCTCCACGAAAATAACAACCTAAACTAGTATTTTATTTTAAAACTTCTCATTCATATATTTTAGTCAGTGTAGCGTGTTTACAATATAAAATTGGAAAATCATAACCTAAATTAGTTACATATGAATTGTTATTGTGACTATGTATTCTGTTACTCGTATTGTAGCTCCTTGTTACCTTAGTAGACATTTCTGTTCTTTCCTTATCTTGATGTTACTGATCATTGTTAAACGGTTACTGCAGGAAATCAGTAAACGACATATGGTTTTCGTTTAAGATTAATTGAAGATGTCATTAATTTGTTGAATCATTTATGTTTGGTCGTCCATCTCGATTGTAATAAACAACTAATAGTTTATTTCCACAACGTTTTGTGTAAGTAGAATCAATTTGGTAGAAGCATGATCATCCTCTCAAGAAGAGTGCTACTTGTTTTCCATACTATAAACTTCAACTTCTTCAATTCCAGCATAATCTCCACGAAAATCACAATCTAAACTAATATATTTTTTTCTAAAACTTCGTAAATCCATATATTTTAGTGAATGTAGCATGTTTGCAATATAAAATTTGAAAAGCATAAAGTAAACTAATTACATATTAAATTGTTATTTTGACTATGTATTCTGTTACTCGTATTTTGTTCCATTGTTACCTACATATCAGTTTCCATTTTTTTCTCCTCTTCAATTGTTTCTGATCAGTGTTAAACTATTACTGCAGGAAATCAACAAACAACATGGGGTTTACGATTAAGATAAATTGAAGATGTTATTAATTTTGTTGAATCATTTATGTTAGGTCGACCAACTGGATTGTAATAAACAACTAATAGTTCATATCCGCAACGTTTGAGTCAGTATAATCAATTTCGTAGAAGCATGATCATCCTTTCAAGAAGGGTGCTAATTGTTTTCCATACTATATACTTCAACTTATTTGATTCCAACATAATCTCCACGAAAATCATAACCTAAACTAATATATTATATCTAAAACTTCGTAAATTCTTATATTTTTGTGATGTATCGTGCTTACAATATAAAATTTGAAAATCATAAATTAAACTAATTACATATTAAATTGTTATTGTGACTAAGAATTATGTTACTCGTATTGTACTTCCTTGTTGCCTACATATTGATTTCTATTTTTCTTTTCCGCTTAAATTGTTGTTGAACTCTGTTAAACTGTTACTGCAGTAAATCTTAAACAACAGAAGATTTCACCAAAATCATGCATACATTTTCAGCAACAGAAGCGAAGTTTGTTCAAAAGAAACATCCTATACATAAGTATCAGATACGCATAGCACCAAATTGTAACATCCTCGTCGTCGCTGCTCGTCATTGATTTCTTCGATTAATTTGGGGGTTATCGATTTGGTATTAGCGAATCAGATATAACTTAAAGAATAGTTATACAAAATTAAGTTGGGTATCACAGAAGTTTGAATCAAAGTCATTGGAATTCTAGATCGAAGTTATACTAAAAAAGGTGCAGGTTGCCATTTTTCAGGCAATGCCATTTTCATACAACATCCCTAAGCACCCGTAAATCTTTTTCAGACATAGGTCAATGGACTTCGAATCAGAAATAACGTAAAGAACAAAATTTATACATAATTACTTGGCTAATCAAGGGAGTTTGAATCAAGGTCATTTGAATTCTAGATCGAAGGTTATACTCCAAAAGGTGCAGGTTGCCATTTTCGGGCAATGCAGAGTGCATAATGTTACCCATAATGCATAAATTGTTAGCCAGAATGCATGAATTGTTACCCATAACGCATAAAGTGTTACCTAGAATGCATAAAGTGTTACCCAGAATGCATAAATTGTTACCCGGAATGCATTAATTGTTACTTAACGAGCGTTTTATTAGCAAAAGCTTCAATCATTGGCCGCGTCAAAGTTCTTCGCGATTAACATCAATATTTTCATTGATTATTAAGACCCACGATCAATTTCACCTTATTCAGCATTAAAGTCCAGATTTTCCCTTGTTTCAACGAAATTTTCGAATTACTTGAAATACATTATTCCAATATAAACTTCAAAAATTTTCATTGAGAAATTATCATCGATTTAACCTTTTTTGATTATTAATGTCGAGATTGAGCCGGCTTTAGACATTAATTTTGGTCTTCGTTGAAGGTTGTTTTTGCTTCAATCGTTTGGAGAAGAAGGTGGCACATGGGCGTAATTTTGCCAAATATGAAGGATAGAAAGGTCATTTACAATGACCTTGGTCGTTCAAACTAATATTTTCAGTAATTAGGTACTTGGGCCTAAACTATTATGGGGCCTGAACTGTTTCGAGAATTAGTTAATAGGGTCTGAACCCAAATTTACCCTTGATATTATTACATGCAATGATTAATAAATCTTTAAGTAGTATTTTACCTTCAGAAAAAAAAGACACAAAATATGAATGAAATGGCCCGGGCCCGAGACCGTGGCACGCTTGAGAAGATTCTTGAAATTAAACGAAAAAATCCACGGCGGTAAATATAAATAATTTCAACATTTTAGATTAAATATATATATAGGATCAATGCTATCCTGCCACAACAATCCAACTCTCCTAAGATTTTCAAATCAAAACTCAAATTCTCGACTAGAATAATTAGGAAAAGTTAGACCTTAGTAGAGAATATGTTAAAGAGATGGACAGAGCGTGGCAACTAGTACACTGAGTCATCGTGTTTTTAATCGATAACAATTCAAACTTGGTCCAATGAATAGTTTGTTAATGTTGTGTTTTTATTTGTTTATTGTTTTTGTATTTTTTGCTTTTTGATTAAATCGATCTCGCGAGACCCACGATTCTTGGCCCAGTATTATTATCTACAAAATATTTCTACTAATTTATTAAAGAGATCTTTACACATAACTACCTATTTGGATAAAAACTTGTAATTTAGTACCCTGTCAGGATTTCTTTATATGTAGGTACCTAACAGAATAAATTTTTTGCACATAGGTACCCGATCCCCGCAGGTACACCATACAACACATTTGGGTACCCTACATCAACACATTTGAGTACCCTATATAACATAAAATGGTACGACGTATGCTACATTTAGGTATGTCCTATGTAACACACATGTATGCCGTAGGTACGACGTATGCTACATTTAGGAACCCTATATCAACTTGTTATGGTACGCAATATACACACAGGAAGGTACGGCATGACTAAAGAAACTGGTAAAAATTAAATCGGGTACTTGTCTATAAAATTTTCTGACATGGGTATCTATGTGTAAAAATTTTATTCAATTGGGTATTTATCTGTAGATATACCTTTATTAAATGTCACTTTCTTGTTGGGTAACAAACTCAACTTTTTTCTTTTTTTGTTGGTGTGGATGATGATCGATGATGAGCCTTTTTGTCTCCATGGGTTGTTGGTTGTTACCGAAGAGACCCATATGGGCTGTTTTGCCCTGTATTGTTTTCGATTTTGGAATGAAATAGCCAGATGTCGTTGGAAGAAAAAAAGAATCTGAAGTCCCACGATGGATAATTAGATAAATTGTGATCAATTTATAAGATTGTGGGCTATTCTCTCTATTTTCAATTTGTTTTATATTGGAACCTCATATGCTTACGAATTTGGGGTTCGACGATTGGAACCGAACACGTGGTATCAGAGCTATAGTTCTAGCCCAAATACGATGTGCACGAATTGCTCCCGCACTTGCAACGATTTGTGCTTAGTAGAGCGTGTTGATTGCTCGGTTGGGAGCAGGTCAATCCAGGTGGTGTCTTGCATTGAAAGTCTTAATGACATTGGTTGGGAGTGGTCCCGTCTGGGTGACAAAACGGCAGTATAAGATGATTATTATTCATGAGGAGCCTGTTTAGTGGTCTTGCATCGAAAGTCTTCCTGACATTGATTGTGGTCAGGTGGTCCCATTTGGTCGAAAAGCGACAATATAAGATGATTATCGTTAAAGGAGGAGTATGTTTAGTGGTCTTGTGTTTGAGGGAGGAGTGTTGGCTACCCGCATTATTTGCCAATTGGTTTTATAGTGGAAACCCATGAGCTTATGAATTTGGGCTTATGGGATTGAGCTTTAAGGGGGATTTTATTCCCAACACATCTTGGACCGATTTGTACTTTTTCGAACAAAACGGAGAATAGACACCTTCCCCGAGCTCATTCTAAAAATCTAAAATGAAAACACTATACTGCTAATTTGTTTCTATATGTTTGATTAGGATATATTATGCGTATTTTAGATATAAAACAAATATTTCATAACACGCTATCAGCACAAGGCTCTAACCAACCGAGGTTCGCCGACATCATCACTCCGAGCACGGGTTCTGACCATTTGAATTCCGTCGACGTCATCACGCCAAGGTATAATATATAAATTTTATTTTCATATCTTGCAAAACAAAAAGCCTGCCAGCTCTCGCAGTAACCCCCACTGTCACGTCCCGACCCGCGCGTCAATGGTGCGAAAGCCGCCACGTTTATAAATAAATGCAATGCTAGATATTAATTCATTTACCATAGAATAACAAGAAAACACGAAAAAGCCGTCAAAGAACATATATATATATATATCAAGGATGAGTTTATACAAAATATTAAATATCACGACATAACAATCAACGAAGGAATAAATGTAGAAACAAAATTCCTTCCAAAAATATTCCCGTCAATGGATCCAACGTCAAAAGAAGATACTATACCCAAAGTGGAAGATATCGCAGTGGAACGATATGAAAAAGGCAACCTTCGATCAAAAAGTATCAACAACCTAGAAAGGAAGAATATATATATATATATGTATATATATATATATATATATGGAGTGAGCATAAACTCACTGAGAAGATAATATGAATACACCTTTCCTCTCAGAAAGCGTATTCTCACGATGATACCACAATATATTACATGTATACTCATATGGGATGAATACGACAACAAACTACCATGAAAAAATAACAACAACATCAACGACATCCACGTAATCACAAAAATGTCGGGTGGGTGGCCATATCCTCCCTCGAATTGATCTTCCGGTCGAGAGTCAGACGAGTCCACCCATCACCGTACTCTAGACCATGGACCATAAATTAACATATCGACTACTAGAACATGCATGTCCCACCCATACGGTGACGTTGGCCAAAATCTCCCCAACGTTCACTCTTCAGCGATAATGAATATCGGTATATGGCACTGGAAGTGTGCACTTGTTGGGCCTCACTCACCCGGGTGTGCCAAGCCACGGGCTACTTACTCGAGTTGCCACTCTCGACTCACCCGAACATGGCCATTCGGGCTACTTAAAACATGTTACCAAGTGTATTCAACACGCAAGACCAACCAATATAACACGTATCGCAAATCAAGTCATAGAAGAAAAATTATCACATCTACCATGTCATGTAATGGCTCATATAATTCTCAATCCAAATCACCAAGCATGCCAAATCACAACAAATATCAACATCCTATAGCCCGCAAGGCTCACTAACCCACGACAAAAGTATCATATAATTCCACCAAAACGACTAAAATAAAATGACCCATCGCGAGGTTCATACGTCCCGCGAAGGGAAGGTACCCCCGTACTATCAACTCACAGAGAGTTTTTCTCAGCCTCCTCAGCTGCCTTCAAGTCCCGTCTCGATGTTGCTTCGCCTAAAATATGAGATCACAAGCTCAAGAGATCAATATATCGATAATAAGCGAGGTTCTTGAAAAACTATAGCATAAACACGAAATCCGGCATCGAAAATAGCGCTGAAATTGCTACAAGAACATTTACCTGAAGATATCATTCTGTTTGAAGAGCAGCTGAACCAGAAATGATGAATATTTCCAAATCCTTTGATAATTCACCAGAAAATCTCTGTTTTATGGCGGAAGTATCGAATCGAGATGATTTTAGAAGATGTGAACAGATAGGGAAGTCTTCTTTCCACAGAAACAAGTTTAGCAAGATTTGGAGTACTGTAGCTAGTTCAAATTCACCAAAATCAGAGACTGCACGAACAGGAATTTTCAGAGCAGAAAATTGATCTTGGTTTGAATTGGTCGAAGAAAAGAAGATTCCTTACGCTTATACAGCTTGAATTAAGCAGAATTTATTCCTAGAAAATCAAGTTCTCACGTTGTCCCACCCACTTTATTCTTGCTTGCTCGGTTGGTTCTTACGTAGGTATGGCTAAGGTTGAAAAAGATAGGATAATGATGAACTAAGAAATATACTAATCAATCTATGGGGTGGACAGTGACAGTTTGGATTGGGCTACAAGTTCAGATGTTATACCCACAAACTTGTGGCGTGAGCTCCAGATTTCGAATCCCAGCTAGACCGTTGATTTTATTTACGTGTGTGATAGTAAAATGTCGAATCTTCAAAAGCTTGATATTGTTGGTCTGGATATCACGGGCAAGAGCTATTTGCCAAGACAACAGTCGCCCAATATTTTTCTCCGTCACCACCTTCATTAATGTTTAAAGGTGGAATATCTCACTGTGAAAGATCCACTTATTTTGTGGACTAATCTAAATGACAGATACGACTATCAGAGGCTTGTGATCGTACCAAATGTCCAATATGAATGGACAAACTTACGGTTCCAAGATTATAAATCCGTAAGTGGTTATAATTCTGCTATGTTCAAATATTTCTCAATAAAGATTGCGTGAACATGATTTTACAGAAGCAATGTTCAAGAGACTCAAGCAGATCAGGTACCGATCTGAGTCTATCAACATCGGGCTAAACACGCATATATTGGGCTGAATGTTGGGAAAATGGAGGCTTTGTGCTTTGAGGATTGCAGGGAGGAATCATGGCAAGATGGGGATGATAAGGCTAAGGTGATTGCTGAGATCAAGGAGGCGTAATAAGAGAGGCTAATATCAAGGACGGTCAATGCATGACTAAGAATAATGGAAATTATGATATGCTATTATGGTTTTAATTTTCAGTTACATAATTTTATAAGAATAAATAAGATAGAAATCCCAAGAGAAGAGCATTTCCCAAAGTGTGGTGAAGGCTATTCATACGTGGGAATTTTCTCTTTGCTTGTTTTCGATTTCGGTGGTCGGAATCATTGTCCTTGGTTATCAATAAACTCATTATTCTAATCCGAGTTGTCTTCACTCTAACAAATTGGTCCGACCGGCGCGGTTTACGCCAGTCACTCGATCACAATGGAACAACACGTCGAGATGTTAGAGAAGACAATATCGGCTTCAATGGACACATTCCAAGCCGAGTTGTTATCTATTCGCACCGACTCTCAGAAATCGAACGATAATCTTCGCGAAACAATTGCTCGAATACATACTACTCAACTCGCCCCGCTGCTACATCAATCATCATCAACGCCACAATTACTTGAAGTACCAAATAAGCATCTTTCTTAGGTTCTACCCCGTCGTTTGGACGTCTCAAAATTCAACGAACTGACCCACTTGATTGGCTAGCTCGCCTTGAGCAATATTTCACGATACAACGCATATCTGACCTCGAAAAAAGTCTACATCGCCTTGCTTGGTAAGGGAGTTTGGCTTTCAAGTGGATACAGTACTTACAGAAACACGATCCTAACCTAACATGGGTGGCACTACGGCAGGCTATCAACGTCCGTTATGGTGGAGGTGCATCGATAAACATCATCGAAAGACTATGTAAAGTCCAACAAACTGGTTTTATTGATTATGACGAATTTGTGGCACTTACGAATCATACAGATTGTACGCCGTTGTTGGCATTGGGTTTCTTTCTGAGTGGTTTGCGACCGTAAATTCGGGCTCAACTACTCTTCCCAAACCCTTCAACACTTGATCAACCTATCCATTTGGCGCGGGCGGTGGAGGGGAAACTTGATATGCTCGGTGGTGTCTCGCGACCCTTTCAAAAAAATAGTCAACCAATGAAACTTGGCGGGTCTAGTACGGGAATACCACATAAAACAGAATTATCATCACCTTTGACTGCCAATCGTAATCCGACTGTTATGTTCCACCACCTGATCGACCAACAGGCCAAGCAACTGCCGTTGCCGCACCACTAGGTTCTCGCCCTCGCCCGTTCCAATGGTTATCTAATCAGGAATATCAAGACCTTCGACAACGCGGCATCTGCTTCAAGTGTCACCAACCTTATCAACATGGGAATCATATCTTCCCAAATCGGGAACTTCGAATGCTTATTGATGATGACGATGATTTGAGACCGACACGATCGAGAACCCTTGACATCCAATCGAAGATCATGACTGGTCAGGTGAATATGTTGGACCTACTCATGTAAGCGCTACGGGGTATTTCAGGTCCTTAGACCATGAAATTGCGCAGCCGTCTCGGCGAAGAAGAGGTATCATTATGATTGATAGCGGCGCCCAAGTCATAATTTTATCTCTATCTCTAGCGGACAGATTACAGCTCACCTGACTCCACGAGACCTCGTTTCGGGTACGTCTAGGAGATGACAGATGCGCCGTACTTATGGGAAGTGAAACAACGTTTTTCTCAACGTGGATTCGTGTAGTAACATTGCCGAATTTCTTCGTTTTCGAAATGGATGGCATCGACGTTATGTTGGGCGTGGACTACTACGTTGGTTGGGGGATGTAAAGGTTAATTGGGCTAATCTCATGATGGGTTTTGAGTTACATGGTGCACCATACTGCTTAAAGGGCGAAGCGAGACTAATTCGATCGCAAATCAGTCTTCGCTCACTTCAGAAAATGCAATCTATTGATTTTCTCGCTACGATAGTATCCCTTTCTCTCCATCAACACCAATCACACGGCAAACTGATCTTTCTGAAAGTCAACAAAGCGAGTTAACACATCTCATCAACCAGTTTCCACGAGTTTTTCGAGAAGTAGACCGTCTACCACCATCTCGGCCATCGGACCATCGTATTGATCTAGTCCCAGGCACACAAGGCGTGTTGGTTCAACCGTACCATTACGACCACATTGAAAAAGTTGAAATAGAGCGCTTGGTGAAAGAGATGATGTCCGCATGAATCATTCAACTCAGTACGAGCCCGTTCTCTGGCCCGGTGTTATTGGTGCGCAAGAAAGGCGTAGTTGGCATTTCTGTGTCGACTATCGTGAGTTGAATAACGCAACAATTCCCGACAAGTATCCCATTCATGTGATTCAGGAGTTACTCGACAAGCTATACGACGCGACGATCTTCAGAAAGCTTGATCGTCGATCCGGATACCACCAAATAGGCGTGCATACAACGGATGTCGAGAAAACCGTTTTCCGCACCCATGAGGGCCACTACAAATTCCTCGTCATGCCATTTGGGTTAACAAGTGCCCCCGCGATATTTCAATCAACGATGAATGACATCTTTCGACCATTTTTACGCAAGTTCGTGTTGGTTTTCTTCGATGATATACAAATTTATAGCCCAATGTGGAAGATTCATCGCGAGTATCTTTTGGAAGTTTTGCTCGTCTTGGCAAACAATGACTTACGCGTCAACCTGAAGAAGTGTCAATTGGGCATTTTTGCGTCGACTACCTCGCCATGTTATCTATGGGGGGTGGCGATGGATCCCGGAATTGCTGTGATTCTACGATTGCCCACACCACGATCTATCAAAGGGGTGAAGGGATTTTTAGGCCTCACATATTACCGACGTTTTTTTTTTGTAAACGCTTGGCCTTTAACAAACCTTCTAAAAAGGAAGCACTAGCGGATTTCCATTGGTCTCCAGCTGCTGACGTTGCCTTTAAGACCTTGCAAGATGCCCTCGTTTCAGCACTGGTCTTGACAATACCTGACTTCACAGAAGAATTCGTCGTGGAATACGATGCTTCAGGCATCGGTATGGAAGCGGTTCCCATGCAAGGAGGTCGGCCAACTGCGTATTTCAGCAAGGCAATTTCACCTGAGGCACAAGTTAAATCTACTTGTGAGAAAGAGCTTATGGCACTTGTCTTGGCTATTCAACATTGGCGCCCATATCTGTTAGGTCGTCATTTTATCAACGGATCATCATAGCCTACGGTCCTTACTACATCAAAAGATTGCGACTCCGACACAACAAGTTTAGGTATAAAAGCTCTTGGGCTAACGTGGAGTACAAACCCGGGGTCTCAAATACGGCTGCTGATGCATTGTCTCGACAACATGCCTACAGCGAGCTAATCGCCATTAGTGCACCATATTGGTTGCATGAACACGATATATCTACTGCGGTGTCAAGCAACTCGTCCTTGAAAGAAATTGTGGATGCCCTCAAAGCTGATCCCACATATCGACACCCCTACAGATTGATTAACGAGAACTTATTTTATCGAGGTCGTTTGGTTATCCCATCAACGTCACCTTAATCCCCTTATTAGTCTCTGAACATCATTCAATGCCAATTAGGGGGGGCACTCTGGGGCTTTTCGTACCAATCGGTGACTGGCAGTTACCTTTTTCTGGCGCAACATGATGACAGATGTAGCGCCCCGTTCCTATTACCTTTTTACTCAGCTATCAAATATTCATATACAATTTTTCGCGATTCCCGTAACCATTTCCTTTAAAAAAACCAGGTGCGTACATTCGGTCTAGTTACTTTCACAATAATGTACATATATGTGCCTATCATATAAGTCACAAAATGCAACAGTCTAAATCTGTTTCTATTCTATATGCTAACGATGAACCAGAGGGGAGCAGGAGGAGAGCGTAGCCGGCCAACTTGAATCCATGCTTTATGATGATGCTTTCTATGCAGCCTGCTAATTATCTACACAACTGTGAAGACACCGATTCAGAGTATGATCGCAACATGTTAACTAATAACAATTAACGATAAAATAAACAGTAGTCCGTTCCTTTCCATCAATATCGTAATTATGCCATCATAAAATCATTATGCATATAGCTGTCATTCATAAGATCCGTAGATCACATGCCATTCTATATGTCCATTTATTTTGATACTCCCGTTATAGACTAGCTAGACTCGTATTTTGTAAGCCCAGTTGGCGCCCATGCATGGAACTCTGTCAATACTGTAAATATCTGTATGTGCCTGTACAGGACTCTGTCATCCCTCGATTTGAAGGGAAGTAACTGTCATCCCCCGATTTGAAGGGAAGTATGTCGTAGCATCCGTATCGTACTATCCGTAGTCTTAGCAGTCATAACGGTTTCTCCTTTCATTTATATGTATGCAATGCTATATGAAATACTTTATATAACACATAAATCATATAAAGGTACTTTATAGTCACATAATTCACATTGATCCATGAATAGCATATAAAGTACATATTAGTCAATTAATCCATATAAAGCATGTAAGCACATAAGGCACATAAGGTACATGTTGCAAATCATACTCACATGTTTCGCCTATTTTCTCCGTTTGCTTAATCGACTTTGCCCTTGTCCTTATCGGACTCCTGACCTATACAATTATTTTATCCGTAAATACAAAGTCCCTATAATGACATGCGTGCGTGATATGCATGCGTTATTATGCATGATCGTTCTTATTCATAGCCTTTACCAGAAACCCTAACTTTTTTTAATTTGCTATTCCTTTGAAAATTAACTAACAAATACTCTTATCAAATTTCATCTTGCACCATGTTCAATTATTAATTTAAATGCTATGATAGGATCTCGAAGTGTAACCTAAAGGATTTCGACATGTATCATAAAAGATTTCGAATCAGGTTTTGAAGTTTTCCTTATTTCATTTCGAGATTTCTTTCGAAATCTTACCATTGTATTTCTAAATCTCGAGATCTTGTTTCGAGATTTACTGAATTGATTTCGACATCATATCTCGAGCTTCACCTAGTTCATTTCGACATCATATCTCGAGCTTCACCTAGTTTATTTCGACATCATATCTGGAGCTTCACCTAGTTTATTTCGACATCATATCTCGAGCTTCACCTAGTTTATTTCGACATCATATCTCGAGCTTCACTTAGTTTATTTCGACATCATATCTCGAGATCCATCTAATTCATTTCGGCATCCTATCTCGATATTCATCTAATTCATTTCGACATCCACCATAGTTTCTCTCGACATCTCATGTCGAAATTCCTCTCGAATTCTTGAAACTTCATACTGTTCATATATATCGAAAATTTTCATGCCCTTTTAAGGATACGAAACCTTCCATTACATTTAGATATGCAACGCATTCATAGTTATTAATTCTAATATGTGTTCTAACATCGAAACTATTCAAACAAATATGAACGAACTCTTTTCAGAAATCTAGAAAACCCTAATATACTTATGATCACGAATACTCTTCATGCTATTCGAAATTAAACTTAGATAAACATATGAACAACTACAAAATTCATATATTTCAATGTCTACAACATGTTAGATTACAGTTACATGGAACTTATATTAAGCTCCATACCTTTCCTTAGCCTTCATTAGTTGGTTTCTCTGTTTCCTTCTTCTTCTGAAATTTTCGTAGGTTATCACTTAATAAACACCTTTCTCTACTTTTTAGTTCTTATCCTATGTTGGCGTGTTACACTAAGTAAATGACATCGATATTTTTGTAATGCTTATGTTATCTTCAAGAAACATTGGTTATATTATTATTATTCTACTTTCCCTTGAAGCTAAGTTTTCGATATATATATATATATATATATATATTGATATTTGCATATAGATCTCGAAATCTCTTTGAGTAATTCGAATTCAAGGTTTTCGATACCTAGCTCTATAAATTGTTTAAATTGCTACATAAGGGATCTCAAGATCCTTGGTTGAAGAATTTCGAGATCTTCATAGAACAAATTTCGAGATCTTTGTTTAACGAATTTCGACATTATACTTAAATGGTTTCGATATCCTTCTTTAGCCATATTTTAATATCATTTAAATATTTCTTCCCCTTTAAAGAATCTCAAGAATATCATTAAACTTCCTAATTTATTTAATTACTTCAATTAATATATAAAGTTCCTTAAAACTTGAGAAAACCCTAGAAATTTCATACTTAGAAAATTCTAACTTCCGTAACATTCAGTTCTTTACCACTTATATCTCTTCGAGAACCTAGTACTATAATACTTTAAATACCTTATTCTATACGTACCTCTTATTTTAAAATGACTTATATGAATGCATGAATTTATGTAAATGCATGAAATTATGACATGAGGTTTCGGTTCCTGACAACAGATGTCAAGTAGTATGTCGCCTCATATTTAACTTGCCAGAAGATGAATTACGAGGCTCTATCGCCGGCTAGTCTCTTATAACCATTATCGATACCAGATCGGGTTTGGAGGATGTTTCGATGGACTTCATCTCGGGTCTTCCAAAATCAAATGGCTATGATAGCATCAATGTAATTGTTGATCGTTTATCCAAGTATGCTCACTACATTGCGCTCAAGCACCCATACAATGCACATGTGGTCGCCGGAAAATTTGTTGATAATGTGGTTCGCCTGCACAGTATTTCGAGAAGCATCGTAGTGACTGTGACCAGATCTTCATAGGCAATTTTTGGCAAGAAATTTTTCGTCTTCACGGCACAAAGCTGAAAATGAGTTCATCATGCTTATCGCCCAGAGACAGACGGACAAACTAAAGTTCTCAATCGGACATTGGAAAAATATCTTCGATGCTTCGCTAGCTAACAACCTCGTACTTGGTAGAGATGGTTATCATGGACCGAGTACTGGTATAACAACACCTTCCAATCTGCAGCAGGTATGACAACGGTCTTCGCTGTTCGGCCGCCATCCGCTGAACATGTTCAAGTGGATGACCGGTGAAAGTCGAGTAGCTGCGATAACTGATTACCTTTCGAATCGAGATGAGCAGCGAAAGTCGAGTAGCTGCGACAGCTGAAACATAACCTTATTCGTGCCCAACAATTCATGGTGAAATCGACAAATGCTCATCGTCGCGATGTAAATTACGTTGTGGGAGACACAATGTTCCTTAAGATAAGACCACATCGCCAATGTTCCCTCGCATCTTGCATCTCGCAGAAGCTGGAGGCATGGTTCTCTGGGCCGTATAAGATCATTGAACGCATAGGGGCAGTGGCATACGGGCTAAAACTGCCATCATCAAGTCAGGTTCACCCAGTGTTCCATGTATCGTAGCTAAAATGAGTGGTCGGGAATCACCCAGTGAAAGCCGAACTACCAGACCACCTGGGGCAGACCGAACGAGATGATTTTGTTCCAGAAATATTTTGGGTATACGGGGCACGACAAGTCTGATAGTCTTGCATCTCGCAGAAGCTGGAGGCATGGTTCTCTGGGCCGTATAAGATCATTGAACGCATAGGGGCAGTGGCATACGGGCTAAAACTGCCACCATCAAGTCAGGTTCACCCAGTGTTCCATGTATCGTAGCTAAAATGAGTGGTCGGGAATCACCCAGTGAAAGCCGAACTACCAGACCACCTGGGGCAGACCGAACGAGATGATTTTGTTCCAGAAATATTTTGGGTATACGGGGCACGACGAGTCTGATAGTTTGAAAGGAGAATTCTTAGTGAAATGGCGTGGGAAGAGCTCCGATGATGCAACATGGGTCGCTATTGCTGACTTTACATCCCAATTTCCACACCACTACATAAGGACAATACATATTTTCAAGGGGACGGTATTGTTATGAGTAATGCTCAAGCGGCTCAAGCAAATTAGGCACCGATCCGAGTCTATTAACGTCGGGCTATACCCACATATATTGGGCCACGAAATGTTGGGCCAATGGAGGCTTTGTGCTTTGAGGATTGCAGGGAGGAATCAAGGCAAGATGTGGATGATAAAGCTTGATTGCTGAGATCAACTGGGCGTAATAAGAGAGGCTAATATCAAGGACGTCAATGCATGGCTAAGAACATGGGGAATTATGATTTTCTATTATGGTTTTAATTTTCAGTTACATAATTTTATTAGAATAAATTTGTATCTCAAGAGAAGAGCACTTCCCAGTGTGTGGTGAAGGCTATTCATACGTGGGAATTTTCTCTTTAATTTGCTTGTTTTCGATTTCGGTGGTCGGAATTGTTATCCTCAGTTATCAATAAAATCATTATTCTCATTTGACTTAAAACCATTTTCACGATATTGTTGTTGTAACAACAAATTCGGTGCATGGAATGTGGTGAAGGTTTTCTTAGAGTGAAGACAACTCAATATTCAGAATTAATTTAATGTCTCCTCGTTGTTAAACAAAATAATAAGTTATTATTGAAGAATCATCAATCACGACACACATTCTCTGCTCCCATTCCTGAAGTCAATATGAACACTTACCAGAGTGATCGAGGCAATAGCTTTCGCGATCGTGGCAGGTATAATAATCGAGGTCGTGGAGGTGGCCGTTTTCGTGGTCGAGATCATGGTCGTGGCCGAATTATGGTAATTATGATTTTTTCTTCAGAAAAGGAAAAATCAAAATAAAGAGGAAATTGGCGAACAATCTAAAAGGCGACTCAATGAATCATGTTCCCGTTGTGGTATGAAAGGTCATTATGCTCGTATTTGTCGTGTGGCAAAATATCTTGTTGAGCTCTATCAAAAATCGCTTTACGAAAAAGGAAAAAGTTGAGACAAACTTTGTCCAAGATGAAGGAGGTTCTAATCTCAACCTCGGCGGTATTTCCAACATGGATATTGAAAGAATTCTCGCCGATCCAAATTAATAAAAGACTTATTGTTGTGTAATGTATTGATATTTTATGTACGTATGTGTGCTGCTTGTACATATGTACAATCAATAATTCATGTGTTTTATTATTTTTCTTGAAGAATGGACACACGTGGAGATATATGTCTTGTGGACAGTGCACCGACTCATACAATACTCACGGATAAGAAACATTTCACCGATTAATTACTCAAGGAGCAAATGTTAATACTATTCGGGAATTACAAGATTGATTGAAAGCTCTGAAAGGGCTAATATCTTACTATCCGGAGGAACAAAGTTGCATATTGAAAATACATTATATTCTTCGAAGTCTCATAGAAACTTATTGAGTTTTAAAGACATCCGTAAAAACGAATATCATATTGAGACTACAAAAGAAGGTGATAATGAATACCTTCAAATCACAACTATGACTTTAAATTAAAAATGTCATATAGAAAAAAAATATATGCATTATCCTCCGGTTTATACTATGCATATATTAATACAATTGGGTCGAATTTCTATAAACAATGATTTATTTGTGGCATGACATGACCGGTTAGGCCATTCCAGTCAACTATGATGCGAAGAATAATTGAGAACTCATGTGGACACACATTGAAAAACAAAACTATTCAATCCAATAGTTCTCATGTGATGATTGCCCGACAGAAAAATTAATCGTTAGACCATCACCGATAAAATTGAAATAAAATATAATAATGAATCTATTATGTTTTTAGAACGTACTCAAGATGATATTTGTGGACCAATACATCCATCATGTGGTCTATTTAGATACTTCATGGTTTTATTGATGCATCAACTAAATGGTCACATGTATCATTATTATCAACACGCAACGTTTCGTTTGCTAGACTACTTGCTCAACTAATTCGATTACGAGCACATTTTTCTGATATCCAATTAAGAAAATACGTCTTGACAATGCTGGTGAATTCACCTCTAAAGCATTTAATAAAAAGATTACAATTAATAGCAAAATCATTACTAATGAAGTCGAAGCTTCCCTTATCATGTTGGGGATTTTTTTTTGCATACATCATCACTTATTCGTATTCGACCTGCAAGTTATCATAATGTTTCCTCATTACAAATTGTTTTCGGTCAGAAACCAGATATTTCCCATCTGAGATTTTTTGGCTGTGCAGTATATGTTCCCTCCACCGCATCGCACTAAAATGGAACCTCAATGAAGATTGGGAATATATGATGGACTTGAATCTAAGTCAATACTAAAATATTTAGAGCCATTGACATGAATTTATTTACGGCTTGATCTGCCGACTGCCATTCTGATGAATCAAAATTTCCAAAATTAGGGGAGATAAAGAAAATAAACAAGTGATTAAAGATAATAGTTGGAATTATTAAAAGAATCTGAACTTGAAGTTCAAAAGATAATTCATTTACAAAATTTAGCCAATTAATTGCAAGACTGTTTTACTGACCAGAAAAAGATGACTAAATCGCATATACTAGCTGTTAATACTCCTGTTAGAATTGATACTTGTATTGATAATACTAATAATAAAACTGAGCCGAAACCACAGTTGAAACGTGGTAGGCCCTCGGATCCAAAGACAAGAATCCTCGTGAAAGAAAAGGAGCAAATAAAATAAATGGTCAAATCGAGGACACGTCAACTCTAAGAGAGTCCATGGGCATAAATATATCTGATGAGGTACCTAAAAGTTGTTATCTCAATAAATTATGCCCATAATGGAATATGATGGAACCGAGGCAAAGTCAACGTTTATGATGCTTTCTTATTTAACGTAGCGCTACATGAGATTAATGAAATGAGGATCATGGACCAAAAAAACTATAAATGAATGTCGACAAAGAAGTGATTGGCCAAAATGGAAAGATGCAATCGAGGCAGAATTAAAATCACTTGAGAAATGACAAGTATTCAGACATGTGGTCCGTATTCCAGAAAATGTAAAGCCGGTTGGGTATAAATGGGTTTTCATTAGAAGGAAAAATAAAAACGGTGAAATTGTGAGATACAAAGCACGGCTTGTTGCACAAGGCTTTTAGACCTAGCATTGATTACGAAGAGACTTACGCTCCTGTGCTTGATGCAACAACTTTTCTTTATCTATTTAGTCTGGCAATATGTGAATGGCTCGATATGCATCTTATGGATGTTGTCATCGCGTACTTGTATGGATCACTCGATAGTTACATATACATGAAGCCCTGAGGGTTTCGTTTGCCTGAAAATTCAGGATCTCGAAATGAGTACTCATAAAGCTGAATAAATCGCTCTACAGTTTAAAGCAATCAAGGCGTACGTGGTATTATCGTTCAAGTGATTATTTACTAAAAGAGAGGTATAAAATGGTTAAACATGCCCTTGTATCTTCATGAGAGGAAGTGGAAATGAATTTGTCATCATTGTTGTTATGTTGATGACTTAAATATTGTAAGAACTCCTCAAGAATTAACTAAAGCTATTATATGTTTGAAACGAAAATTCAAAATGAATGATCTCGATAGAACGAGATTTTGTCTCCGACTACAAATTGAATATAAACAATGGAATATTTATCCATCAAGACACTTACACAGAAGATCTTGAAAAGATTTTATATGGACAAAGCACATCCATTATCTACTCCAATGCTCGTCTTGATATGAATAAAGATCCGTTCAGACCATGCGACGATAATGAAGAAGTACTTGGTGCTGAAGTTTCATATCTTACTACGATTGGAACATTAATGTATCTTACAAGTCATACTAGACTCGATGTAGCATTTCCAGTAATTATTAGCAAGGTATAGTTCTTCACCACCTCGACGATATTGATGTACAACAAGTTCGATCAAGTTAAAAAAAATCTTGCTGATCTATTCACTAAGGCACTTCCTCCAAATTTTTTTTGAAACTTTAGTATATTCAACTGGAGTCCGAAAATTTGGAGCTCTTAAAGAACATTCTCATCAGGGGGACTAATACGCGTTGCACTCTTTTTTCCTTCATTGTGGTTTTTCCACAAGATTTTCCTAGTAAGGTTTTTAATGAGGCAACAACTAAAAAGCGTATCTTAAGAATGGTGTACTCTTTTCCTTCATTAGGTTTTGTATCTCACGGACTTTTGCTAGAAGATTTGGGCATAGTGGACATGCAAGGGGGATTATTATGAATAATTACTATGAATTTTGTCCACATATTTATTTGTGTAAAAGTTAGCTGAAATAGTACATAGAATTGCCTACAAAATAGGCTCTCGTTTTGTAAAGTTTATGTACACAATATTAGCTTTATAAAGCACATTATATTATACACTATACTGGTCATTTGTTTCTGTATATTGATTATGATATATTATGCGTATTCATAGATATAAAACAAATATTTTATAACAGGATTTTGGTACACAAATATTTAATATAGTTTATGTTTGCTACTTTTCTTTACGGTTGAGATCAACTATTCGATACTTTGTATTCCACTTCGTATTCCAACGAACGAAAATCGTTGCATCTCCCCGTCAAGTGTTAAAACACCCGTAAAAATCATTATACCTATGAATTTTATTACAACAAGTGTTTAAACAAAAAACTCATTATTACGTATTTTTCTGATATGGTGTAGAAAAAATCAGTATTATATGTTAAAATGGAAAAATACGTAATAATGAGTTTTTTTTGTTTAAACACTTGTTGTAATTAAATTCATAGGTGTAATGATTTTTACGGGTGTTTTAACACTTGACGGGGGGAGATGCAACGATTTTCGTTCGTTGGAATACGAAGTGGAATACAAAGAGTGGAATAAGTGATCTCAACCGTTTTCTTTGGGTAGACGTAGAGTTAGAGGTGTTCAGATGGTTTGAAAAACCGTAACCAAACCGTAACCGAACCGTCGGTCAACGGTTAGGTTAATCGTGGTCAACTGTTACAGTTCAAACCGTAACCGAACCGTAAATTATGAAGGTTCGGTTACGGTTCTACATTTTCCTAACCGTAAACCGGCGGTTATAACCGTCGGTTAACCGTCTTTTAAATAATAATTAAATATATAATTTATTGCTCTTATCATAATATCCAATGATAATTTATTCAATTTATTTTTTATTTTGTCAAATATCATAAAATTAACTTTAGAAAACGTAGACGAATATTGAGTGATAAACATGATATTTAGAACTAAATGCCTACAACGAATATCCATCAAAGATTTTCTAATCGAAGAATGAATGTTAATCATAACATTGTTTAATATCTAAGCTGTAATTTATTTTTTCAAATGTTGAAGGTTATTATATAAATTCTAACTTCGAATGGAAATTTCTTTTTTTACATTTTATAAAAAAATATCAAAATTTTTTTAATTAATTTGTCATCATATTTACATCTCCATGAAATATACAAAAATTAGTCTCTTTGATCTTTTTATTTTCGGTGTGACCCAGTAGGATCCATGTCACGTTGGCAATAGAATTAAAACTCATTCTAATTCTATAAATCATAAGTGTACCTAGCAAATACATTAACATTACCCATAGATAATAAGTATCTCATATACGTATCACCAATCCTAAAGCAGCAATTGCCCGTGTCAATTCCTTGTCACATAATACCCTAAATAAGTTCAAGGTAGGAACGTGTCATCCTTGCAAACTTGTTTATTTCTTGATTCCAAAAGTTTATCGTAAATATGATTGCTCTTAATCACACTGCATGCATTACGCTATCACCTTTATCAAGGGGCCCATGGATATTATCACTCGTAAAATATGAGGGACAAAATATTCTTGATGAACGTAATCCACTGCACTAGTCACGCCTGTTGTAATACCACCCGTATAGTCACCTTTTACGGCTAACGTTGAGCGATACTAACAGACACACATTTCTAGTGTTGGAAAATGAGCATCTCATATTATAGAATTCAAGACACGTATGAAACATTAATGACACAAACACAATCCATAATATGTTTCATTTCGGGTCTATCCGATATCATAATCTGCATTATATAAGGATAATTAATGTTCCATGCTAAATGTCAAGATTAAGGATAACTTAGAGTAAATATTAATTATTTCAATATGGAATTCTACAATCTAAGTCATCAACTTAAATGACCTATAAATAATTAATTTACTCAAGGAACAAAATGATATAAATCATTCAATTCGTGAAAATAAATAGCGCAACAATATAAATGTTGGCTTCTTTATCACAATACTAACAATCTCCTACTTGATCTAAAGCCAAAACCAAACATCTCTATGCATGTAGCTATAAACAAGGGTCCTCAGAATAATCATATAATTCAAAGCCAATTTCCATCGTATCTAATACCCATAGATTCACTATGAGAAGTGTGCTTGAGGTAAAGGTTTTGTCAGTGGGTTGGATGTGTTGCCGGCGGAATCAACTCTGCAAACCTTCACATCGCCTCTATCAACGATTTCTCGTATTAAGTGATAAGGACGTAGAACATGTTTGGATCTTTGGTGTGACCTAGGCTCTTTCGCTTCAGCAATAGCTCCATTGTTATCACAATACAACTCAACTGGGCCATCAATACTAGGAACTACACCAAGCTCAGTTATGAACTTTCTTATGCAACATCCCTCTTTAGCCGCTTCAGAAGCAGCTATGTATTCTGCCTCAGTAGTGGAATTTGCTGTTGTTTCCTGTTTGGAACTCTTCCAACTAACAGCACCTCCATTGAGCAGAAATACATATCCTGATTGCGATCTCATATCATCATGGTCGGTTTGAAAACTAGCATCAGTGTAACCTTTTACAACGAGCTCAAGTTCACCACCATAAACAAGGAACATATCCTTAGTCATTTTCATGTACTTGAGAATATTTTTAACTGCACGCCAATGTGCTATGCCGGAGTTGCTTGGTATCTACTTGTCACACTAAGCGCGTACGACACGTCAGGGCGAGTGCAAATCATGGCGTACATGATAGATCCAATTGCCGAAGCATATGGAACCCTACTCATCTCATTCAGCTCATCAGGTGCTTTAGGACAATGATTCTTGCTTAAATGTATACCATGTGACATAGGTATGAAACCTTTCTTGCAATCGTGCATAGAAAACCGATTCACCACCTTTTCAATATATGCACTTTGACTCAATCTTATGAGTCTCTTCGATCTATCTCTATAGATCTTGATGCCGAAAATGTAAGCAGCATCGCCTAAATCCTTCATCGAGAACACTTTCATTAACGAGAATTTGACAAACTCCAGTGATGGAATATCATTGCCGATAAGAAGTATGTCATCTACATACAGTACTAGAAAAACTATTGCACTCCCACTAGTTCTCTTGTATACACAAGGTTCCTCTTCGCACTTGATAAAATCAAACATTTTGATCTCTTTATCGAAGCGTTTGTTCAAACTTCGTGATGCTTGCTTCAACCCATAAATGGATTTCTGAAGCTTGCATACCTTCCTAGCATTTAATGGATCTATAAAACCTTCTGGGTGTGTCATGTACACATCTTCCTCTAAATCACCTATTAGAAATGCAGTTTTAACATCCATTTTAACATACCTTCCTCTTGAATTCTTTGAACTTTTCAAATGATTCAGATTTGTGTCTCATCAGGTAGACATAACCGTATCTACTGAAATCATCAGTAAACATAATGAAGTATTGATAACCTCCCCGAGCATTAGTCGTCATCGGACCACATACATCACTATGTATTAGTCCTAGTAGGTCATTTACCCTTTCGCCTCTTTTGGTGAAAGGCGCTTTAATCATCTTCCCGGGCAAACAAGATTCGCATGTCTCAATTGATTCTAAATCAAATTGACCAAGAAGTCCCACTTCTTGTAATTTGTTAATGCGTCTCTCATTTATATGACCTAGGTGACATTGCCACAGAAGAGTCATACTCTCATGAGAAATCTTGGATCTTTTGTTATTGATATTTAAAACTTGTTTTTCCATCTCAAGCAAGTATAGACCATTCTCCTCATAAGAAGATCCATAAAATAAATCATTCTTATAAAATGAAAAACAACCATTCTTAATGGTAAAATAAAAATCATCCATGTCTAAACATGAAATAGAAATAATATTTCTTGAGATAGATGGAACATAATGAACATTTTTCAGTTCTAATATAAGTCCACTCGGCAAAGAGACATCTATGCATCAATAGCAACAGCTGCAACACTTGCACCATTCCCGACACGTAGTTGTACTTCGCCTTTTCTTAGCATCCTCTTATTCTTTAGTGCCTGCATATTCGAACAAATATGAGAGAACGATCCGGTATCAAATACCCATTCAGAATCAGAAGTAGCAATATTAACTTCAATAAACAATATGCCTGAAACGGTTGGAACCTTTCCATTTTTCAAGTCATCAAGATACTTGGGACAATTTCTCTTCCGGTGCCCAATGCCTTTACAGTAAAAGCACTCCGCATTAGCAGCAACCTTGACCTTGGGAGCGCTCGAAGGGACAACCTTAGCCTTATTTTTACCAACATTTGGTTTGCCTTTTGTTTGGCGCTTGAACTTGTCTTTCTTAATCTTTTTCCCGCCTGCATTAATTGCAAGCACATGAGAAACTCCTTTCTTCATGTCAAGCTCAGCAGTTTTCAGCATCACATGGATCTCATCCAAGCTCTTATCCATTCCGTGCATATGATAGTTCATGATGAACGATGAATAGCTGGGAGGAAGAGAGTTGAAAATAATGTCTGTGGCCAACTCCTTGCCCACAGGAGCTTCAAGTTTCTCCAATTGCTCCACATAACTCAACATCTTGAGCATGTGATCGCCAACAGAGTTACCCTCAGACATCTTACATGCCAGCAAAGCTCTAGTCACATTATACCTCTCAGCACGTGCATGCTCTTGAAACATTTTCTTGAGCTGCTCCATGATATCGTACGACGTGCTCAACTCGAATCGCTTCTGCAATTCGGGTGCTATCGTCGCCACAATCGGACATTGTACATCGATCTCATTGGAACAATGTCGGTCGTACTCATCGACTTCTACAACACTTGAATTAGCATTGGGATCTTTGGGAATGAGCATATTAATTACATATTCCTTGCGTTCTTGCCTAAGAACGATTCTTAGGTTACGGTACCAAGCAATAAAATTGGTCCCATTAGAACTCAATTTGTCCTTGTCCAAAAGCGAACGCAACGACAATGCTCGTGCTGCCATTATCTACGTCATAGAGGAAAAATGTTTCAGTTATTTTAACGTAAATGTTTTATTCACAAAATAAAACTCCCACTACAATTTAATGCCCCACAGTAGTAGGTCCAAGATCCATATTTTCACTAAGAATAAGCCAGCGGCGGCATGAAACTTTATCTTAGTTAGTTTAGGTAAGCAACACCTTGCTAATCAAATCGTATTGGACTCTTGGTTTTGTTAACATCGTATATTAACAAAACTTCTCCCCAAGACCCAAAACGGTTTTGGTCTCTTGATAAGTTAACTCATTCTATTTGATACGACATGTCGGACATACCCCACGACTCTTAAAGATTGAACACGGTGCCTACTGAGTAGGTCCCACCAATATTCGTTCTAAATTCGGCGCGGATAGAATAGCAAGGGAGTAGACTTAATTTTTAAAGGGACTATATTCGTTAATCATATTAACAGATATTTAAATCATTTTCTGATTTAAAATATAAGAAATTAAAGATGCAAAGTATCTAATAATCTTGCATACTATATTTGAAATAATAAATCTCAATGTTATGTCAATCCTATTAACCAAAGCAAAAATCACAACATATATACAACTGTTCATTTGATGGATACGATGCAAACGATAAGCATGTGATATTTCGATACGACTGGTAAATTCCTATATGAAAGATCATATACATTCAAAGTATATACACGTCGTTGGCCATGTGATTGCAATTATATACATGTAGATATATACTTAAACATTTTCTGAATCGAAAACATCACATGGTATCGGCAATCATCATGATATTAATTTAAATACTTAACCAAAACATGCTTGTTACAAAGCAATCATGACAGAACACCAACGAAAGCCAAATAATTATCCCACCACATGAATACTTATCAAGCAACCTTTATGTAGCTAACCTAACGCAAATGGAATTTTATTAAAATATTAAATCATCAACATGCATATCGTATTGAACATGCACGTGAATATGCCGTACGCATCGTAGTATCATATCGAAACGTACAAGAAAACAAGCTTCTCACAGAATCAGTTAAGATATTGCATGACGGCTCTGATACCACTGTTAGAAATCGGTGCTCATAATCACGTATTACACGCAGCGGAAAATTAAAATTTTATATCAACATATCAACCGATTCCGACAGGATCCATGCGAATTAAAACCTAACTACTTTATAGAGATATACCCGTTCTTTCTTCGAGATGAGCGATGTTTGATAATACCAAAAGTATGGTATCTCTACCGGTATCCACCAAGAACTCGATCAAAGAATCGTCCTTTCTCCGGCTAGAAAATACTCGGACGATGTACAGCTTGATTCACTAATCCGCAAAGAACCGAAAAACACTTTTTTCTTCCTTACGTAAGAACACTCAAAATCTCATAGATGTCATAGAAAAGGTGAACATTTTTTCAAGGTCTCGGCTGATATTTATCCTTCCATCTCATGGTTGGATAAGATTCCCAATTATTCCTTTCTATGTTAGTCAAAGATCATTATACCATAATCATAACAATTAACCTATTAACGATAATATACAATGCGATACTCTGCCATAGTTATAGCAATTAGCCATATATTATATAATGGATGTAATGTAACGTGATACACCAAGATCTTAATTAAATAATGAACTTTCCTCACACGTTAAATTGCATAATTTGTGGAGCCAGTTTCCTTCAACTAAATCCTTTCCATCCGTAAATGAATGTTAAAATATATAACAAATATATTTATCATAAACTCATATCATATATATGAATCTTATTTATTTTGTATCATATGATGTTCAAATACATTATCTTATAATTAATTTGTCATCATATTTACATCTCCATGAAATATACAAAAATTAGTCTCTTTGATCTTTTTCTTTTCGGTGTGACCCAGTAGGATCCATGTCACGTTGGCAATAGAATTAAAACTCATTCTAATTCTATAAATCATAAGTGGTACCTAGCAAATACATTAAGATTACCCAAGTGACATAGATAATAAGTATCTCATATACGTATCACCATCCTAAAGCAGCAATTTTCCGTGTCAATTCCTTGTCACATAATATCCTAAATAAGTTCAAGGTAGGAACGTGTCATCCTTTCAAATTTATTTATTTCTTGATTCCAAAAGTTTATCGTAAATATGTTGCTCTTAATCACATTGCATGCATTACGATATCACCTTTATCAAGGGGCCTATGGATATTATCACTCGTAAAATATGAGGGACAAAATATTATTGATGAACGTAATCAACTGCACTAGTCACGCCTGTTGTAATACCACCTGTATAGTCACCTTTTACGGCTAACGTTGAGCGATACTAACAGACACGCATTTCTAGTGTTGGAAAATGAACATCTCATATTATAGAATTCAAGACACGTATGAAACATTAATGACACAAACACAATCCATAATATGTTTCATTTCGGGTCTATCCGACATCATAATATCCATTTATCTGTGTGATTAAATTGATAACTCTTTATCAAATAGTTTGTAGAATATAACTATTATTTAATCCACACATTAATCTTAAACATGATAATTAGTGTTCCATGTTAAATATCAAGATTAAGGATAACTTAAATGCTCTCGCCTCTCTCCTCAAAAAACCTCTCGCCTCTCTCTAAAACAAAAAAGAAAAAAAAAACAGTCATAAACCCTCCCCTTCCTCCATTAATGGAGTGTGGGGAAGGTACCTCTTTCATTTTTTCTCTTTCCTCGCGTGTCTTCACCGTGATGTCTTCTATTTCTTCTTCTTTTTTGCTTTGGTTTGTTCGAGTCTCCCAAGGGGAGTTTGTTTCTCCTCACTGTAGGAGATCTCTTCTCCCCTTGCTGGGAGTTTGTTTATCCTCACGGTAGGAGCTTTCGTCTCCCTTGCTGGGAGTGTCAGTACCGAAGAAAATAAACATAAGGAGTTGAAGACAAAAGGAAGTGTGGAGTGCTATGGATCTGCTTAAATGGCCATATTTTGGAAAGTTAGGCTAGATTTTAGTATGTTCTTTAGTCCTTTTGTTTGATCTTCTACTGATATTTTCTTTCGATTTTATTTTTCTGTTTTTTTTTTTTGGTTTATTTTTTGGGTTGTGTGGTCTTTCTCTCTTGATGAGAGCTTTTTCTTCTCTGGATTTTGAATGTTACCAGGAAGATCTCTTGGGTTCTTTAACCCTGTAAATTTTTATGTTATAAAATATCGTTTCGAAAAAAAAAAAAAAGTCATCGACTTAAATGACCCATAAATAATTAATTTACTCAAGGAACAAAATGATATAAATCATTCAATTCGTGAAAATAAAAAGCGCAACAATATAAATGTTGGCTTCTTGATCACAATACTAACAGTTACAAGGTTCGTATCTGAAGCAATTGCAAAATCCAATTATGTCGCAAGTATTTAATTAATTTGTTATTGTTATGCTATACGCCTGCTTATACGCGTTCCTATTTTTGTATGACTCTGTATTCCGGGCTACAACATCATCGCAGCCGCACAACATCCTCACCTAGTATATCTTTTTTATTGTTTTACTAGATACGAAAATGAATAGTATTATTTCTTTTTATTAGGGAATGGATTGGGCTTAAAGTTATTAGTGGGCCTCCGTTGAACTTGTGTCCAACCGGGCCTTTTTCCATTCTCCCCTAAATATAAAATTGCTCCCGTCACAAAAATAGAAAATGATCATTTTACCACACAAGAAAAGAAAATAATTATATATAGTAAATAAATAAATACAAGATACTCCCTCGGTCCCTATAACTTATGTACATTTGGGTTCCGGCACGGTTTTTAAGAAATTGAATATTTTAATAATATAGAGTAGAAAATGTATGGGTGTGACACGTCTTTTAAGAATTTTTAATATTATTTATATTGATTGTGTGTGATGGTTTTTTACTAAATATGGAAATGTACAAAAGATAGTGGGACGCCCGATTTAGTAATATGTACAAAAGTTACTGGGACGGAGGGAGTAGAAAAATTCGTAATTCATAAAATTGATAGCTTTCTCCTTCAGTACAGTATACAAGTTGCAGAAAGTCGTTCGCCAATCGCCATGGATTTGCCGAACCTCAGCGCGTCCTCGTCGGCGGGGAATACGACGTCGTTGGATGATGCCGGCAAGAAGGTTAGAAAACCTTACACCATCTCAAAGTCGCGGGAGAGCTGGACCGAGCCAGAGCACGACAAATTTCTAGAAGCTCTGCATCTGTATGCTATTTTCAATTGAGCATTTCGAATTTTTTTTATTTTTTTGTGATTTCATTCCAATTATATTGGTGCAGTTCGTTCTATGCTGTGATTGGCTGTTAGGGTTTTTTTTTTGTATCGCCTTGTGAAATGGGAGCTCGGGTCAAAGATGTCGCTTAATTTGTCTGATTCACGGGCTAGCGTGGGTTTTCTGAGAGGAATTATGCTTCAAAACGATTGGAATGTTTTCACACATTATAGGATTTGATTTTTGTGCTCTTACTTAGTTTCGAATTACTATAATATTTATGGGAGTATTTGGGGATCGAAATCGTAGTAGTTCAGTGATGAGCGCTGCCTGATTTAACAGTTATTGTGATGTTCTACTCTGCCCTTCTGTGTTTCTACTACTCCTCGTGATGTCTTTTCACAATGATTATACGGTTTATGTTTTTTTTTTTTAATTTTTTCATACATTATCGACTGAATTTGATATAGATTTGATCGTGATTGGAAGAAAATCGAAGCCTTTATTGGATCAAAGACGGTAATTCAGGTACTTTTCCTACCTTTGTTTTTCCTGGTTGTTTTGCTAATGTGGAGTGATAGTGTTTATCACTGGTTAAAACAATTGAAACAGATTCGTACTGAAAGTCGTTTGGTGATGTATATATTCGTCTGTTGCTGGTGCTATGAGTTAAAACATATGACAAACCTACGCAGATCCGTAGCCACGCGCAAAAGTATTTTCTGAAAGTTCAAAAGAGCGGAACCAATGAGCATCTTCCTCCACCTAGGCCCAAAAGGAAAGCTGCCCATCCGTATCCGCAGAAAGCCTCAAAAGCTGGTAAGAGCATGTCATATATGTTTCATAGGCAAGACACATACCCCCTTTGCAATAAAGCGTAAAGTTTTTTTTTTTCCTTCTTCGATATTGGAAGCTCCAGTTGTTTCCCAAGAAAACCGATTATTACAAGCATCTCCTGCTGTTCCCGATGTTGGACTTGTAAGAAGACCCGATTCTTCGGCGCAACTTGGGACAGGCGATTCTGTGCAGAATCAACCACTGGCAAGAGGTTGTTTACTTATCGGAAAATCTTATTCTACTCTACTTTCAGTTTGCTGTGTGGTCTAAATAAGCTTTATACGTTATGATTTGCAGGTAATACTATTGCTGGACAGTCACTCGCCCTTATCAATTCTTGCAGTAGCACTGGGAGCTCTCTTAGGACAAGGCCTACTGGTAAACTTAAAAGTTTTACCACCTCTATCTAACTACTGTTCAATTTTCTTCACCTGCCCGCTATGAATGATGTGTAACGCTAATCTTCTAAGATTTAATCGCTTTGACCCCTCTGCTAAGTCTCATCTCAAGCATTGTTTTAGTGTTCGAAACCAATCAAAAGACATCACTTATCATCTTCCGTTTCGTTTCGAATGCAGTTCTTCCTGATTTTGCTCAAGTTTACAGCTTCATTGGCAGTGTCTTTGATCCCAACGAGGCCGATCATTTGCAGAAATTGAAGAAGATGGACCCAATAGATATAGAGACAGTAAGCTTCGCTTCCCCATATTCAATTCTTAACTTCAGCACTCATATGCTAGATTGAACTTAAGCATAATTACAGTTATAGGGATGAAATTGCTTTTCTGTACATCTGAATTGACAGATTCTATTGCTGATGAGGAATCTTGCGAATAATTTGGCTAGTCCCAGCTTCGAGGATCATGTAAGTGTCCAAATAGAAGGTGAAAGAAGTCATGGCACGATCATATACATACGCATACGACATGCATTCTTTCCCGTTGCATGTCAAATTTATCTCAGTGATTTGATTGTATCGATGTTGTTACAGAAAAGGGTGCTTTCGACTGATGAGATGGATCCCATGGACAATGCCTTTGTTGTCGCCGACTCTTACCTATCTAATCAATCCGAGGCTGCTGCTTAAATTCGTAGCTGTTTCGGCATGCAAATTCTTCCACCCAAACTCATGTCTTAACTTTTGAGCATAGAACTTGTCTACTAGTACTGTGTGTATTGGTATTTGGTAGTCTTGGATCTTATATCTGTAAATAGTTGCGTAAATTATATGAAGTTGCGTAAATTATATAAAGTGCAAGTTTTTGTTTGTCCCCATCATGATTGTGAATTATTTTCTTTTGGGAAATAAGCGACTTAACTGCACAAATAAGATTATCACAGCGGAACCAACGATCAATCTTTTACGTGGAAACCTCGATTCTAGGAAATTTATCACGTCAATATGTCACATCAACATCTGAAATGTATTAGTTAATAACAAACATATTAGTAGGGATGAGCATTTAACCCGTCGGACCGCCCCACCCAATCGACCCAACCCAACCCAGACCGCAAGTGTCGGGTTAACGGGTCGATGGGTTGGTTTGGGTTTTAGAATATAAAACCGCATATTTTGCGGTCGGGTTTGGATTTGTATTTTTTAAACCGCATAAAACCGCACCCAACCGCATATACTAAGAAAATAATTTTACTATGTTTTTATAAAATATTTCATAAAATAGTTGTACCAATAGTTAATTCAAATTGTCTAGCTAGGAAGACATAAGCATTAATATATACTAGTAATTCTGCATACCCAAATGCATGTGCATAACATATACTATATTGATTTTATCTAAAATACATAGTGTAAATTATAATTTAAATATAAAATTACATACCAAATTTAGATTTTTCAGGAAAAGATAGTGGATAATTTTTTTTTTATTTTTTATATTATTTTTTTAAAAAACATTGGGCAGTGGGTAGTTATCTTTTTAATTTTATATTATTTTTTAAAAAATAATTATTTTGTATATGAGATATAATTGGTCAATAGACAGACTATATTAATTGGATTAGTGACAGTTTAATCAAAGGCCTGGGGCTTAATAAAATATAAGCATTACTATATATATATAAACCCTAAAGCCTAAACCCTAAACCCAAATGAAAATAGGAAAGCCCAATTAGATAAAATATTAATAGCCACTAAGTTAGTACAAAGAAGTTGGAAGGGAGGCTCGGGCCTTCGATTGTAACACACACAACTTAAAAAATCATTTGATTTGAAGTACTAATATTTTTTCCTATTCTCGGGAATGTGAGTTATCCGACTTTTGCTTGTTACTATTGTTTCTTGTTAAGATGACATTATACTATGTATATTTTATTTTTGATCCAAGTTTATGATATGTATTTTTACATTACTTACTATGGTGGTTCTTTCGTCGTGATAAAAAGTATCGAAAAAACCGCGAAAACCGCCCCGACCCAACCCAACACAAGCAAGCCGCAACGTATCGGGTTAAGATTTTTATGATCGGGTTTGGGGTAAATTTTCAAGAACCGCAATACATTGGGTCGGGTTGAAATTTCGATAAAACTCGCCCAAACCGCACCGCGCTCACCCCTACATATTAGTTAATTAAGACGACATAATCTTAGATGTCGATGTGGAATGTTGAAATGATACGAATCGGTGCCACGTTAACAGGTGCCTACATAAGATACTCACGGATGGCGAGCACCATAAAATTCATCTTATAATATATGTAGTTATATATGATATCATATACATTGGGTTGGTAGATAGTAGACCTGGGCTTTGGGCCGGATTGGGCCGGTTCCGGGCCGGTTCTACCGGTTTCGGTTCTACCGGTTCCGGCACTGTTCCGGTTCCGGGTCCAGTTCCGGAACCATTTTCCAGGGACCGGACCAGAACCATAAGAAGAACCCCCGGGCCTCTTTTGGGCCGGTTCCGGTTCCAGAACCGGAACCGGCCCGTTTAATTTTTTTTTAATTTTTTTTTTGCTATGAAAAAATTCTTTAGAAAATATCCAAAAATTTTATTCCAAAAAAACCAAAAAAAAAGATAAGAAAAGTACAAAAAAATAAAAAAAAAAAAAAAACTACCTAAAAAATACAAATAAAAACATAAAAGAAAGAAAAATAAATCTAAAACTTACAAGTTACAAAATGCAAAAAAGGAAAAAATATTCGAAATAAAAAATACAATTTATTCGACTTGACTATTAATTAAAACTATGTTAGAGGCCTCTTCGTCTTCGTCCGAACTGGAAGAACGGAACTCGTCGATGGCGTTCTCCCGTCGGTTCTTCGATTCGGCCAATACCAATCCTTCAATAATGTTAACATTGCGAGGGAAGTCGGGTTAAGGCTCGCGCGTCTGTCGCCGATAATTCGCCCGGAGGTAGAGAATGCGGACTCGGAGGCGACGCTAGACGCTTGCACGGCTAAAACGTCTCGAGCGACGGCGGAGAGGGTCGGATAAAGAGTCGCGTTCGACTTCCACCAGGCCAAAACGTCGAAGTCTTCGGGAGTCTGGAAGTTGTGGCTCAGGTAGAGCTGGATCTCATTCGTGTTCGACCCCGACGCACGCGTTTTGGTCTTCGTCTTTTGCGCCTTCAATCTTCGTAGTAGTCCCATTGCGCCGCCGCCTCCTTCCGACGAACCGGCTTCGCTCGCTGGTACGGGTTGCTCCACGCTATGTCCCTGCTCAGATGCATAAAAAGAAAAAAGTTCTTGGAGAGAAGCGTGAATTGACGCCTTTTGGTCGTCCACTTTCTTTCCAAGAAACTGAGCATAATATTTGAAAAAAATATCAAATGTATCATCACCGCAACTAGGATCGAGTATGGCCGACAAACCGTGTACTATTGGGATGGTTTCCCAATACTTCTTGAACTTCTGCTCCATATTTTGGATGAAACCACCCAAGTATGGATTGTTGCGAAACTCCACGAACTTGTAGCACATCGCGAAGAGGTTCGGGACGAATAAGGGGGACGTCGGGTAGTGAACTCCGGAAAATTTCTCCGTAGCCTCGGCGAACACTTCAAGTATAGACACGACCAAACCTACAATATCCCAATCAAGTGGTCGTAATTCATACCTGGAGGTGGTGCCGACTGCGGCCTCGTTCCGAAAAGGCGTCAACAAGTCCTTGTAACGCATGAAGGTGCTGAGGAGGTGGTACAACGAGTTCCACCTAGTCGGGACTGGCAACGGAAACTTCTTGTACGGGAGGCCGGCGGCAAGGACGGTTTGCTTCCACGACGTTCCGATGCGGCGTTCCCAAAGTAACTTACCTATTACCTTAAACTTTTCTACACTATCTCCCAAAACTTCGTCAAAAGCACATTGCACACACAAGTTAATAATATGGCAAGCGCACCTAGCATGTAATAATTTGCCGTCTAAGGGTAACCTAAGTTGCCTACGAAGGATCCCTATCGCTACGTTGTTCGCGCTAGCATTATCTAAGGTGATAGACATAATCTTATCTTGAATACAATATTTATTAACGACATTCAACACATAGTTCGATATCGTAGTGGTATTATGTTGCGAATCTAGGGGATATAGGGAAAGAATACGTTTTTGCATGGTCCATGTTTCATCTATCCAATGGGCGGTGACGACTAAATAAGATTGCGACGTAATATTAGTCCAAATATCGGTAGTCAAACTAATCCTACACGTAATGTTGGCTAAATGACTAATTAAGCTAGTTTGATATTCCTGAAAAGTTTCTAACACATATTTCCTAAGGGTTTTACGGGTCACGTTATGGAATCCGGGTTGTATCGTACTCGTAAATTCGATAAACCCTTCACTTTCCGCAATGCAAAAGGGTTCTTCACACATAACTACGAATTTAACTAATGCTTTTTTAGAAATTTCCCTAGTAATAACAAAATTCTTACCCGTACTTACGTTTATTTGTTGTTGTCGGGGTTCGGTCCCTACCGGCTCTAGATCGTCCCCGAAGTTATGCGCCCTCTGGAGGTGTTTTTTCATCGAGCCCGTCCCACCTTGATTCGGTCCGGTCTTAATTGTGTAGGGGTGGCGGCACATTTTGCAATAAGCGGTACCTGAAGCGGCATTATTTTTATCCATTTCTAAATCGAAAAAATTCCATACCTTAGACCGCCGACCACGCGGTTGTTGCTTCCTTTTTGTCGTCGCCGTAGAAGCTTGGATCGGTCCCTCGTCGGTCGCTCACGTCTGTTGCGGTTCCGGTATATCGGTCTCCTCGTCGGTGTCGCCATTTCCCCGAAATGTGTCGGCGTGACCTAAAACCATAAAAACATCTTCGTCATGAGGGTTAGGATTTCTCGATGACGACGCCATTAGTGTAAAATAATAATTCAATTATTGGTAATAATAAGTGAGTGTGTGTAGGTAGTAGTGTAGTGTAGTAATAATAAAATAATTATTAATGTTAATAATATTAAAATTCAGAAGTAATAATAAAAAAAAATTCAGAAGCCCGTTGGCCCAACGGCTATATAGCCGTTGGGCCGGTTCCGGTTCCGGTTCGGAACCGGAACCGGAACCGCGGATCCGGATCCGGGAACCGGAACCGGTGATCCGCGGTTCCACGGCCCGCTAACCGGCCCAGCCCAAATTAAATGGGCCGGTTACCGGTTCTGGAACCGGTTCTACCGGTTCCGGTTTTGGGCCGGGTTAACGGGCCGGTTTTGGGCCGGTTCCGGGTCGGCCCGTCCCAAAGCCCACGTCTAGTAGATAGGCCCAACAATTTCAATTACCATGGCATTGGGAATCAAAATCATGTTATAGCACGCCAAAAATGCAAATTTTTATATAGTTCTTACCCCATCACGGAAAAAATAAGAGTACATAAGGTCAAAGAGGGGATGGGGAAGAGAATTAAGTTTAAAAATGAACATCAATAGTTATTGGGACTAACAAGGAACATATAATAAGAGCTTGACATCAAATCGTCACCGCTGACGTAACATCGAATAAGAACTAAAACCGTTAAAAAACAAATTACTTCTTTATTTTAAAAGCCCAAGTTCCCAAACACTCGTGCATGGACATGGACCATGACAAATCAAAGCCGATATACATTTTCCTTATTTCTGAAACCAGTTTAGATTTGAAGTGTGCACTTCTAAGTCAGCCCACGTGAACAAACTGCATCCAATGTTTCTGCATTGGCTTTCAAACAAAACTAATAATAATAATTTAAAATTTACGCAGCAGTTGGAAATAGGGTTAAGTTGGTTTCATACCCTTTTATAGTTCAAATGTTTTCAAGGACGGTCAAGCAAAAAAAAAAAATCATAGGACAGGATTTTTAAAGAACTTGGAAATAAGACCAAGACTATACAAAGTGTTCTAAAGTATTATATGAAGTTGACCCCTGGACTTGGCTAATGGGTCGAAGATATTCTCTTTCCGTAGGTCATGGGTTCAAACTTTATAATTGTCGTATTATGTGAATTTAACACATTCACATGATTCCTCATGACTACTTTCACGAAGTGTGTGACGTAACAGTCGCATTGGGATGATACTATTCCATTTTTTTTTCCACTTTTTGTCCCGCTTCACACATCTTTGACAAGTGGTGAATCGAGGTTAAGATTTTTTTTTCTATCGATTTTATTTATTTACAATTTTTCTAATACAGATTCCACCAAATCTTAAAATATCCTTATTTCATTTGATTTGTATGATATAATCAATAAACATCTAATTTATTCTTTGTTTCGTTACGATCAAATTGATATCCGTATCTATTCCTATTCATAAGTATTATTTTATTTTATACTCCAAATTGTGGATATAAAATGGGATACAATTTTGGGACAGAGGATACCCGTTCCCGTCGAGTTGAGTGAGTATCCTGCAGAATCGACAAAGAAATGCATTACGTCCTTGTGTGTTACAAACTTGCAACGTACTGCTATTGTCTTTGAATACCGATTAAAATCATGAGGCCTCCAAGTAGTAATTTTGCGAACACGGTAATACCTATAATCCATATATAAACCCCGAAATGTTTTTCTTACAATTAAATGTGAAATTATATCTGACATCTCAACGATCCAAACCTCTTCCCCATAGAAGATTATCAAAATGAACCGTCTCAGATCGTTTCCCTCCAACGAACACTTAGAGCATCTCCAATGGAACACTAATTCAAAATTTGAGGTAAATTTACTCCAACTAAATACCAAAACTAAACTCAATGCGTAAAATACATTCTCTCTCCTCATTTGGAGGGATGTTTGCGTTTGGAAACGTTGCTATAGGATTGATCTTGTTTTAATTGCATAGTATATTTTGGATTTCCTTTAATTGTTTTTTGATCGTTTTCATTGGATCGTTTGGATAGGTTACTAAAAGCATCGTTCGGAACAGTTACTAAAAGTTTAGGATTTGAGCAATTAAATAAATTGGTTTACCCACTGATGAAGATCTCCATATGGTAGCTCTTTTTCTATTATTTCTTTCTCTTGTATCATTAATAGTTTAGGAATTAAAAGTTTAGGAACTGTTCAACTTCATATTTTTGGAACAATTAAAAGCAATTAAAAGAAATTTGGTCAAATGTTATCGATGCTTTTTATATCTATAAATATTTTTTTTTATTATTCATCTTACTAAATTTTAAATTTAAAATAATATTTATAGTTTAATTTATAAAGTTGTAATATATGTATGTAACATTGAAATTTGTAAAAAGTAGTGTGGAAGTGAGTAAAATAGTATTTTGAGTTTGAGGATAGTTCATATGAGTTTCTCGACTGAAGATGTGATTCAAAATTCCGTCCAAATTCCATTTGTAAATAGGAATTAACCACCAAAATTTCACATC
Organism: Craterostigma plantagineum; assembly: GCA_027422505.1. Classification (NCBI taxonomy): domain Eukaryota; kingdom Viridiplantae; phylum Streptophyta; class Magnoliopsida; order Lamiales; family Linderniaceae; genus Craterostigma; species Craterostigma plantagineum. Next base: position 662,572 of record JAPQWV010000183.1, on the reverse strand, counting down.
ATTTTTTACCTAATCAGTTAGCATTCCAATGCAGCAAAAACAATTGTCATATTCAAGGTGGCATGCATCTTTTGTATTTTGTGTACATCAACGAAAAAATAGAAGGCCTTTTGTCTGAATTTCACTAAAACAACCTCAACCTTTTCCTTAGCAACAGAGATGTCCGCGGATGACGTGGCCGGTTCGTGAACCTGCAGATATTAATTGCCTGAACCGCCGCGTGGGCGAGCTTTGGATGGGCTCTGCTCCGCCGTCCATCTGCCCAATCCAACGGCGTGACGCACCCAAGATTTGTGCTGCGCTATTGCCTGCATCAGGTGACACGTGTCGCCTCGTGAATGTTCGAGTGTAGTGGGTCCCATCGTACTTTTACCGACCAGAACGTCCCATAATTTATTAAATATTTTTTTGCTGATAATTCGCCTATGAGTGGAGCGGGGAAACGTTATGTATAATTGATTAATAAATGATATCCTCATTACCTCGAACAGCTATTGTAGTATAGTACGTGTCCTAATAAAACTTATGCAATGTGTAAAAAACATTAAACAAATCGACATAATGGCTTCTTTAATTTTAATTAGTATTTAATGTTTATTACCGTTCAATATCTCGAAAAGATTAAAAACAACCCCACCAAACGCAGCCCTAAGATTGCAAATATATACCCGAACAAGAAACACCTAACATGCGGTCTACGTCCATTTAAGCACACAGATTTCATTCATTCCTAAAATCGAAAAGAAAATTCTTTGAGACTAGAGAGAGAGAGAGAGAGAGAGAGGAAGAGAGAGAAGAATTCAACTCACTTTCTTGGAAAAACTCTTTCATGCTCAGCCGCCGTCCAATTGAGGCCGCGATGTCCCTCGCCGCCGCCGTTCCAAGCGCCGTCATGAAGGTCTCGTACCACAACACGCCGCCGTTGATCCTATGCCCGGCGACCAAGCCCAGCTCGGCGGCGCCGGCGGATAACCACCACAAGTTTGCCCTGCTTTCTCTGTCTTTTACGAAGCTCAGGTTTAATAAAAGGGGTGGCAGCCATCGTTTGACAGTTTGCTTAGCTGTAAGAAAGGAAAATCAACTTCTTACAGCTGTGGATAATTCCGGCGACGAAGAGATTTACGACGATGAACGTCGACGCCGTCATAAGAAGAAGAAGGCAGAGAAATTGGAAGATAAAATTGCGAGGAAGAGATCGGAGAGGTTCACTTATTTGGTCGCCGCCGTGATGTCGAGCTTGGGAATCACTTTCATGGCCGTACTTTCCGTCTATTACAGATTTTCTTGGCAAATGGAGGTATATTTATTATAACATCCCTTCTTCAGTTTCCCCCTTAAAATTTGCAGCATCTAATTTCAGAATTCATCTTTATATGCTTTGTTTTCCTCACAGGGCGGTGGTGAAGTACCTTACGCAGAAATGTTTGGTACATTCGCACTCTCCTTTGGGGCAGCTGTAAGTAAAAATATCCCAGCTCGAAAAATAACACATTAACATATAATTCTTTGTTTAAATTTTATTTCCTATGTTCTTGATAATGAGAAATAAAGAGCAATTTCTCAGGTGGGAATGGAGTATTGGGCAAGATGGGCTCACAAAGCACTATGGCACGCTTCGCTATGGCATATGCACGAGGTCAGTGAATCAAACTCAAAACTAATTTACTAACAATGATGTAAGAAAAAAAAAAAGTCAAAATAAAGACATTAAAAATTATTTATTTTTTCGCTTGTTAGTCGCACCATAGGCCGAGGGAAGGACCGTTTGAACTGAACGATGTGTTCGCAATAATCAACGCAGTTCCCGCGATAGCCTTACTTTCGTACGGCTTCTTCAACAAGGGCTTTTTTCCAGGCCTATGCTTTGGAGCTGTAAGAAATTTCTTTATTATTTTTTATTGTTGAAATATAGCTTATTCAACTCATATTGACTGATGGATAAATTAATTAAATATAGGGACTTGGGATAACTGTTTTTGGGATGGCTTACATGTTCGTCCACGATGGTCTCGTCCACAGGAGATTCCCAGTGGGGCCCATCGCCGACGTTCCATACTTGAGAAAAGTTGCAGCTGCTCATCAGCTTCATCATTCGGACAAGTTCGAGGGAGTTCCGTACGGTTTATTTCTAGGGCCGATGGTATGTCTTTTTCTTTTTACCGTTAGGAAGTTTGATTTTTATTTTTTTTTTCTGTAAGGATGAATGTAATGATTATTGGGTTTGAAATGAAATGGCAGGAACTTGAAGAGGTTGGGGGATTAGAAGAGTTAGAGAAGGAAATTAACAGAAGGGCTAAGCTTTCTTCAAAGAACTTGTGATTATTATTTCTTTTGTTCATGTTAAAAATAATGCCATAGTAACAGTGATGTTATTTAAATGAATTTAGGAAAAGCGAAGGAAAGATTTCGAATTTATCCGTGCGAAATATTTATGTGTACACGTTTCATTTGCCTCCAAAATAGATATGGGAAGAGAAAGCACTTTGACGTGAATCACTGTGACACGCAAATCAACTTACTTTGGTTTCAAGGAATTTAGGGGGAAAGCAAATAATTGGAAAAGGAAATTGATTTTTGTGTTTGTTTGATTGGAGAAGTATTTGAGTTAAGAAAAAGAAACCTTATTAGTTTTACAGGTGTTTGGGTTTGAGGAAACTTGGGTGGAAAAGGGAATAAGTGAGAAAATGATTTTCGTAAGTTTTTCTTCGCGCACCACTTGGTATAAATTTTCCTTAGTAAAAATAACCAAAAATTATGGGAAACCACTTTCTTTACAAATAACGAGGAAAATGAAAAAAACCTAGTGAAAATGTTTTCTCTCTAGTTTTCTTTTCTTCAGCGTTTTCTCGATCCAAACACAGCTTTAGTGTCTCCTTTTGCTTGTTGGTCATGTGTATTATCGCGCGCGTAGAGGCGCGCTTTTGCGTATATTTTCCTCACAACGCGATGACGCGTAAGGAGAAAAGTGTAAAAGTCTGATATTGTGCGATGGGTGTTATTGTGACGTGATGTGGCAATGTCTTTTATGATATATATATAAGACGTGTTCTATCGTATTTTTATTTTAGTTTTTTAAATTTTTTCTTACTTTTTTATTACCTCCACCAAAACATAAAAAGCAATTATTAATGTAATCCATGTGATAAAAATAAGTAAATTTATTTAATTTATTGTTTGTTTAACGACGATAAAAATGATATGCATATCTTATATTTTTCGATATTCATAACAATCATTTTCTAAATATTACATTTTCTAAGTCTAATTTCCCTAACATTTTATTATCTAGCTTTTTCAATATTTTTAATACTGGCCCGAACCGATGAGAGAGTGAATTAAATTTAAAAAGTACATCAATTGTTTGTTAATATATTTTTATGTATATTTTATTGTTTAGGATATATACTATTAGATTTTACATATCTTATTGAACTCAAATTTTATATAAAACTTACTGAATATGTGATTATGATTAATAATTTGTTATATATTATGTTTCTTAGTAATAAGTTGCTTGTCCGAAATACTCACGCAATATGCTATGCTATTTACGCTACGCGCTATCTGAACAGAAACGCGAGACGTTACGCTATACGTGTTTTAAAACACTGGTCATATATGTCATAGTGGAGATAATAAGAATAATTTTCACAAAAATCATGTAGCAAAGATTATATTTTGTAACGTTAGTTTTAAACAATTGTATGTTTTGTGATAATCTTCACGCTTAAGCGCTTCAGTGAAGTCGTTCCAAAATACTAGTTTATTTATATCTGTATCATTTTTCTTTGGATTGAAACAAAATAACTCAATTTTCTATGATTTCTAAACGATAAAATATTTTCAGGAATAAGCAAATCTAATCAAGTAATATGGCATTAAAACTCACGTCAGTACACCATGGCTGCAAATTCTCAAGATCGCTAAAAAAAAATCACAAGCTAGTTAAGAAATGAACCAAACAGTCACATAGGGATATGTTGTTATCTCATCTCACCTTCGTAAGAAGTTTTCGATTTATTTATATTTTTAATTTATTTATTAAGAATTCTATAAATAAACTCAACTTTAAGTTATTTATGGGTAATCCCATATCTTGTCAGATTAGACCCATATTACCTTTAATCTATCATAGGTTAAATTTTTTCTTGTATTTTTTTCTCTTATTTTTTCTTTTCTATTTGACTAAATTATTTTTTCAAACTTTAAATTTTTGAAAATCAATATTTCGACGAATATCCAAGAAAATCAATAGGATTGATTATTTACACCAAATTTTCCAAATATATAATATTAATTGGAAGATAAGAATTCTAGTATGACGATGAAAAGTTGTGCAGAAGAAATGGACATTCGAAAGATTGCTTGTGCCAGAGATAGATCCAATATATATACGTATTTAATAAAGATTTACTAGGACATTCAATTATTGACGTGTTTTGTTAGATGACTACGTGTCAGATCGTATAAAAACCAACTAAACGAGTCAACTGCACTGATAATTTTATTTTCCTTTTTCTTTCTTTTGTCTTTAAATTACATTATTGCGCCTTTTTTATTTAATCTTTTTGTAATCTTTATTACATGGTGGATAAAAGCAAAAGACAATGCCGACAACGATATTTTGATAAATTCGCGTTCAGACACGTCGTTAGAAAGTAAGAGTAATTTATTGTCCAATTTAATATTATAAAGCATGCAATTCGAAATGCAATGATGTTAGTGGGATCGTTTTATTTTTAATTGATTGATTGGGGGATAAGAATTTTTTTTTTTTTTGGAGTCAAGTGGCATACGTGTACGTGTAGCGCAGCATTCGCCATTTAGTTGAAAAAAACTATTGAATTTTAGATAGTATTAGTAGGAAAACTAAACTTGTGATCGCAGGCTAGTTAATGGAGTTGACTTTTAATAAATTATTGGTTCTTGTTACAAAATATCTTTAATACAATACTATTTATCTTGATATTATAGAAAACTAGCGTGAAAGCATAATAGAGTAAATAAGCTTTTCATTGATTCTCTATTCTTATTACAACGAATGATTGCCTTATATACACATACTTCTAAACACACTATACCATGTATTATTGAACATAATTAATTAAGTAGTTGGGGAGATGGAATTATTGGATATACACTATACGTAACACTCCCCCTTGGATATCCAATATGTGAATCTTTTAATGTAAAACTATTAGTTGCCTCATTAAAAACCTTACTGGGAAAACCACGTGGGAAAAACCACAGTGAAGGAAAAAAGAGTGCAACATATATTTATCCCCCTGATGATGGCATTACTTCAAATCTCGAAGTCTTTGAACTCCAATTGAATGTACCAATTTTTTAAATATTATAGGAGGAAGTGCTTTCGTAAATAAATCTGCGAGATTTTCTCTAGATCGCACTTGTTGTACATTAATATCACCATTTTTCTCTAAATCGTGTGTAAAGAAAAATTTTGGTGAAATATGTTTTGTTCTATCACCTTTGATATATCCGTCCTTTAATTGGACAATGCATGCCGCATTATCTTCATATAATATTGTCGGAAGTAGTTTATTGGATCATAAACCACAAGTTTGTTGTATATATTGAATCATCGATCGCAACCAAACACAATCTCGGTTAGCTTCATGAATAGCTAGAATTTCCGCATGATTGGATGACGTAGTCGTTAAACTTTGCTTAACTGATCGCCATGAAATGGCAGTTCCACCATATGTAAGTAAATAACCGGTTTGCGATTGAGCATTATGTGGATCAGATAGATATCCAGCATCTGCATACCCAATTAAGTCTTCTTTCAATTCATTAGAATAGAATAATCCCATATCAGTTGATCCTCGAAGGTATTGAAAAATTCGTTTAACTCCATTCCAATGTCTATGAGTCGGCGAAGAACTGTATCTTGCCAATAAATTTACAGCAAATGCTATATCTGGTCGGGTATGACCCGTAAGATACATTAGTGCTCCAATAGCACTGAGACATGGTACTTCAGGACCAAGTACTTCTTCATTATATTCGCATGGTCTAAATGGGTCTTTATGCACGTCTAAAGATCGGACAATCATTGGAGTATCTAACGGATGAGCTTCATCCGTATAAAATCTTTTCAATACTCTTTTCGTATAAGTTTCCTGATGTACAAATATCCCATTCTTTAAGTATTCTATTTGCAGTCCGAGACAAAATTTAGTTTTACCGAGATCCTTCATTTCGAATTCCATTTTCAAACAACCAACGGCTTTAGATAACTCTTCAGAAGTTCCAATTATACTGATATCATCAACATATACTGCAATGATAACAAACTCATTTTTATATCTTCTCGTAAATATGCAGGGGCAAATTTGATCATTTTTATACCCCTCTTTCAATAAGTATTCACTTAGTCGATTATACCACATACGTCCGGATTGCTTTAATCCATAAAGCGATTTATTTAGTTTAATTGAGTACTCATCTCGCGTCCCTGAATTTTCAGGTAGTCGAAAACCCTCTGGAAGCTTCATATAATATCACTGTCAAGCGAGCCATATAAATAAGCAGTGACAACATCCATTAGACGCATATCGAGTCCTTCACGTACTGCCAGACTAATTATGTAACGAAAAGTCGTTGCGTCAACCACGTGAGAATACGTCTCCTCATAATCAATACCAGGTCTCTGCGAGAAACCTTGAGCAACAAGCCGTGCTTTATATCTCATAATTTCACCATTTTCATTTTAATTTCACCGGCTTTACATTTTCTGGTACTCGGATTACAGGTCCGAAAACTTTCGCTTCTCAAGTGATTTTAATTCCGCCTCGATTGCATCTTTCCATTTGGCCAATCATTTCTTTGTCTGCATTCGTTCACAGTCCTTGGTTCATGATCCTCATTCTCACTAATCTCATTCATTTCATGTAGCGCTACGTTAAATGAGAACTTATCGTCAACGTTGACTTCATCTCGGTTCCATCTAATTCTATTTTGGGCGTAATTGATTGAGATCTCTTCATTATCATTATTTTCAATTTGTTCAGGTACCTGACTTTCATTCTTATCATCATTTATGCCCATCGACTCTTCTCTAGTCGATAAATCCTCGATTGGACCATTCTTATTATTTGCTCCTTTTCTTTTCGAGGATTTTTATTTTGGAACCCGAGGGCCTACCACGCTTCAGCTGTGGTTTAGGCTCAATACTATTCTTTATTTGTTCTACAGGAATATCAATTCTAACAGGAGCATTAACAGCTGGAATATGTGACTTTGTCACTCTTTTTGGGTCAGCAAAACTGTCTGGCAATTGGTTCGCTAAGCTTTGTAGATGAATTATTTTCTGAACTTCCAGTTCACATTCTTTAGTTCGAGGATCATAATGATTTAGTGATAATTCATTCCAACCATATTTGTTTCCAGCTGTCTCTTTTCTCCCCCTAAAATCGGAAAATTTGTTTCATCGAAGTGACAGTCGGCAAATCTGGCCGTAAATCGATCTCCAGTCAAGGGTTCTAAATATTTTGTAATTGATGGAGATCCAAATCCGACATATATTCCCAACCTCCTTTGAGGTCCCATCTTTGTGCGTTGTTGTGGCGCGTTTGGAACATAAACCGCACATCCGAAAATTCTTAGATGGGAAATATCTGGTTCCTGACCATAAATCATTTGCAACAGGGAGATATTGTGATAACTTGTTGGCCTGATACGAATTAGTGCCGCTGCATGTAATATAGCATGTCCCCAACAAGACGATGAAAGTTTCGACTTCATCAATAATGGTCTTGCAATTAATTGCAGGCGTTTAATCAACGATTCCGCAAGACCGTTTTGCGTATGAACATGTGGCACAGGGTGCTCGATATCGATACCAATAGACATACAATAATCATTAAATGCCTTGGAAGTAAATCCACCAGCATTATCAAGACGTATTTTCTTTATCGGACAATCTGGGAAGTGTGCTCTTAAACTAATCAGCTGAGGAAGTAATCTTGCAAATGCCACATTTCTCGTAGATAATAAACATACATGGGACCATTTACTTGATGCATCAATTAATACCATGAAATATTTAAATGGTCCACATGATGGATGTATCGGCCCACAAATATCGCCATGTATACGCTCCAAAAATGCAATAGATTCAGTCTTTACTTTCATTTGTGATGGTCGAATAATTAACTTCCCTTGAGCAAGCAACACATGCTAATTCATTCGATTGGAGAATCTTCTGGTTCCTCAATAAATGTCCGCGTGAATTTTCAATTTTTTTTGCATCATAATTGTACCGGGATGGCCCAACCGGTCATGCCAAATATTAAATGTACTATCATTGGTAAACTTTTGGATAGCATATGATTCAATTGTTCTAAGTTATGTGTAGTATAGCCCATAATCAAAAGACGGTAATATTTCTAGAATTATCCTTTTATTCAGAATCACTTTTGTAATGTGCAAATATTCAGTATCTCCCTTTTGTGCAGTCTCAACATGATATCCGTTATTTCGAATCGCTTTAAAACTTAATAAATTCCTTTGAGACTTAGGGGAATATAAGGCATTTTCAATAATCAGCCTTATTCCTTTGGGCAACAATATATTAGCTCTTCCGGAGCCTTCAATTATATTTGTGCTCCCCGATATAGTTATGACACTGGCTTCTTTCATATCGATATGCTCAAAATATTTCTTATTTTTCAGAATTGTATTAGTGGTTGCACAGTCAGCAAGACATAATTCTCCATTGCACGTGCTCATGTCCATCATATAAAATTCTTTATAAACAAACATATAATTATTAATACATATTATTGAAAACAAACAGTACATAGCAAACATAGGAATCACATTCACACGATAATAATTAAAGCAAACATAACATTCAAATAATACACACCAAAGCACACAATAATTATGCATATAATTTATAAAACTATAGCAGGTCAAACTTCTTCATTTGAGAGGTTCAGGAAATCATCGACATCGAAATTAACACCTTCATCATTAACACCAGAAGCTGAAGCAATTTCTCCCTGAACGAAGTTCGTTTCAATTTTCTTTCCTTTGCCCTTCGATCCTTGATACAGCTCAACAAGGTGTTTAGGCGTACGGCAACTGCGGGACCAATGGCCCAAACCACCGCATCGGTAACATTGTTCGTCGTTCACTTTTTGTTCAGTTTGCTTCTTCTCATTTTTATTATCTTTCTTCTTCTGGAGATATTGATGACCACCACGATAACTATGATAACCACCACGAAAATACTGATAACCATGATAACTTCGGCCACGACCACGACCTTGACCAAATCCACGTCCACGACCGCGATATCCACCACGACCATTACCTCGACTATTATCATTATTAGCATTGACTGCATTCGCTTCAAGGATTGCAGCAGCACCAGTCGGTCGGGACTCATGATTTTTCATCAGCCAACAGTAAACAAGAAATGAGATCTGAGTACTTTCAAATTTTCTCTCTCGCTATTGCTGTTGTAGAATAACATTTGACGGAAGTGAACGTTTTCTCCAACATAATTGCATCGGTAATAGTTTCTCCACATAATTTCAGTGTAGAAGTAATTCTATAAACAGCAGAATTATATTCGCTTACCGATTTAAAATCTTGCAAGCGTAAATTCACCCATTCATACCTTGCGTTCGGGAGAATAACAGTTTTAAGGTGGTTATATCGATCTTTCAAATTTTTCCACAAGTCTTTCGGGTCTTTCACCGTTAAGTATTCAATTTTCAGACTTTCATGAATGTGGTGGCGAAGAAAAATCATTTCCTTCGCCTTGTCCTGCTCGGATGTCGTATTGGTCGGTTTGATGGTATCACCCAGACCTTTCGCTTTCAAATGAATCTCGGCATCTAGTGCCCAAGATAAATAATTTCGGCCAGTGATATCAAGTGCAACAAACTCAAGGCTCGCCAAATTCGTCATATTACTATAAAAATACAAAAACAAAATTTTAACAATGATAATATAACAAAATATTACACGCATATCTAATCTTCTTTAGTATCGTTGTCAGTATCTTCTTCAGTATCTTCCTTTGAAAAAATTCTTATGAAAAACATTGCCAACGTCAAAAGAAGTGTCCACGTAATAATAATACTCATAAGCAAATGTTCGATGATCAGATCGGACAACATCCTTCAAAATACAATATATTAGTAATATTAATAAAACATTACAATTAATAATAATATTATGGAAAATTTCGTAAAATATTATCTACATAGTGGTAACGATCACCGTAAATAAGGTTATAAGCAAAAGATCCATTTTTGTATAAAAGGACACGATTCTATAAAAAAATTAAAATCATAATAAGTTAATATAGCAATTTAACAATTCATAATTGTATGGAGAACTTGAAAGGTTTCTTTTTTCTTTGTTCTTTTCTCAACCGTTGCTTAGCGACTAGACGATAATTAACAGTACAAATGTGACTAAATACCATACTCAAGTTACAAATTTGAATCACGGAAAATACATTATTTAGTCTTTATATCGATATTTCTATAATATGCCAATGATGTTATACGTCGGAATAGATTTGTATCTTGATTAACTTCTTTGACTGAGAAATTCACAAAGTCTTGTTTTAAATTATAGCAGCCACAGTGGATGAGGCATATTTCAGATCAACATACAACATACAAGTGATCAATATTTTCAAATTATTTTGTTTGATAAACCCTAATGTTTTTTTTTCTTTATATATATTTTAATGAAAGATCGGTAGAGTATATTGAGATTAGTCATCTATTACCCTCGGTTGTCTTGGGAGGACAGGATGTTGTGCTCTGGAATGGATCAACTAATATTAGGACTACTTTGGCCTATTTGATTAGAGAGACGTTTCAATATAGATGTGAGCAGTATGTTGGGCCGCGCTATTCTGGGGGCCACTGAGGGTTCCGGGGCATACGACGTTTATGGCGTGTTGCTTGGTATATTAAGATGATATATTGTGGCAGTTATCTTACTTTCGATTAGTTTTCTAGTAGCCTGTTACTGGTTGGTTGTGAGGAGTAGCTTTCCCATTCATCTTGTATTCTCATTCCTTTATATATATATATATATATATATATATATATATATATATATATACATGAACATTTCTCCAAAAAAAATATCTTAATAACGTGTAAAATTTGCTATTAAGATAACAATGAAGTGTTCCATTCTAAAATTGAATATACCATTATATTTCAAAATACGAAAAGACAAGTTAGGGTTCAATTCGAAGATATTGCTATAGTTGTCAAGATCCTTGATATTCTATTTTTCCAATATTAATAAAGTTTAAAACTATACCAACGGGGGTTGGTCCAAGTGGTAAGCGGCTTGGTATCGCTTAAGCAAGGTCTCGGGTTCGAATCCTTGTGTATGCAACAACCCCCTTTGGGAGCCTCACATGCCATTATCAGGTTGGGGCGAACTGGATTAGTTGGGGCAACCCGGAAACCGGGGGTAACAAAAAAAGTTTAAAACATCTAAATGAGAAGGCAACTGTACAAATCAACAAAGTCCTTAATGAAAGCAATATATGGGAAAAATACACGAGTAAGAAAGATCACAAGCACGCAACGAAGTGGCTACACACCAACTCCTTGCCAAGTTTGTCACGGGACTATTTGTTCCTTAGACAAAAAAAAATAAGTTAGCAAATTAAATTAAACAGCAAAAACTGACAAGAAACTAGTGGATTCCTTTTGCATTTTTTTCCCCATATTTCAAGACGATGATGATCATAGGTGCATTTTGCACGTCAAATAAGCTCAAACGAACTCGTCTTCGAGAAAATTAGTCAGCAATCATAAAATGAGTATTTTATCGTTGAAGTAAAATAGGTGTATCACATGGATTTTCGATACATCCGATGTTACAATTAATTGTGGATTTCTATTCAATTCGCCTATTGTAAATAATGTAATAAAAAGTCATGTTACTTGAACTATATTAATTAAACCTTAAAAAATAACTCCAACATGAAAAGAGTTAAAAAAATCAAAACAAAAAATCAGCGTTAATATCACGAAATTTTTAGTACATAAATTAATTTTTCTAAAATTTTCATAAAAAAAAGGTATCAAATATTTAGACCGAAAACTTCTGAAATTATAAAGAAGTTAATTATCAATTAAAATAAAAATATTGATGCAGACGAAGTTCTTCATAAATATTTTCGTCGAGATATTTTTAATTTTCTCAAAATTTGATTTTGTTTTATTTACATTAAGTTCGAGCATATGCTTTTTGCAGCCTTTGAGATTTTTGTGGAAATTTCTTGTTTTGATTTTTTGTATGTTATTCATGTTGGAGATATATTTATTTATATTTTCTAATTCTAAGTTTTGAACAATACCGAAGGGTATGTTTAATATGAATAAATACAAAAAATCAAAGCAAAAAATTTCCACCAAAAATCCTTCAAAAACTGCAAAAAAAGATCTACTCGAACTTAAAATAAATAAAACATAATCAAAATTTAAAAAATGAAATAAAAAATATCTCGACGATTTATTAAGAACTTCGTCTGCTTGAATATTTTAATTTTAATTGATAATTAACTTCTTTATAATTTCAGGAATTTTTTATCTAAATATTTGATACCTTTTTATGGAATTTTTAAAAAAAATTAATTAATGTACTAAGAATTTCGTGTGATTTACGCTGAAAAGTTTTTGTTTTGATTTTTTAAATTCTTTTCATGTTGGAGTTATTTTTTAAAGTTTAATTAATATTATTAAAGTAACATGACTTTTTTTAATACATTATTTTTTATATTTTTTTAAACTTAGATTTATTTATATTTTTAATTTATTTATCAAGAATTTCTTGGATGTTCGTCGAAATATTTGTTTTCACATTTTCGAGTTATTTTAAAGTTTGAAAATAATTTACACAAATAGAAAAGAGAAATAAGAGAAAAAATAAAAAAGAAAAAAAAAACCTATTGAATATGTTAAAAGTAATATGGGTCTAATCTGAGAAGATAAGTACTATAGTTGGGTTTACTCAGAAATAACTAAGGTTTATTTTTAGAAGAAAATAAATAGAATTGACTATTTACACCAAATTTTCCTATATATTATTGTAAATGTTCATTTGTTTTCAAATTATGGGACAAACATCAACTTTTAGTGGATCATGTTAGGAAAAGGTATGAATGAAATTAATACTAAGAGGTATATTTGAAAGGGTGTACTAATTAAGCAAAAGATTCTTTAATATAAAGATGTATTTTTTCATGAATAGACAAATGCAAAGGGACACTTCTCTTGGTATTGAAAACCTAAACCTATAAATACCCCACATGAGTTATCATTGAAGATCATTCAAAAAGCATTAAAAATTCTCTACATTTCATTCATATCACTTGTGTTCTTGTTAGTCCCAAAGCAAGAGTATTTGTTCGTCGAAGTTTGGCGTATTTGAGATACCGCTATATTCCAAACATAAGTCGTTGTATCTCGGAGGCGTTTACCGTAAACCGTGGGTATTAGCGGGGTAATTTCGTCTTCAAGAGACGTGTATCACGTGCCTCGACTTGTGATTTGTTCACACCATTACCGCTGAAATTTATATTTGCTGCTTCGCTCGAAGATAAAGGCGCTAACCAACGGAGAACAAACATTTGAAGACGAAATATTATTATTCTTATTGTTGGAGACAAGCCGCTCCTCGTTTCAAGTGAAGACGAGACCGTGTGCGAAGGAAGCAAGTCATATAAATATTTGAAGATATATTAAGATGGCAACCGACGATAATCAGAATGTGATGCCGTCTACCGCCCACATCGTTCCCATGGTAACAACCGCTCCCATGCATGGCGAACGACCGCCGAAATTCAGCGGCGCCGACTTCAAAAGGTGGCAACAAAAAATGCTATTTTATCTTACGACTCTCTCTCTTTCTCGATTTCTTTCGGAGAACCCGATGACCGTCCCCGAAGGTGAGACCGACGCTCAAAAGCGTGCAGCCTCGGATGCATGGCATCATAGTGATTTCTTGTGTAGAAATTACATTTTAAACGGACTAGACGATTCCCTTTACAATGTCTATAGTCCGATTGAAACGGCAAAGGAATTATGGAATTCCTTGGAGATAAAGTACAAATCGGAAGATGCCGGGATTAACAAATTTCTCGTTGGCAAATTCCTGAAGTATGTAATGGTCGACACCAAATCGGTGGTGAGTCAAGTGCAAGAAATTCAGATTATTCTTCACGACTTGTCGGCAGAAAAATTAATCGTGAACGAGGCTTTTCAAGTGGCTGCAATAATTGAAAAGTTGCCGCCTATGTGGAAAGACTTCAAGAACTATCTTATGCATAAACGTAAGGAAATGCGACTCGAAGATTTGATAGTTCGACTCCGAATTGAGGAAGACAACCGAAAATCCGAAGCAAAGGCGAAGCGAAGCGAGTTCGAGGCTAAGGCAAATTTGGCCGAGCCAAGCTTCAACAAAAAGCGCAAGCAACCCACGGGTGGAAGTCCACGGGTGGTAAGCAACCCCAAGCAAGCTTCAAGAAGTTTAAAGGCAGCTGCTATAATTGTGGTAAATCTGGGCATCTTGCAAAAGACTGCCGTCTCCCAAAGAAAGTTAGAGAAAGCGCTCATATGGTCGAGAACAAATCAATTCACAGTGATTTATCAGAACAAGACCTCACCGCCGTGATCTAAGAAGTTAATTGGGTTGATAATCCACGAGAATGGTGGATCGATACGGGAGCAACTCGGCACATTTGCGCCGATAAAAATATGTTTTCGTCCTACACCCCAACTGACGGAAGGAAGCTATTCATGGGAAACTCTTCGACATCTGACGTCGTGGGGACAGGCAAGGTGGTGCTAAAAATGACATCGGGCAAAGAATTAACGCTAACGGACGTGCTGCATGTCCCAGACATCCGGAAGAATTTGGTGTCAGGCGCTCTTTTGAGCAAAGCCGGCTTTAGATTAGTCTTTGAATCTGATAAGTTTGTTTTGACTAAGAATGGTATCTTCTTAGCTAAAGGGTACCTAAATGAGGGCCTTTTTAAGATGAATGTGATTAATGTAATCCTCCAAGAGGCGAAGAATAAAGAAAGTATTTCCTATTTGTTGGAGTGTTCTAATCTGTGGCATGATAGACTTGGACACGTAAACTTTAACACAATTAAAAGATTGGTGAATCTAGATTTGATACCAAAAGTTAAAATCGATTATCATAACAAGTGCGAAACTTGTGTTGAAGCAAAAATGGTAAAAGCACCGTTTAAGCCAGTTGCTAGAAGCACGAATCCACTCGAATTAATTCACACATATTTGTGATTTAAAGTTTGTGCAAACTCGAGGTGGAATGAAATATTTTATAACATTTATTGATGATTGCACAAGGTATTGCTATGTCTACCTAAAGAGTAAAGACGAAGCTTTAGATGCTTTTAAGAAGTATAAAGCAGAGGTCGAGAATCAACTCACTCGAAAAATTAAGGCGATTAGAAGCGATCGCGGAGGCGAGTATGTGGCCCCGTTTGACGAAATATGCAAAGAGTCTGGTATTATTCATCAAAAAACGGCGCCGTACTCACCTCAATCTAAAGGAATAGCTGAAAGAAAGAATCGAACTCTAAAGGAGATGATGAATGCGCTTTTAGTAAGCTCGGGTCTACCCTAAAATTTGTGGGGGAAGCGATTCTTTCAGCAAATTATACTTAATAAAATACCCCATAAAAGTCGGGACGAAACGCCATATGAACTATGGAAGGGACACAAGCCTACCTATAAATATTTAAAAGTGTGGGGGTGTTTGGCAAAAGTCGAAATACCAAAGCCGAAACAGGTCAAGATAGGACCTAAAACTATTGATTGCATATTCATCGGTTATGCTAATAATAGCAGTGCTTATCGATTTCTGGTGTTTAAATCTGAAAATTCAGATTTTCATAATGGAATGACTATTGAGTCTAGAAATGCGGTGTTCTTTGAGAATGTATTTCCTCTTAAAAATAAGGAAGAAAGAATCTCAGGAAAAAGGACAGCTGACGAGACCGAGCTACCTCATAAAGGTGAGGAAGAACCTAGGCGAAGTAAAAGGACTAAGGTGCCCAAATCCTTTGGTCCTGATTTTACAATTTATATGGCAGAGGATGAAACACGAACTATTCGTGAAGCTTTGGCAAGTCCAGAAGCACCTCTTTGGAAAGAAGCTATCAATAGTGAAATAGAATCCATCATGCTTAATAATACATGGGAGTTAGTTGATCTCCCTCCGGGTTGCAAACCTTTAGGATGCAAGTGGATCCTTAAAAGGAAATATAAGACGGATGGAACTATTGATAAATATAAAGCCCGATTGGTTGTAAAAGGGTTTAAGCAAACAGAAGGATACGATTTCTTTGATACGTATTCTCCGGTGACTAGAATCACGTCTATACGTGCATTAATTGCGATTGCATCCTTGCATGACCTTGAAATTCATCAAATGGACGTGAAAACGGCCTTTCTAAATGGGGACCTCGAGGAAGAAATTTATATGGAACAACCCGAGGGGTTCATTGCACCCGGGAAAGAGGCCAAGGTGTGTCGATTAGTTAAGTATCTTTATGGACTAAAACAAGCACCTAAACAATGGCATGAGAAGTTTGACAAAACAATGTTATCAAATGGATTTAAAATCAATGAATGTGATAAGTGCGTCTACATTAAAGGTACCGCTGATTCATTTATAATCGTGTGTCTGTACGTAGACGACATGTTGATCCTTGGGAAAAATAATTTAATTGCAAATACCAAGAAGATGTTGAAAAAGAATTTCGACATAAAAGATATGGGAAAAGCCGATGTTATCTTAGGAATTAAAATCGCTAGGAACTCGGAAGGAATTGTTTTATCACAATCCCATTACGTTGAAAGTATGTTGAAGAGGTTCAATGCGTTTGACAGACCTCCGGCTAAGACGCCTGTTGATTTAACTCAACACTTGGCTAAGAACAGAGGTGAACCAGTTTCTCAGCTAGAATATTCTCGAATAATTGGGAGCTTGATGTACTTAATGAACTGTACGCGCCCCGATATAGCCTATTCAGTGAGCAAACTAAGTAGGTTCACAAGCAACCCCAGCAACGATCATTGGAGTGCTCTTATTCGTGTACTAGGATACTTAAAGCACACTATGAGCTTGGGAATAACGTATACAAGATATCCCGCAGTGCTTGAGGGGTACTGCGATGCAAATTGGATATCAGATACAAACGACTCAAAGTCGACTAGTGGCTACGTGTTCACTATAGGTGGAGGAGCCGTGTCTTGGAAATCATCTAAGCAAACGTATATAGCTAGATCCACGATGGAGTCTGAGTTTATAGCTCTAGATAAAGCCGGGGAAGAAGCTGAATGGCTTAGAAATTTCTTAGAAGATATTCCGTGTTGGAATAAACCGGTGCCGGCCGTAATGATACATTGTGACAATCAATCGGCGATCGGAAGGGCACAAAGTAGTTTGTACAACGGTAAGTCTCGACATATACGTCGGAGGCATAATACAATAAGACAATTAATCTCGAATGGGGTTATTTCGGTTGACTATATAAAGTCGAAGGAAAACCTAGCGGATCCGCTTACCAAAGGCATAAATCGAGATCAAATGTACAAACTGGTTAGTGGAATGGGTTTAAAATCCACAACATAAGAATAGTCTTAGCGGTAACCCAACCTTGAGAATTGGAGATCCCGAAACCTTGGTTCAATGGGAAAACTAAGCTTTGACAGTTCAGTGAAACACTTGAAAACTACACTCATTCGAAAGAACCATCAAGTGTGAAATCTGCCTAAGTGGTGAGGTTAAGTCTAGGACTTTTAATGATTCCTATACCTAAGGGTGAAGTAAGGCAGGATACTTTTTATAGGAGAATCACCTTTTTAAGTGAATAAGTAAAATGACCGCTTATAAACGAACACTTACTAAACCGAGATATGGTCCAAGGCCGAAATGGACACAACGTGAGAACAAGAAATCGTTAGAACTGTCATTGTGTGAGTATTGTTGTCTTGGTGCACACAAATGGCCGGTAAGTTCAAAGCATCGCGCTACTAACCGTACAGTGTATCCGATAATATTTCACTAGAGAAGATTCAAAGCCACAAGCTATCTTTCTTGATGCAATGATAGTTCATCGGGACTTTCAAAAATTGTAAACATGCATTTATTTCATTCATGTGGGGGATTGTTAGGAAAAGGTATGAATGAAATTAATACTAAGAGGTATATTTGAAAGGGTGTACTAATTAAGCAAAAGGTTCTTTAATATAAAGATGTATTTTTTCATGAATAGACACATGCAAAGGGACACTTCTCTTGGTATTGAAAACCTAAACCTATAAATACCCCACATGAGTTATCATTGAAGATCATTCAAAAAGCATTAAAAATTCTCTACATTTCATTCATATCACTTGTGTTCTTGTTAGTCCCAAAGCAAGAGTATTTGTTCGTCGAAGTTTGGCGTATTTGAGATACCGCTATACTCCAAACATAAGTCGTTGTATCTCGGAGGCGTTTACCGTAAACCGTGGGTATTAGCGGGGTAATTTCGTCTTCAAGAGAGCGTCTATCACGTGCCTCGACTTGTGATTTGTTCACACCATTACCGCTGAAATTTATATTTGCTGCTTCGCTCGAAGATAAAGGCGCTAACCAACAGAGAACAAACAGATCATTCCCCTGTTGCTTGTTTTACCTTTCACGTCTAAACAAATAGATATAACAGGGAGATTAAGTTTATTCAAACTAGTAACAAATGTTATCTTTTTATTTGTGTTTTTGTTGGTTATTAACGAGCTCCATCGCACCAAACTTACCGACTTGCCTTTTTAAATTGAGTAGCAGATCACATATCATTCCTTCATTGTCGTTTAATAAATATCAGATTAAATTAGCCTAATCTCATGTAAATAGCAAATGGAGAGGATTTTCTCGTAATAAGGCTCTTTCGAAGCCCAATAATATTTCAATGGAATAGCAATCGAAACCTAAAATTGCAAGTTTTTGTTTCTTTTTCCATTTAATGACCATATGGCAATAGGACTGGTCACTGGACAGCTTATCACATTAGAAACAAGACATCTGTTGGGATCGTGGACCGAGTTTTAGAGGGGGTGAATAATACCGGTCACCATATTTCGCTGTTTAGTGGGTTTTACATCCGGTTAGAGAGTGAAATCGGTTTTCAATCTTCAATCAAAGCCAAATGCAGAATACCATAGACTTTGATTGTGACCTTTATGTAGTGGTTTGTGTATATAAGTGAATTGGTCCGATTTTGGTATGTGAAGATCGTTGAGGCATTTGTCGAACACCTTGAATGTGGGTGTTAGAGAGTGTGTGTGGTGTCGGTTTGTAGAAGTAGAGACTGAGAGTTTGTTTACGTAAGTTCGGGTAGCAATAATCATACTTATCCCTTTCTTTCCCGCAAGGAAGGTATCACCAGAAGTCCCAGTTTACAATCCATGTTGGACAACCTCCTTAGTTAGACTCACTCAATATAAACCTCACCGCTAAACTTTGCTAACTAAGCTCCTAGACCACTCTAAACAGTTTTTTACAGTCCATCTCTTTCAGAAGCTTTTTACCGTCCCTTGAGAACTTAGGGCACCCCGCAAGGTCAACTGTAATCGTTGTAGGCCGCAACCTCACAATCGCCTTGATCTTTTACGTCTCTAAGCTAAAACGGGACCATTCTTTCTTGTCTCTATGCCAAGACTACATACACTTATTTATAGTCTGTGTGCTAAGACTTCTCACTCAACTAAATTATGTAAAGCTCTCAATTCTATTGTGTGAGTGAGGTGTGGGTTTGAACTTTGTAGCTCTCTCTATCTTTTGTAACACACACACAAAGATGAAGAACTCTTCTTGATTATCTTCTTTGCTCTTTTTATTCTCTTTTGGATCTCTCTTGAATGTGTCCTTTTTGGCTCTAGGATCCTTGTGTTTTTCTGCCGTTCTCTTATGCAGTTATTGACTTCCAGCCTTGTGTATTCGTTAAACACATTAAAATAGCCGTTGGAATCTTTTGTCTTGACTTGGTCATGCTGTCAGCTTTAGCTGCTTGCACCTGCTGCAGCAGTAATATGCTTGTACACCAGCCAACAGTTGACCAGTCAATCCAGTCATTGTCAGACCAGTCTGATACCGGATCAGTCCAGACGAGATCGGCCAATCCAGTCAAAGACCGGTCAGCTAGTCTGAGATCGGAGGTCCTGTAATACCCGAGTCCCGTAAGTAAGTCGGCCAATAAATATGCATACATATTATATGATTTACGTGACTGCATGAGACATGCTTTGTGACTTATATGTGCTTAAATGATTTTATGTTAGATGCCAACATGACATATATGAATTAGAAATTAGAGGAATTAATTTAATTTAGGTTAGCTATTGATTTTAGGGTTTCTTGTACATGGCATACTAACCTAGAAAATTTAATTTAATATAATTAAGTGCTAATACCACGTTTTGGGAAATACGAATTGATAGGAATAATTTCAAGACACATCTTGAGATCGATAAATTTGCAAGAGAAGGTCGACTTTTGAGCTAGCTTAATAACATGAATCTCGAAATTATAGGATGTTAGGATACAAGGATATCGAAATGAATAAATACTGAACAAATCAAATCTCGAGCTATTATATGTCGAAACATACATCAACTTATGATAAGTATTATATTAAACATCCATGTCAATTGTACACTAGGTCACGCTAAGTGTAGGACAAAGAGACAACAAAGCAATTAGTATTATAGGAGATAAGTACTAGAAAAACTATTTAGAATTAGAGGGAAATTTCATTACTTGAGAATACTTGTTGAGACCCTTGATAATATAGTATAGTAGAAACAAGGAAACTCTTATGATAGCAACTCGATAATTCAGAACAAGAAGGCACGAAGAAACGAACGAAATAAGCTAGGAGAGGTATGAGTTTCTATCATAATTTGTATATCTAAATTTATGATTTAGTATAAGTACTGATATTATGTGTTTTAGAACACGAATTAGTGGGAGGAACCCTTGTGCTAATGATATTATATGTATGTTATAATAATCATGAAACATAAATTTTAGGGTTTTGATCGATAGTTAGATGATTTTATAAAGTGATTTTCAGCTTATGAAACTCGAGGCTTAGCTGAGTTTGATAGGAAAGAATTCAAGATCTTTATTAGGATCTAGGAATGTCGAAAGTGGTCTTCAAAGATGATACCGAAATTATTATAAAGCATCTCGACATTTATGTTATAAATCTCGAAATGAAAATTCGAGAAAATATATTAAGTCCTTGTATGATAGAGCTATATCGAGATTTAATGTTCAAGTAAGAAACCATATCGAGGCCCTAATATAATGTCGAGAGTGTATTTAAATGTCGAAATGTGTGAAGGTGTGAATGTCGAAGTATTGTCTGATATGTCCCGACATCTTAGATATTCAATGTCGAATCCAACTTAACATACTATGTCGAGATCTCTCATTAATTTGGGTGTCGAAATCTTTATCTAAATATAATATTAATAAATTTTCGAATTCTGTTGGTTAGTAAGGGAGGGTTTCGAAGTCTTTACAAAGGATTAAAAATGTCGAGAGCTAGTGATATATCACATCTCGACATTTCATATCCTATAACTATTGTAACTCGACATGTATCTTGAAAAGTTACTTTGATAATGATTTATTAACATGTCGAGTTTATAGCAAAGCAAATGTCGAGATCAACAAATAATAAATATCGAGATCTTACTTCACCAACAAGCTCGAGATCTTTGTATAGTTTAAATGTCGAAGCTTGGTATAAGAAATGTCGAGACCTATTTCTGAAATTGTATTTCTTAGTGTAGGTTAAGTTCTAAATTTTAGGGTTTCGAAATTATAAAAGTCGAAACTAGGGTTTTCAAATTAAGCCAATTTCGTGAAATTAAAGTTAGACTAACAAACCCTAATTTTATATGTTCCCATATTTAGGGTTTGAAGATTAGCGACATACCGTACGATAAATTTAATAAGCTAAGGATACCAGGTAAGTGGGAATTTCAACTACAACACATAATTTATTTGTATGTACTTACGTGACTATGTGCTTGGGTGTTTATTACGTGAATTATTTGACATGCTTCTGCATGGTAAGTGCTTACGATATTAATTCACGTTGCATATCCATGTGCATGCACGAGACACTTGGGGTTTATGTGAGATGAGCGTGCACGGTATTTATCGCCTGAGGGCGAATAATATTTGCCGATATAGGCATTTGATGTCGACTCGCAGTTTTCATCAGGGCTACTTCTATGGCACCAGGACGGCGTGGTGCGTCGTCGATTATATTATATATTTTATTGGGCTTCTGCCCTGTTTATTTTATTTGGGCTGATGCCCTGATAGCGGAGGGATGCGACCTGGAGGGTGCGACCTGGAAAGGAGCGACCTAGGGGGAAACCCTAGCGTAGGCTAACCAGCGTAGGCTACCAGCGTGGGCTACCGCACGGCAGAGGGGACGACCTGGGAGGGTGCGACCTAGGGAAACCTAGCGTAGGCTACCCAGCGTAGGTCGCTGCCACATTTATCCGTGTTGGATTAGAGCTCTTTATGGTGCATAGCAAGTTAGCCGAGGGCCCTGAGAGATATGAGATCGAGTTTGTTTTATGAGGTGTGAGATGCATTGGCGCGGATGCCTTTGCGAGGGTTTTCACGTTTACGACATTGCATATTCCTACTTACTGAGCTTTATAGCTCACCCCTTACTTTATGTGTTGTAGGTGCACGCGACCACGGTACGTGATCGCTTTTGATGGCAAGGCTTACCTTTTGAAGCTTCCAGCGACTTTTGGGGGTGGTGTGTACATGGATGCGACCTGTGTGGCCGGGCGTTAGGGTTTCTTTTGCTTCGCGTTTATACACTTCCCGTGTATATAGAGTTGGAGCGATATTTTGAGCATGTATAGAATGAATTCCTTTATAAAAAAGGAAAAATTTAATACGCTTTTTTGCGTATTTGTTTACTTTATATTATATTTAGTCACGTAAGATAACGTTAGAAAGAGTAGTAGATGGCGGGGCGCCACAGGGTGGTATCAGAGCTTCGGTTGTAGGTTCTGTAGACTGTCTATGTACACACACTCAAAAGCGTGGAAGCAGCCTTGCTAGTAAGTTTTTATTACTGTGAATTTTGTTTGTGTTGCGTAATTTATTGGCCTTAGGGACATCAGGGTAGGAATATTTACGATGGGTAGAACAAGAAGTGAAGGTAGTGGGAGCTCCGATCGGGGTAGAGAACCCGAAACACCGACTGATAATCGTGACGCTGCTATTCTCCAACTTACGGTGTTAGTACGTCAGCAATCTGCCCAGATCCAAGAATTAATCCAACGTCGAAACACTGAGGGGCAACAAACCAGTGGACCTTCCCAGGCAGAAAGGATCGAGATCGTTGGGGAACGGTTTCGCAAACTCAATCCGCCTACATTCGAAGATGCCATCGATCCCACGTCAGCGGAGGATTGGCTAAGGACCCTTGAAAGTATGTTTCAGTACAGCCGCATACCCGAGGAAGAGAAAGTGTTATGTGCTGCATTTCTACTGCGGGGAAGCGCAGGCCATTGGTGGGACACTATCATGGCAATCGAGGACCCGATCACGATGAGCTGGGATCGTTTCAAAGAACTCTTCAGGAGCAAGTACTTTACTGCTCCAGTGCGAGCCCAGAGAATGAATGAGTTTATTAATCTTCGCCACGGGCCGATGACAGTGGCGGAGTACATCCGCAAATTTGAACAGTTGTCGAGGTTTGCCACTCACATGGTTAGCACTGATGCCCTGAAGATCGAACGCTTTTTGGAGGGCCTGAAGCCAGAATTGTATCGCGATGTAAATATGGCCGGGCTTCAGGGAGCCACATACGCTCAAGTTGCGGAGAGGGCATTAGTTGCTGAACAGGCCGAGACCAGAATCATTCGTGCACAAGAGGCAAAGAGAAAATTTGTTCAAGGAACACAGTGGAGTGGAGGAAACCAGAAGAAGCGGTTCTTCGTGAAGGGCGCAAAGCCTAATTTCCAGAATAGACCTGGACCATCCCAGCAACCAAATCAGATGCCACCGAGATTTCCCGCACCGATACCATATTGTCCAAGGTGTGGGAGACGACATTTTGGTAATTGTCCTCCACAGACTAATAACTGCTTCAGATGCGGAAGGCCGGGGCATTATGCGAAACAATGCCCGGAGAACACTTCTGGAAGTCAAGCTGCAAGCCAGACGAGGCCACCAACTGTACCAGCTCGTGTATATACCATGACGACCGAGGAAGCAGAGACCGACCCGTCAGTAGTAGCAGGTACCTTATCTATACACCATACCCCGACATGCATATTAATAGACTCAGGAGCCTCGCATTCATTTGCATCATCTAAATACGTGGCGAGACTCGGGATTACACCTCAGCAATCTGATTGTGAGTATAACGTAACTATTCCACATGGGGCTTCGACCCGAACTAGCCTAATCTTACGAGATTGCCCAGTATTAGTTAGTGATAGAGAACTACCTGTAGACCTCATAATCATTCCGATGAACGATTATGAAGTAATCTTAGGAATGGACTGGCTGTCTAAATATGGGGCTGTGATCGATTGTAACCACAAGACAGTCACGTTCAGCTTAGAGAAAAGTGAACCGTTCGTCTTTACTGGAACGGCTAAAGGCAAAGGTATTCCGAAGATTTCGGCGTTGAAGGCACGGCGTTTGATCAAGGCAGGATGCGAAGCCTATTTTGTCTTCACTGTGACATCTGAAGAGAGTCAATCTCTGAAATTAGAAGAAATTCCAGTAGTACGAGAATTTCCCGACGTTTTTCCAGAAGAATTACCAGGACTCCCTCCTGATCGTGAAATCCAATTCACGATCGATCTAATACCTGGAGCTGCACCAATTTCGAAGGCTCCTTACCGGTTAGCTCCAACCGAGTTGAAGGAACTGAAAGGGCAGCTAGATGAATTATTACAGAAGGGATTCATTCAGCCTAGCTTCTCACCATGGGGAGCACCGGTCCTGTTTGTTAAAAAGAAGGACGGATCAATGCGACTATGTATCGATTACAGGGAATTGAATAAGATCACAATCAAAAACAAGTATCCTCTGCCGAGAATTGATGATCTATTTGATCAATTGCAAGGTGCAACGGTGTTCTCAAAAATAGACTTAAGATCGGGATATCACCAGTTGAAGATCCGAGAGGAAGACGTTCCAAAGACCGCTTTCAGTACAAGATATGGACACTACGAGTTCTTAGTTATGCCTTTTGGGCTGACTAATGCGCCAGCGGCGTTCATGGACCTGATGAATCGCGTATTCAAGCCATTTCTGGACAAGTTTGTTATCGTATTTATCGATGATATCCTTATCTATTCTAAGACAAAGGAGGAACATGAACAACACTTAAAGATCGTTCTTGAGATTTTACGAGAGAAAGAGTTATATGCTAAATTCAAGAAATGCGAGTTCTGGCTGAATCAAGTCGCATTCTTAGGACACGTCATCTCGGGAGCAGGAATTTCCGTGGACCCAAGCAAGATCGAGGCTATAAATAATTGGCCCCAACCAACCAATGTCACTGAAATACGTAGTTTTCTTGGACTAGCTGGGTATTATCGGAAGTTTATTAAAGATTTCTCCAAGATTGCATCAACCCTGACGAAGCTAACAAAGAAGAATACTCCATTCAAATGGGACGATGCTTGCGAGCAGAGCTTCCAAGAATTGAAGAAACGACTTACTTCAGCCCCAGTATTAACGATTCCTACGGGTACTGGGGGATTTTCCGTATATAGCGATGCATCAAAGAACGGCTTAGGGTGCGTTTTAATGCAAAACGGAAACGTAGTTGCATATGCTTCACGACAACTCAAGGATTATGAGAAGAACTACCCAACACACGACTTAGAGCTAGCCGCTGTAGTCTTTGCTCTCAAGATCTGGAGGCACTACTTGTACGGCGAGCGATGCGAGATCTTCACTGATCACAAGAGTCTCAAATATTTCTTCACCCAGAAGGAGTTGAACATGCGACAACGGCGATGGCTTGAATTGGTTAAGGATTACGACTGTGTAATCAGTTATCACCCAGGAAAAGCGAATGTAGTGGCAGATGCACTAAGCCGCAAAACTGTAAACACGGAGTTACAGAGGCTCGAAGTGGAAGTGATACCAATGGGCGAGATTGAGACAAGACTAGCAGCATTAACACTTCGACCTACACTGATGGAGCAAATTAGGAAAGCCCAGGAGAATGACGAATTATATCTGAAAATCAAAGAAACTCCTATAGAGCAAAGATCAGCAGACTTCACCATACGAGACGACGGGAGCTTATATTACAAGACGTTTATATGTTCCAAACGACGCCGAACTTCGAAAGACTGTCATGATGGAAGCTCATACCACCATTTACTCAATTCACCCAGGAGCAACGAAGATGTATAGGGATCTCCGAGGCAACTACTGGTGGCCAGGGATAAAAAGAGAAATCGCAACTTTTGTGAGCCAATGCTTAACGTGTCAGCAAATCAAGGCAGAGCATCAACGACCGGCAGGAACCTTGCAGTCCCTGCCAGTACCTGAATGGAAGTGGGACCACATTACCATGGACTTCGTTGTTGGCTTGCCTAAGACCGTGAAAGGCCACGACGCTATATGGGTCATTGTTGATCGATTGACCAAGTCCGCTCACTTCCTGCCTATCAGTTCAACATCCCCAATGGAACGATACGCGGAACTATATGTTCAAGAGATAGTTCGACTACACGGAGTTCCAATTTCGATCATTTCCGACCGAGATTCAAGATTCCTGTCTAAGTTCTGGATGAGTTTACAAAAGGCCATGGGAACCAAATTATCCTTCAGTACTGCCTATCATCCTCAGACAGACGGGCAGTCTGAACGAACGATTCAGACATTGGAAGATATGCTCAGAGCCTGCGTGCTCGACTTCAAAGGGAATTGGAGCCGGTATCTTCCACTGATTGAGTTCTCATATAATAACAGCTATCATGCGACTATCGGAATGGCTCCGTATGAAGCTCTGTATGGACGCAAATGTAGATCTCCAATCCATTGGGATGAAGTCGGAGAACGGGCGATACTAGGTCCTGACCTAGTGCAAGAAATGACGGAGGCAATATCAAAGATACGAGAACGAATGAAAACGGCCCAAAGTAGACAGAAAAGTTAAGCAGACCAAAAGCGTAGACCACTGGAATTCCAAGCAGATGATTTTGTATTTCTGAAGGTGTCCCCAATGAAAGGAATTAAGCGGTTTGGGAAAAAGGGCAAATTAAGTCCGAGGTATATAGGACCGTTCCGAATCATCCGAAAAGTTGGTGAAGTTGCTTATCAACTGGAATTACCGAATTCGCTAGCTCAAGTACATGATGTCTTTCACGTATCGACGTTACGGAAATACGTCGCAGACCCCAGCCATGTGCTGAACACCGAGAATCTTCATCAACAGCTTAAGCCGGATTTGAGCTACGAGGAAAAGCCAGTGGAAATTCTTATGTACGATATGAAACGACTACGGAATAAAGAAATTCCGCTAGTCAAGGTATTATGGCAAAATCAATCCACAGAAGAAGCTACATGGGAACGGGAAGATGACATGAGAAACCACTACCCTGAGCTATTTCTCCCTACCTGATTTCGGGGGCGAAATCCCTTTTAAGGGGGGAGGATGTAATACCCGAGTCCCGTAAGTAAGTCGGCCAATAATATGCATACATATTATATGATTTACGTGACTGCATGAGACATGCTTTGTGACTTATATGTGCTTAAATGATTTTTTGTTAGATGCCAACATGACATATATGAATTAGAAATTAGAGGAATTAATTTAATTTAGGTTAGCTATTGATTTTAGGGTTTCTTGTACATGGCATACTAACCTAAAAAATTTAATTTAATATAATTAAGTGCTAATACCACGTTTTGGGAAATACGAATTGATAGGAATAATTTCAAGACACATCTTGAGATCGATAAATTTGCAAGAGAAGGTCGACTTTTAAGCTAGCTTAATAACATGAATCTCGAAATTATAGGATGTTAGGATACAAGGATATCGAAATGAATAAATACTGAACAAATCAAATCTCGAGCTATTATATGTCGAAACATACATCAACTTATGATAAGTATTATATTAAACATCCATGTCAATTGTACACTAGGTCACGCTAAGTGTAGGACAAAGAGACAACAAAGCAATTAGTATTATAGGAGATAAGTACTAGAAAAACTATTTAGAATTAGAGGGAAATTTCGTTACTTGAGAATACTTGTTGAGACCCTTGATAATATAGTATAGTAGAAACAAGGAAACTCTTATGATAGCAACTCGATAATTCAGAACAAGAAGGCACGAAGAAACGAACGAAATAAGCTAGGAGAGGTATGAGTTTCTATCATAATTTGTATATCTAAATTTATGATTTAGTATAAGTACTGGTATTATGTGTTTTAGAACACGAATTAGTGGGAGGAACCCTTGTGCTAATGATCTTATATGTATGTTATAATAATCATGAAACATAAATTTTAGGGTTTTGATCGATAGTTAGATGATTTTATAAAGTGATTTTCAGCTTATGAAACTCGAGGCTTAGCTGAGTTTGATAGGAAAGAATTCAAGATCTTTATTAGGATCTAGGAATGTCGAAAGTGGTCTTCAAAGATGATACCGAAATTATTATAAAGCATCTCGACATTTATGTTATAAATCTCGAAATGAAAATTCGAGAAAATATATTAAGTCCTTGTATGATAGAGCTATATCGAGATTTAATGTTCAAGTAAGAAACCATATCGAGGCCCTAATATAATGTCGAGAGTGTATTTAAATGTCGAAATGTGTGAAGGTGTGAATGTCGAAGTATTGTCTGATATGTCCCGACATCTTAGATATTCAATGTCGAATCCAACTTAACATACTATGTCGAGATCTCTCATTAATTTGGGTGTCGAAATCTTTATCTAAACATAATATTAATAAATTTTCGAATTCTGTTGGTTATTAAGGGAGGGTTTCGAAGTCTTTACAAAGGATTAAAAATGTCGAGAGCCAGTGATATATCACATCTCGACATTTCATATCCTATAACTATTGTAACTCGACATGTATCTTGAAAAGTTACTTTGATAATGATTTATTTAACATGTCGAGTTTTATAGCAAAGCAAATGTCGAGATCAACAAATAATTAATATCGAGATCTTACTTCACCAACAAGCTCGAGATCTTTGTATAGTTTAAATGTCGAAGCTTGGTATAAGAAATGTCGAGACCTATTTCTGAAATTGTATTTCTTAGTGTAGGTTAAGTTCTAAATTTTAGGGTTTCGAAATTATAAAAGTCGAAACTAGGGTTTTCAAATTAAGCCAATTTCGTGAAATTAAAGTTAGACTAACAAACCCTAATTTTATATGTTCCCATATTTAGGGTTTGAAGATTAGCGACATACCGTACGATAAATTTAATAAGCTAAGGATACCAGGTAAGTGGGAATTTCAACTACAACACATAATTTATTTGTATGTACTTACGTGACTATGTGCTTGGGTGTTTATTACGTGAATTATTTGACATGCTTCTGCATGGTAAGTGCTTACGATATTAATTCACGTTGCATATCCATGTGCATGCACGAGACACTTGGGGTTTATGTGAGATGAGCGTGCACGGTATTTATCGCCTGAGGGCGAATAATATTTGCCGATATAGGCATTTGATGTCGACTCGCAGTTTTCATCAGGGCTACTTCTATGGCACCAGGACGGCGTGGTGCGTCGTCGATTATATTATATATTTTATTGGGCTTCTGCCCTGTTTATTTTATTTGGGCTGATGCCCTGATGCGGAGGGATGCGACCTGGAGGGTGCGACCTGGAAAGGAGCGACCTAGGGGGAAACCCTAGCGTAGGCTAACCAGCGTAGGCTACCAGCGTGGGCTACCGCACGGCAGAGGGGACGACCTGGGAGGGTGCGACCTAGGGAAACCTAGCGTAGGCTACCCAGCGTAGGTCGCTGCCACATTTATCCGTGTTGGATTAGAGCTCTTTATGGTGCATAGCAAGTTAGCCGAGGGCCCTGAGAGATATGAGATCGAGTTTGTTTTATGAGGTGTGAGATGCATTGGCGCGGATGCCTTTGCGAGGGTTTTCACGTTCACGACATTGCATATTCCTACTTACTGAGCTTTATAGCTCACCCCTTACTTTATGTGTTGTAGGTGCACGCGACCACGGTACGTGATCGCTTTTGATGGCAAGGCTTACCTTTGAAGCTTCCAGCGACTTTGGGGGTGGTGTGTACATGGATGCGACCTGTGTGGCCGGGCGTTAGGGTTTCTTTTGCTTCGCGTTTATACACTTCCCGTGTATATAGAGTTGGAGCGATATTTTGAGCATGTATAGAATGAATTCCTTTATAAAAAAGGAAAAATTTAATACGCTTTTTTGCGTATTTGTTTACTTTATATTATATTTAGTCACGTAAGATAACGTTAGAAAGAGTAGTAGATGGCGGGGCGCCACAGGTCCAGTACAGACTGAGACCGGAACCGAGGCCGGGTTGACCGCCAGTTGACCGACAATTGACTAGTCCGGTTTTTCGCCCTGAGCTCATATTTAATATATTTTTTTTCGAATCGAGTTCATCTACACACTTAACTAAATATGTTAGTAACAGAACATCAAAATAACATTGCTAGATATTATAATCCAACAACATTGTTATTGTAAATTCAAGAGCGGAAGAGAAACGAACGAAAGATAAAATGCTTGCTTATCTCGATCTTTTTTATTATACTTATTAGGGGTGGTCAACAGGTCGGATTGCGCCACATTCGAGTTCAACCCGTGCAATAACGGGTTGATAACTTCAATCATGACCTGACCTTAAACAGGTTGCAATATCAACCCAAACATGACCTTTTTAACCCAAATCTAACTGAATAACATAATTATAAATCCAAATTAAACAAAGGAATAGAGAAACAAAGCAGTTGTTTTTCTAAAAAGACAATTAAAGTTCCAAAACAAAAGTATCACAAAACATAATTAAATATCAAGTTATTTCATAGTCACATCAAGTATCAACCGAAGCCTATGTGTGAGCGTGAGTGGATAGAGAACTAGGGGTTTTTTATTTTATTTTCAAGGATATTTTAATAATTTACATTATTAGGTTATATGGGTTGATTTCAAGTTCAAAATTCAAACCCTAGCGTAACCCACTTAATATTTGGCTAGGGTTCGAGTTTGCACATTTACTTAAACTGATCGAAAATGCTAACCAAAATCTACTATTTTCGATGTGGTTCGTGTCAGTTGACAGGTCAGGTTACTTTTTAGCATCCCTAATAATTATGTTTAACAAAAAGCAACTACTAATATATAAACATGCGAAAGGTACAGAGTGTTGTTTTCATTTCATATTCTGTATAAATATCTCGTAGAAGAAATTTTAGAATGGATTGTATCCATAGCGTATATAAAATATTTAGTTGGACTTGAGTGAGAAATCAAAATTATGCAATGCCTATTGTCTTGAATTCTAACATAGATATCCAATGACGTGATAAAGATCCACACTTTTTTTTTTTTTTTTGCAGAGGAAAGTTTAGAATAGAAAAATTTTATGTTGAACCTCAACATTACTACTGTAAAAAAGAAAATACTATTTTTATATGCACGGAGTTATAAGTAGTCCAATTCAATTTGAACATGCTTTCATATATACGAAGATATATTATATTACGCTTCTCATGTTAGTTTCTTATTTACTGGAAGGTTGATTTTTTCTAATTGTTTTAGTACAAGAATACCATGCAATCCACTTCTGCTAATATTTCATTACAAACGTAAGGGTATTTTCGGAAATTTAACAACAAATCCTGGCACGAAATCTTTCGACCACCACGTGCCGAACTTTGTGCGATTTCCAATAATACCCTTCCTTCTCCTACTCGTCCCCGTCTCTTTTACCGGCAAATCTCAAGCGATCAGTTTTCTATTTTATCCCCACAATTACCGATAGTTATCAGCTCACGCCCTTATCATAGACTCCGAAAACTCTATAAAATTCTCGACGCTGTGGCGGATTTTGTGTTTTTCTCCTTGATTCTGTAGGTACGCTGTAATTAGCCTCTTCAATTCGGGTTTTTCTGCTGTTATTTATGTTCTATGTCTGGTGATTTGGTGTTTCGGGCAACTCTATTTTTGTCGATCTATCGTATGAATGTTTGGACTGTCAGTCTTCTGATGGAATTTAAATAGAGGCGTATGTGTTTCTATTGATCGTTTCGAAATTATGGTGAATTGCTTTCCTATGGTTTTAATATGTTTTACTGAAGGATGAGGTCTGTAGGTGAATAGATCTGTGTAGTTTTTTGGCATATCTCGTCGAATTATTTACTGTTCTATTAATAATCTATAGCAGAGAACTGAGGGACCTTCGTGTGTTTCTTTGCTGGTGTTTTAAGTTGCTTGGTTGGGAGTTGTTAAGATAGTTGAATTGGTGCAATTTTGTTCGTCACAGTTATGAGGAGACCTATCCGTGGTGTGGTTTTGCTTCTTTAGACATACAGATCTTTGTCGCTTTCGGTGAATCATGACTGCATTTGTTTGGTATCACAGACAGTTAGTAGTCGTCACATTTAGTCGCTCCAACGACTTTTCTCCTACTCGCTCGTATTTTGATTGGAAACGGAATTTCCTTTTGTCCATTTGTTTCTTGTTACCTATGCTACTGATGTAAGATAATTTCATTAAGTTCTGCAAATAATTTGACATCACTCATCATATAACTGTTGATAGTTTGGAAAGTCTTCTTGAGTTTGGCATTTTCGCTGAGTCCTATTGCTCTAATTCTTGGTGATTCATCCTTTTGCAGGTCCGTGGAATAACCATGTAAGCTGCTCTGCTGAAAGATAGATTAGCAAGCAATTTATATCCGTTCATCATTTGTCCTATAGTGCCTAGGCTGAGATTTTAAAATATTGCGAGAAGTATGTTGACAATAAGCTTCAAAAGTGCTTCCCATTTTTCACTCTTTCAATCACCCGTCCTTTCTTTTTGGGAATGTAGTGTCCGTAAAATAAGGTATTCCTTCAGGCCTGAGTGGGTGTAGAAGCTTTCATTTACTGGGCTCTATTTTCCCCCACGTCTCTAAGCTTTTCGATAGTTAGTTCGTAATAACGAAAAAAAGTAATTTTAGTATAGGGTAGAAACAACATAGAGACAAGGATTTCTAGGCTTTGATTCTAACTCTTGAGAAAGCCATGGAGGGTGCTAAAGCTACATCAGATCCTCGAAAACCCAAGAAGAAGAATGGCGAACTTGATCGCATCAAACAAGCCGAGAAGAAGAAAAGGCGCTTGGAGAAGGCGTTAGCTACTTCTGCAGCCATTCGCAGCGAACTCGAAAAGAAGAAGCAGAGAAAGAAAGAAGAGCAAGAGAGGCTCGACGAAGAAGGCGCTGCAATAGCTGAAGCAGTTGCTTTGCATGTCCTAATTGGTGAAGATTCAGATGATTCAGGTAAGATAATAATGAACAGGGATCAAGGATTTTCTTCTTGGGATCGTTCTTGCGACATGGGACGTATTATGGGAACAAAGCAGCCTCAGTTATTCGTCCATCCTCATCGAAATTCATCGAAGTACTCGTTAGAGAACATGGGTTTTGCAAGCTGTGATAGATATAGATATGGGCAACCATGGAATCGTCAGGAAAATTCAAACTCTTTTGATTGGGCGAATTCTCAGGCGAGCAGAGACTTTTATCCCAGGTATTTTGGACATGAAAGTAGGGCTTCGAGTTTACTATCAGTTGATCACATTGCTGCTCAGTGCGTGTCATCTCTTACCGTAGCTGACAAGGCAAGAAGAGATGCTTACATGTTGAGAGGTTGATAAAGGTGATCGATCGTACTTTTCTTTTTCCTGAGGTTTGAAAAGTGTTTTGAGTTTCTGCACCTTGGGTTCTGTTTTGTTTATGATGAACAATGGTGATGTGTGTAAATATTTTTAAACGTGAGGATTTTTCTTATAGCTGCTCTATGTTGGTTTTCGAATGTCTTTATGTTTTCTATTCTGTGTTTGCGACACAATTGTTTTGTTTGCTTTGGCCATCTTAAATTTGAAATCTGGGAAATTTGTGGTCAAAATCTGTGCTTGATCATCCAAATACAAATATGCAGCCAATGGGGCAAAGTCTAATGCTTATCAAACACTTTGTATCATCGAATTGTGACCAATGGATACTTTGATGCCCCGTTTGGATTTTGGATTTCGATTTGAAATCCGAATTTCGCTCAAATCGCTCGTTTGGTAATGACACCGATTTGGATTTCGATTTCGCCGAAATCCGAAGGGAAATCCACTCTTATAATTCGTCGGATTGAAATTATGTGACATGGTCCTTTTTTGAAATTCAAAGCTGAGCACAACAATTTTTCGCAACTGATAATAATAATAGTATAATATATCAATAATAGTATAATAATCCGGTAACACGGAGGAGTGCGTCGGCCGCGGTGGCGACGCCTCCACCGACGATTGCGATCACAGCTGACAAAGTGAAGGCGAGAGTGGAAGAGAGAGGACCATCTGAGGATCGACTTTCAGGCACTGTGTCATTGAAATCAGGCACTGCAGCATCGAGTTCAGGTTCAATGAAGAGTTCACCTGTGCTTCAGGAGGAGGATAAGGATCAATGGCCGACTTTGAATAAATCGACTGGGAAGGGTAAACCTATAGTGAATCAAGTGATTGGGGGCAGTACTACGCAAATTGCCCAAGCACAAAATACGTGGATGAAATTCAATATTGACATGTTAAAGAAGCAAGACAATCGACTGGAATTTGTTGAACCGGCAAAGGATAGTGGTCAGGCTATTGGTGTGATTGCTGCGGATGAGATTCAGGATGAGGTTAAACACTGGCAATCTGCCTTATTATGCTATGTTCTCGGCGCCAATCCTCCGTACGGTGTAATGGCTGGGTTTCTTAAGCGAAAATGGGAGAAATTAGGACTGATCAACGTATGGCAAGTGAGGCAGGGTCTATTCCTTGCACGGTTTGATAGTATGGAAACCAGAGACACTATTTTACAGACGGAAATCATCCATTTCGATCGCAAACCAGTTGTGCTTGCACCGTGGACTGAGCAGACTCAACTAAATCAAGCTGGAGTGGAAAGCGTGCCTATATGGATTCAATTCCCGCAGTTGGAGTTGAAATATTGGGGGCTGAAAACTCTTAGCAGACTAGCTAGCTTGATAGGGCATCCAATCATGACCGATGATTTCACGAGGAGAAAGGAGAGAATCCACTATGCACGGGTCCTAGTTGACATCAATCTAAAAGAGCCGCTTAAGGATAGTATACTATTCCAAAATGAGCATGGCCAACTGATTGAGCAGAGGATTACCTATGAGTGGAAACCGGTGTATTGTGGAAAATGCAACAAGTATGGCCATGAGGAAGCCATGTGTAGACACGGGGGACAAGAGGTTGGACCACTACCTAGAACTGGTATACCCCAGACAAAGAAGGTGTGTGGGAAGTGTAAAAACTATGGCCATGAGGAAGCCACTTGCAGACAAAAGGGGCTGACTGAGTCCACTGCACCCCTGCCTGAGACTGATATACCCCAGCCTAAGGTCCAACAGCCAATGGAGAGGCAGGTACCTCAGATGGATAAGGTAGGGGAAAAGGGCAAGGAACTTGGGGAGGTAACTTTGGACAGAGGATCAGAGGATCTGTTACAGGACAGAACTGACAGTATGTCATGGGCTGACCTTGTGCAGGTGGAGGCAACAAGATCCAACCCTTCCAAGCAGAGGGTCCCTGAATCAGGTCATGGATAGCTGGCTCTCTTGGAATGTCCGGGGCCTCAACGGCCCTGCCAAGCAGAGGGAGGTCACTCACTTCTGCCGTAAGCACAACATCAGTCTCATGTGTTTGTTAGAAACAAAACTAAAAGATAGTTGTATTCAGGAGGTCATAAATAAGAATTTTAGGGGATGGAATGTAAGTCACAATCTGAGTGAACACTATAATGGTCGCATTGTGGTCATATGGAAAGGGGATTTACAGTTGGACCTCATATCCAAAGATGAGCAGTTTATGCACTTCAAGGTCTGTCAAAACAGGGCATTACTCACATACCTTACATGTGTCTATGGGCAGAATACTTTGGCTGAGAGAAATAGGCTCTGGGAGTCAGTGAAGAGTCTAGGGGAAAATCTAAGGGATCCATGGATGATATGGGGGGATTTTAATAACATCCGAGGACCCGAAGATAGGGTTGGTGGTGCTGCCATTACTGTGACAGAATATCAGGATTTTAACTTGTGTCTTACCCAATGCCAGCTTGAGGAAGTTAGAAGGCAAGGTTGTAACTTCACGTGGTCTAATAAACAAGTAGCAGGGAGTAGGATTTGGAGCAAAATAGACTGGACTTTTGCCAATCCAGCTTGGTTACAACAATACTTTACATATACTGCAAATTATCTCCCTG
Source organism: Craterostigma plantagineum (assembly GCA_027422505.1). NCBI lineage: Eukaryota > Viridiplantae > Streptophyta > Magnoliopsida > Lamiales > Linderniaceae > Craterostigma > Craterostigma plantagineum. The sequence goes on along the minus strand of JAPQWV010000183.1, from coordinate 625,946 downwards.
AGGGCATATCTGATCATTCCCCCATCATACTCAGGCGTATGGGACATGTTCAGGCTTGTAAACCTACATTTAAGTATTTTAATATGTGGAGCTTGGCACCTTCTTTCTCAGAGACAGTTACAGCTCACTGGAATGATCAAAGCAGAATGGCCATGGCTAGGCTGTATTCTAATCTGGAAAGATTGCGAGGGCCCCTTAGAGGGCTGAACAGGGAGATGTTTGCTGATATAATATCTAACACAGAGATGGCCAAAGCTAGGCTGGAGGAATGCCAAGCTAATCTACATGCGAACCCAATGAATGCTGATTTGCTGTCTAAGGAAAGAGCTGTAAGAGAAGAATATCAATTTCTGTCTGTAGCAAAGGATAAATTTTTAAGGCAGAAAGCTAAGGCTCGTTGGCTTGACAAAGGGGATCAGAATTCTGCTTTTTTCCACGCTATCATCAGGCAGAGGAATTACCAAAACAGGATAGTAGCTATTTCATCTCCGGATGGGGCTAGCATTACTGAACCTGAAGGTATCCAGCAACATTTCAAGGACCATTTCCAAAGGTTGTTGGGAGAAGATAGGAATATATACCAGTGGCCTGAGCAGCGAGTGGCTGATGAGGGGTATGTTCTGTCACTGCCAGATCAACTCAAACTTATCCAGCCAATTACCAAACAGGAAGTACTTGATGTTATGAAGACCATACATGTTGATTCTGCACCCGGTCCAGATGGATATGGTAGTGGATTTTTCAAATCAGCATGGGAAAGTGTGGGTGAAACTGTCACAGCAGCAGTTATGGAATTTTTTGACACAGGGAAATTACTACCCAAAGCCAACAGAGCTGTCATCTGTTTAATCCCGAAGACCCCCAATCCAGCTACTGCTACAGATTATAGGCCTATTTCTTGCTGCAATACAGTGTATAAATGTATATCCAAGCTGCTCTGCTATAGAATGAAAGGTCTGCTGCCAAAGCTCATCAACCTTAATCAAAATGCATTCGTGGAAGGTAGGTCTATAGTGCATAATATTCTCCTTTGTCAAGAGCTGTTTAGGTTGTATAACAGGAAAACCACCTCAGCTAGGGTCCTCATGAAGGTGGACATCCGGAAAGCGTATGACACTGTCAACTGGGAATTCTTAAGGAGGTGGTTGTGCATGCTCAGATTTCCTATGAGATTTATACAATGGATTATGGAATGTATTAAGACAGTTTCATACACCATATCAGTAAATGGTACACAATCTGAGAGTTTCAGAGCAGCCAAAGGACTTCGACAAGGGGACCCAATTTCCCCTCTTCTATTTGTGATTTGTATGGAATATCTTTCCAGGAGTCTTCAGCGTGCGGCTAAGGATCCTAGATTTAGATTTCACCCTCATTGCAAACACATTAGCCTAGTTAACCTCTGCTTTGCCGACGATCTCATGATTTTTTGCAAGGGTAAAACGGAAGCAGTGACAGTAATAAAAGAGGTGTTGGAGAAGTTCAAGCTTACTTCTGGACTGGAAGCCAACCAGTCGAAATCTAGTGTCTATGTGGCTGGTACTTCAAGGCAGGTGGCTGATCAGATTCGACTGATCACAGGATTTCAGGCTGGTAAACTTCCAATGACTTACCTGGGAGTGCCCTTAACCCCCACAAAGTGGACTAGAGCGGCCTGTCAGTCCTTGATAGACAAGATTACGGCTAGAATCAGATGCTGGACTACACGAAACTTGTCCTATGCCGGGAGAATCTGCTTGATCAACTCTGTCTTGTTGGCCACACATGGGTATTGGGGTTCCATTTTTATGTTACCTAAAGCAGTTACTAGGGAAGTGGACAGAGCATGTAGGGAGTTCTTATGGGGTAAGCAGATGCAAAGGAATGCTGTTCCACTGGTTAGCTGGGATAAAGTCTGCTGTCCCAAGAAATGGGGAGGTTTAAACATCAAGGACAGTGGGAGGTGGAACCAAGCATTAGCTGGAAAACAGATCTGGGACATAAACAATGAAGTGAACTCTCTATGGATTAAGTGGATTAACGCGGTGCACTTACGAGGGACAGATTTCTGGGAGTATAGCCCGGCGGTGGACTCTTGCTGGTACTGGAAGAAATTACATCGAGTTAAACTAAAACTCAAGGAGGGATATATTGGAAACAGATGGGCCTATTCTGCGGATGGATGCTATTCTGTGGCCTCGGGATATCAGTGGCTTAAAGGGGAAAACACAGTGTTCCCTTATGCCCGAGCTGTATGGAACAGATACAATGTTCCCAAACATTCTATTATGGTATGGTTGCTAGTTCATAAACGGCTTCTAACGATGGAGAGATTGAGGGGCTGGGGTATCGAAGTACCTACTGTGATGTGTTGTTTATGTAATGAGGCCCAGGAATCAGCTTTACACCTATTCCTGGAATGCTGGTTTAGCCAGCAAATGATCCAGCGAATGGAAGTATGGTTAAATACGAGGATTCCCATTTCAACTTTTCCCTCGCTATGTGAGTGGCTGTCACTGATGGGCAAGAAGAAGAATGCTCGATATGGTATCAGCATTGCATGTATGGCAGCTATGCTATATCATATTTGGACCGAGAGGAATCGACGAATGCATGGTGAAGGAAGCAGAACGCCAGATCAGATTTATCATATGATCAGAAATGACATGGAGTGGAGAATCAAAGCATCTTGCCGAGTGAAATACGCCTCTAATATAGACATTTATAGAAGAGTATGCAATTATATTTCTTTGTAACTCTGTTGGTGTAATGGTGCGATGATGTACAGACTTGGTGATTTGCGCACAGTGGTAAATGAAAACTCATTTACCAAAAAAAAAGTATAATAATAATAATAAACAATAATAACGATGAAAAAATATAATAATAACAACAATAATAATTAGTATTTTCTGCACACTGTGCGTGTGCTTAAAATATAATTGTTCTAATTTTAATTTTGAAATTTATAATATATGTTTAGTAGAAAATAATTTTTATATATATAAAAGGAAAATAATTAGTAGGAGTATAAGTATAATAACTAGAACTTAAGGGGTTAACTGTGATAATTATTTAATTAATGAAATTAGAAATAGAAGGGTTAAAGTGCAAATATTTTACAAACCAAAATGACAGTTAATAGCCACCCCTCATCCCTCACCCTTAATATAATAGTATAGATAATAATAATAATAATATAATAATAAGGGTGGACGATGAGTCGAGCCGATCAGCAAGCTCGATGAGCCGACTCGAGCTCGTTATGGATTAGCAAATGAGCCGGCTCGAGCTCGACGAGCTCTTCACGGGTTCGTGAATGAGCCGGCTCGAGCTCGACAAGCTCTTCACGGGTTCGCGAATGAGCCAGCTCGAGCTCAATCGTGGGCACTCGAAAGGTCGCAAGCCGGCTCACGAGCTTGATTTTCTTATATTATACATGATTTTTATATCATTTTATTTTGCACTATTTAAATTATTTTAGAAAAAAGTTAGAAATCGAGTTCGACGAGCTTCACGAGCTCGAGTCGAGCTCTGTTTTGAAATCCGAATTCGAAATCCTAAAGTTTTGCCAGACGGTGAATTTGGATTAGAAATCATGATTTTGAAATTCATAATTTAAAATCAAGTGATTTCGTTCAAATACACGAATCCAAACGCACTCTGAGTGAATTTGGCAAAATGAAATGTGATTAGTATCACCTAGTATAGAAGGGATAATTCTTGTTGCAATATGTACATTAATTATTAACGTTAGTTCGAGCCAACAATATCAAGTCACCTTTATTTAGATTGAAATCATCTTGAACCCAGCCAAGTTAAATTTTTCTGAACTACTTTTCTCTTAGGATGCATTTGGTATGCGGAATTTGATGCGGAAAAGGAAAAAAATGTAATGGGTATGCATCAAATTAGGGGTGGCACATTTCGGTTAACCGAACCGAATTACTGAAAAACAGAAATTTCGGTACAAACCTTTTTTTGGTTCCGTATTCGTTATATAAATTTTAAAATTTCGGTATTTCGGTTCGGTACAAATTTTTCGGTTCGGTATTTTTGGTAAACCGAATTACCGAAGTTAAAAGAAAATATATTAAATTTATCGATTATATGTAATACACAACCCAATAAATATATTTAATACACAGCCCACTAGTCAATATACGGTGCCTATTTAATATACCGAAATGGACCCGGATAATAATTCTATTAGCCCAATAGTCAACTTAGGGTTCTTAATCGTCTTCCTCAGCCAATCGCTTGGGAAAAAAGAAGTCTTCTTCCTAAGTTCCTCTACGAATCTTCTCAAAAAAAATAAAAAATAAAATCGATGTCGACGCCACCAGCCACCCGTGTAGCCTCGCCGCCGGGGGATCTATCTAACAGCAAGAGAGAGCGAACAGATTACAGTGATTCGAGCATATGAGATTAGCCGCAGATTCACTCTAGCTTCGTCAAGTAGTGAAGACTTTGCTCCTGGTGGTGATTGTGTTCCTACCACCAGACCAGCTCGTTCCCAGTGGAGAGCAGATTAGATTAGGCAAATTTAATTTTTTTCTTAGAATTTCGGTATTACGGCAAATAACCGAAAAAAACCGAAAAAATTTCGGTTTTACCGAACTGAACCGATTGATTTCGGTTCAGTATTCGGTTCTTCAAATCATCGAAACAAAATTTCGATTAACCGAAATTTCGGTTCGGTTCGATGCGTTTCCACCGGGTTCTTTTAAAATATAGCCTTTGACCTGAAAAGTTTTTAAAAAGTGGCCTCTTTGACGTTTTTTTTAGGTCAATAGCCCCCAATTTAATTAACTGTTAATTACTTTTTCATAACAATGTTTAACTTAAAAAAAAAAGAAAATAATGAAAATAAATAATTTTAAAAGAAAATAGAAAAAAAAAAGAAAAATGGCTCTGCTACTGCATTAACGCCATGGCAGCTTCCCAAGTTCAACTACCCTCGTTAACACCCAACTTCCAGTCATTACTATCATAGCTTCATTTGGATACCAGTCGAAAATATTCTGTCGAGTGGAGAGCTGTTGAAAGAAGACCTGCTGTTCAAAGAAGACGAGCCTCACGAACTGTAATTTTTTTTTGTTTTGATTCTGCACTTTATATCCATATTTTTCGAGTCGATTAGCTACGAAACTGAGTGGGTATTGATCTATACATTCAATGACAGCGATTCCGACGAAATTTGAGTTCCATTTGATAAGTTTTCGAATCTGCAATTAAAATTTCTGGGTTACCTTCGCAGGGTCCCCTGGTGCAAGGGACCCGTGGGCAGGGCCCCCGGGTTCAAGGGCCGTGCATATATGCACGGGACCAGAGCGCAGGGTCCCCTGGTTCAAAGGGACCCTTGCATATATGCAAGGGACCAAAGCACAGGGTCCCCTGGTTGAAGGGACCCGTGCATATATTCAAGGGACCCGCGCTTATATTCATGTGACCCGCACATATATTCAGGGGACCCGTGCATATATTCAAGGGACCCGCGTGCAAATGTGCATGGGACCCGAGCACATATGCAAGGGACCCGCACTTATATTCAGGGGACCCGCGCATATATCCAGGGGACCCGTGCGCAATTTTGTTTCTTTCTCATTTATAGACTTTTCCTCGTTTTACACATATTTTAGGTGATCGCCATGACTATCACCAATATTGTGTTTCAATTCGGTGGTAGCTGGATAATTCAGGATGATGATACTTCGAAATGGTGTCCACACGCAAGTTGTATATGGCAGTCAATCATAGTCGACGAGGATTCATGCACGATGAAAGATGTGAAGGATGAGATAGTCAAGGTATTGGCATTGGAAAACAATGTGAAACTGAGCCTAAGCTACATGCCGAGCGTTGTATACTGCATTCCACGACCTATCTACATCTCAAACGATTACAACTTACGCGCATACCTTGGATTTGGTGGCCCACAATCAAGACCCGTACTTCATGTTGAGGTTGAGTATTGTGTCAATGATGTCCCTCCTGTTCGTGAGGATTCTACGGACAATAATATTAGTCTTATAGCCTATTGTGATGAAAATGCCGTAATTGAGCCCGTTGAGACCCATCCTTGCGACACGTCTACTCAATATTTTCGTGATCCTATAGAGGTGCAGACCGAACCCTTAGGGGAAGAACATGGACGTCAAGAAGAGCTGTCGAGACAAAGTGAGGAAGAATATGGTTATTTCGGAAGAGATCATCACATTGATGATATTGAAGTGTCTGACGAGGATCAAGATGCACCAGTGGCAGAGGATGATACATATTCATTTACAGATGGATCCAGTTTATTCGTTGGCCAGGAATTTCAGAATAAGAGTGAGGCGCAGAACGAATTCTTGAAAGTTACGATTAAAGCGTCTTTTGAATTCCAAGTTGTAAAGTCAAACACAAAATTGTACGTCATTCGTTGTGCAAACAGTCAATGTCCTTGGCGGTTACGAGCTGCAAAAATTAAAGACTCTCCAATGTTCTCCATTCGAAGATATTGTAGTACTCACACGTGTGATGTATCTCATCGACGCCGAAAGCATCGACAAGGAAGTTCGTCCGTGGTATCGAGTATGTTACTCGAAAATTTCACAGGTGCGAACGACATTCCAAGCCCCAAAGCAATTGTCTCAATGATGCAGAATAGGGGGGTTGAAGTTTCGTATTACAAGGCTTGGAGAGGAAAGCATCTTGCACGAGAAGAATTGGTAGGCAACAGAGATAATTGTTTTGGTCTACTACCGGCATACTTAGAAGCGGTGAAGAGAGCAAACATTGATAGTATAACAGATTGGGAGATGGATGAAGAAAATAGATTCAAATATCTATTCTTATCTTGGCGCATGCATCAAGGGATTCGCTTACATGAGGAGAGTAATTTCTATTGATGGTACGTTTTTAAAGGGAAAGCACAAAGGATGCATGCTTGTAGCCACGGCACAAGACGGCAATCACCACCAATATCCTCTAGCATGGGCCTTCACTGATGGAGAGTCGACGCCATGTTGGACATGGTTCTTGACGAGATTGCGGGAAATCGTGGGCGACACCGATGATCTTGTGATAATTTCGGATAGAGCCCCGGGAATTATAAACGCCGTTCCAATTGTCTTCAAAAATGCATTTCATGGATTTTGTTCGTGGCATATTAAGCAAAACATCAAGACTAGAATCAAGAAGGAGAAAGGTGCTTGTGATTTGTTTTGGCGTGTCGCGCATGCCTACACCACGAGTGAGTGTGATTCTCTTTACAAGATTATGGAAGAAAAATATCCCAAGACTCACAAGTATCTAGAAGACAACGTCACACTTGCTCAATGGACGAGGGCATATTGCCCTTCATCTAGATACAACATAATGACGACAAATGGATCAGAGTAGATAAATGCTGCGCTGCGTGACGCTCGGGAGCTTCCGTTGATAGGCTTATTGGACTCGTTGCAAAGATTGACTGCAAATTGGTTCACCAAGCGTCGATCCACTTGCGAAGCTTCACTTGCTGCCAATATGACAACGTTCACTCCGAAGGTTGAGTCAATTATTCGTGAGAATTTTAATGACATCTCAAAAATATCACGTGTCGGAGGTTGGGCATCTACGCTGTAAGAAGTTTATGAGTCAATTCATTACGCAAAGGATCCAATGACTCTCATTCGTAAAAAGCGGGACGACGATGAAGTCGACTTCTTTCCAAGGCATTGACGACCAATTGTCATCCGTCCCTGTAGCATACTTGCGCATTCCCTCAATAAATCCCTTATCTATTTTCCCCGATTCCATCCCACTAATATTGCATTGAATTGCGAACATTGTCCTCATAAATGCATATTTCTTTGAAACATGAGGGCACGACCTTTGTAAATCAATGAATCCCAGGAAAACTTCATCGACGTGCTGTGCAATATAGATGAACAATGGTTATTCAGGGAACCCGTGCATGTGTTCAGGGGACCCAAGCATATATGCAGGGGACCCGGGCATATATCCAGGGGACCCGAGCAACTGCAAATTTGCAAGGGCCCATGCGCCAACAGCACGGGTCCCTTGAATTTAGGTAGGTAGGGTCCCCTACGAAATATTCTAGGGTCCCCTGTGAATTGTAGGTCCCTTGAGAAGTATCACGGGTCCAAACTGCACGGGTCCCCTGCGAATTACTCAAGGGTCCCCTGCGAATAGGTACGGGTCCCTTGAGAAGTCTCACGGGTCCCAGCGCAAATTGCAAGGGTCCCTTGAGAAGTCTCACGGGTCCCAGCGCAAATTGCAAGGGTCCCCTGCATATCACTCAGGGTCCCCTGAAAAATCGTTCGGGTCCCTTGAGAAGTATCACGGGTCCAAACTACTCGGGTCCCCTCCGCAAACTGCATGGGTCCCCTGCATATCACTCAGGGTCCCCTGCAAATTCGTTCGGGTCCCTTGAGAAATATCACGGGTCCAAACTGCACGGATCCCCTGCGCAAACAGCATGGGTCCCCTGTATATCACTCAGGGTCCCCAGCAAATTCGTTCGGGTCCCTTGAGAAATATCACGGGTCCAAACTGCACGGGTCCCCTGCGCAACAGCATGAGTCCCATGCATATCACTCAGGGTCCCCTGCAAATTCGTTCGGGTCCCTTGAGACTGCACGGGTCCCCTGCACAAACTGCATGGGTCCCCTGCGAATGACTCAAGGGTCCCCTGCGCAAACTGCACGGAGGCTCCTACGCAAACTACAGGGTCCCCCGCGAATTTCTCAAGGGTTCCCCGCAACCCAACTTAGGGTCCCTTGCGATTGCGAACACGGATCCCGTGTGCAAACTGCATGGGTACCCTGCCCAAACTGCAGGGGTCCCCTGCGCAGACCGCGACCACCGCTGCGAAGACCGCGCGGGTCTCCTGTGCAGGCAGCGTGGGTCCCCTGCGAAGGCCGCGCGGGTCCCCTGCGAAGGCCGCGCGGGTCCCCTGCGAAGATCGCGCGGGGGTTTAGGGTTCCCTGCACAGACCGCGCGGGGGATCGCGAGCTACTGTTGGGCTGCAATTGAAGAAGACGAAAAAAAAGCTTGAAGAAGACCCACCTTCGTCATCGCGTTGAAGTGGATGCTCTCGAAGTTAGACTGCTTTAATTTACTGCAATTGCTTCGCTGGGGCAGTGAACGAATTTCGCCTCTTTGAACAGATTAGGTTTTGATGGATACGCTTTGAAGAAGACGAAGTAAAAGCTTGGAAAACAGCTGTAAAAAGTAAAAAACTCTGACAAGAAGAGGAAACGACAGACACTGTAGCTAATGAACAGTAATTTTTCATTAATATGGTTAAGTGAGCGTTGGGTTCTTTAAATAAGGGTAATATTGTCCTTTTATGGTCACTTAGTAAGGGTATATATGTCTTTTTGAAGGGAGGAGGCCATTTTCTTAAAATTTCTGATTCACGGGTCCATTTACCCAATAAATCCCGTTTCCACCCTACATCAAATCATTTTACGTTACGCTTAGTATGTCGTACCATTACACTTTTCCTTTCCTTTTCCACATAGGACTCCGTATACCAAGCGCACCGTTAAGGTGTCTTAGTATTCGAAATTTATTGAGGAAAAGATAAGAGGAGAAAAGAAAACTTTAACGATGCTAAATTTCGAGCTTCCCCTCTTCTAAAAGCCGTAGAACGAACTCAACCCTCAAAGTTGCAAGCAGATCTTGCGTCCGTCCTATTCAACATGGATTGAAGATGAATCTCTCTCTACTAATTAACTCTCTCTCTTTGCATGTATGTATTAGCTGGGAATGGGAAGTGCCCTAGAGACTCTTTGCGGCCAAGCCTTCGGCGCCGGCCAAGTACAGATGCTCGGCGTTTACATGCAGCGATCGATGATCATACTATTCGCCACCTGCCTCCTCCTCCTACCTTGTACTTCTCCGCCGCCCCAATACTCAAACTCATTGGCCAGCCTTACGAAATAGCCAAACTCGCCGGAGAATACTCTCTCCTCTTAATCCCACAGCTCTTCTCCCTCGTCGTGGCTTTCCCAGCTCAGAAATTCCTTCAGTCCCAAAGCAAAGTCGTCGTCCTCGCGTGGATAGCAGCCATGGCCCTCGCCATGCAGGCGTTGGCCTGCTATGTCGCCGTGAACTTGCTGGGCTAGGGAGCCGTCGCCGCCGCCGTGGCGTTTGACCTGACGAGCTGGTTTTCTTGCGTGGCGCAGTTCTCTTACATCGCGGGATGGTGTAAGGAAGGATGGCGAGGGTTTTCCTGGCTGGCGTTTAGGAAGGTTTGGGCTTTCGTGAGGCTGTAGCTGGCTTCTGCTGTGATGATTTGCCTTGAGGTTTGGTATATGATGAGCATTGTCGTCTTTGCTGGGAGTCTAAAGAATGCTGTCACTGCAGTTGGGGCTCTGTCTATTTGGTAATGATTTTTGTTTGTGCCTTTTGTAATGATTTTTTATGCTTCAAGATTGAAAGGTTATTAGTTCGCAGCTTGAATTTCTTTTTACCCCTTTTTTTGGGTCTTAATTTATTGCAGCATGAATCTTGATGGATTGGAGACTATGTTCTTCCTCGGAGTTAACGTTGCTTTGAGGTAAGTGTTGAAAATACAATATATAATAGGGTTTATTATTTTTTAACTCCAATACTTTAGGGAGGTAAGAGGCATGATGGAGAAATAATTTAAGGGATAACGTTATACGGGCAAGAACCATTTGGGCTACATTATATGATGGAACCTAACCAAATTCTAGGATTTCGGCCCTCTAAGTTATGTCAAATTTAGAGGTAGCATTAAACGGAGAGAGTAACTTCCAAAATTAAGTGATTTTGAGTGTATATTAAGGATTCAAACATGTAATGTTCATAAAATGGAATAATTTCGAAAGTTATTGCCAACCCTGATATTCGATGTTCCTATAATGCTGCACTCCCTAAAGTACAAGACTGAGAAAATAATTAACTCAAAAAAGATTTTAATGATGCACTTCATTTTTTAGCTAATTAAGTATCAATCATCACGACTACCCACTAAATTCGCATAAACCAAAACGAATTGCAAGACAAGCATTTTAATGTGGTTCAGATTGAGAATCAATCCTACGTCCACGATCCAATCAAGGATGATTTTATTGATGTCGTCGAGGCTTTTACATATGCTTCCTAGCTCTCGCAGATTACATCAATTGAACTGAAAATTGAAATACAACACTATGAAGAACACACACATAGTGCGTGTTTGAAAACAGAGAGGTGAAAGGGATGATCTGAAGAATTGAAGATCTCTCGCGTAAAAATGGTCTTTAAAGGATAGTTGGATAAAGTGTCGCTGCCAACAGCAACTTAGTGAGTCGAACTTAATTCCACTGAGAAAGGCAGTTTCTTCAGATATGACTTGATACGCCTTTCTTCTTTAAACACGACTTTCTTCAGTTCCTTTCTTCAAGTAACATTCATTTGAAATACCCGCGTGATCTTCAGTTGAATTTAACAGCCCCCCGCAAGATGGATGGAACAAGTTCTTGACAGACATCTTGAGCATTAGACAATGTAAGGTGGGACCTGTAAGCAGTTTAGTAAACATATCAGCCAGTTGATGCTCGGAGCGGACTGGTAAAACCTTGACTGCCTTGGTTGAGATGTGGTGCCGAACGAAGTGGCAGTCTATTTCAATGTGCTTCGAGCGTTCATGAAATTTGGGATTCTGGGCCAACTTGATTGTGGACTGATTGTCACAATAAACAATTGGCTGGTGTTCTAAGGCAATGCCTAGTTCAGTAAGCAAACTCTTGATCCATAGGATCTCTGCCACAGTTGAACCTAGGGCCCGATACTCTGCCTCAGTCGACGATCGGGACACGGTGGCATGCTTCTTTGCCTTCCAGGTGATCAGGGAGGTGCCCAAGAATGCACAGAACCCTGTAACTAATTTGCGTGTGTCCTTACACCCCCCCAATCAGCATCCGAGAATGCTGTCAAAGTCACTTTCTTGTCTGCGCTCATAAAAATGCCTTGGCCTGGGGAATTCTTGAGATAGCGCAGCAAATGGTGAGCGGCCATCATGTGGGTTGTGCGAAGTGCAACCATGTATTGGCTCAGCTTTTGCACAGAAAAGGTGATGTCCGGGCGTGTGAATGTCAGATATAGCATTCGCCCAATCAATCTGCGATAAGAAAATGGATTAGGCAATAAATCACCATTGCTGTGATCTTATCGCGGGATTCATGGGTGTTGACAGAGGTCGCGAATTTAAGTATCCAGTGTCCTTAAAAAGCTCGAGAGTATATTGTCGTTGTAACAGATAAATCCCACCAGTGCTGCGAGCAACCTCAACTCCCAAAAAGTATTGGAGGTTCCCCAAAGCTTTAACCTTGAAGCAGGAATGTAGGAAAACCTTTGCCTCCTGTATTAATTCCGTTGAGGGCCCGACCAAGATTATGTCATCGACATAAACCAGATCAGAAGGTGGTTGCCTTTCCCTTTAACAAACAACGTGTGATCGGATTGAGTTTGCACGAACCCAAAGTCTTTTACTGCATCGGTTAACTTCTTGTTCCACTGGCGAGACGCCTGTTTCAAGCCATAGATAGACTTGTGGAGTTTACAAACCAATTTAGAGTCACTGCTCTGCCTATAGTTCTTTTGGAGACCCTGAGGTAAATCCATATACACTACTTCCGTTAGTTCGCCATTAAGGAAAGCATTACTTACGTCCAATTGTTCCAATTCCCAATTGAGCTTTGCCGCCAATGAGATGATGATCTTGATTGTGTTCGGTTTGGCAACCGGCGGAAAAGTGTCGATGTAGTCGACACCTTCTCGTTGATCATAGCCCTTAGCTACGAGCCGGGCTTTGTGCTTTTCTAACACCCCAGCTGCATTATATTTCAATCTATATACCCAGCGATTGCCTATTGCTTTCTTTCCAACAGGTAAAGGCATCACAGTCCATGTGGAATTCTCTTCAAGGGCTGCAAGTTCATTATTCATTGCCCGAACCTAGTTTTTAGATTGCAATGCATGGGAAAAACTCCTAGGCTCCTCTGCAATGGATACTTTGTTAATGAATGTCTGAAGTTGCTCGGGACAATGCTGATAGGATAGGTGTTTAGACATGGGATATAGAACTTTCTCTTCACTGAAGGTGCTGCAGTGGTAATCTTTCAGGTACCCTTGGCGTCTTAATTCCTTACCTGATCGAGTATGGGTTCCTTGAATTTGTTGATTACCTTCTGTCAGATTTTCAGATGGCTGAGGAAGCTCCTCTCCCATAGAAAACTCTTCTGCCATAGGGAGCTCTTCTGTTGCAGGATCTGTCATAGGACCTTCTGGGAGCTCTTGCGTGGGCCACAGTGTTTGCTCCGATTCAAGTATATCTGAGCAAGGTCTAGGCCTCACTTGAGAATTGAAAGGATCATTTGGCTTGCAGGTTAGCTGATCAGTCTTGAAAGGAAAATCTGTCTCACTGAATCTGACATCTCGTGAGATGAAGATTTCTTTGGTTGATAGGTCCATTACCTTGTAACCTTTTACACCATTGGGGTAGCCGAGAAACACACACATTCTTGCTCTTGGATCAAACTTTCGTCACGCTGCATCTAATGTGGAAGAAAAACAAAGACATCCAAATACCCGAAGTGAATCATAATTAAAAGGCTGTTATAAAGCAGCTCAGATGGGCTCTTATTTCCTAGGTGCACTGAAGGGGTTCTATTTATGAGATAAGCTTTCGTCAAGGCACACTCTGACCACAGTTCAACAGGAACACCTGACTGGAAAAAATAAAAATCGAGCCATAATTAAAAGGTGCTGATGTTTTCATTCAACCACTGAATTTTGTTGTGGTGTACGAACGCATGACAATTGGTGAATGATTCCTTTACTTCTAAACAAGCTGGTAAGGCCAAATTCTTTAGCATTATCAGATCTCACAGTTTTAACCTTAGCCTTTAACTATGTTTCAACAAGTGCCAAGAAATAACAAAGTATGGAATGCACCTCAGATTTATACTTAATCATGAATATCCAAGTGAACCGTGTATGATCATCTACTATAGTAATAAAATAGCTATGCCCTGATCGTGATTCAACATGAAAAGGACCCCATGTGTCACAGTGAATCAGATCATACATGGAACAAGTTAGCTTTTTATCCTTGGGAAAACTATTTCTCTTTTGCTTGGCCAATGGACAGATCTTACAAACTGATCCTAATGACTTACAACCATCCTTTAATGAGCTTGTAAGAATATCAAGTATCTTATTTGAGGGGTGACTAGCCTGCTATGCAACAAGTCTGCACAGATTTTATTTAGAAAAACAGATCGACTCGTAACAGCAAACTCAGTATCATTCTCAGCTTGAATGGTGTACAGTCCTGCCATTTCTCTACCCCTGCCAATCACTTGGAGTGTAGGCCCCTATATCTGAAATTTATCAGGCTCAAAAACAAACTTACAAGCATTGTTATGTGCCAGATAACTTACAGAAATCAAATTAAAATGGAATTTTGGAACATATAATATGTCTGTCAAAGTAATGAACCTGTTAAGTCTAAATGTCCCTGCCTTATTTACCTTTATAATTGTGTTGTCAGGGAGTATTATCTTTGATTCAATGTCATGAAGATTATGCAACATGCTAAGATTTCCACACACATGCCTTGTGGCACCAGAATCAACTAGCCAAAAGGATGTGTTGGAAAGCTGTGGCAGACTGAAAGAAAGGTAGATACCTGGGATTTTCTCACTTTGTTGCTGCTGTGATGGATATTCAGATGATGCACTTCCCATGGACTGATTTAGCAGGGCCTTTAGACTGCTAAATTGAGAGGGAGTTATCTTGATCTGCACCATTGTGTCCTCAGAGTATGAATTCTGAACACAATTCTGACTGCCTTGCTGCCCTGTTCTATTGAGTGCCTCGACCCATGTCTGGTTCGTCCTAACAGTCTTGAACCGCATATTCTGCTTGTATCGCGGGGGGAAACCATGTATTTGATAACAGGTTTCAATCGTGTGCCCCTTCTTGTGGCAGTGAGTGCAAACAACCATTGGTATATCCTTTTTCTGTAAACCAAAAGTATTCATTGCAGGTTCATGGGCTGCCCTTGCTGCCATCATGGCCATATTACTAATTTGATCATCACTGATTCAAGGGAGTCCAGTCATCATTGCCCTTTGTCTTTCTTCTTGAACTAGTAAGGAAAATACTTTGTTAATAGGTGGAAAGGGATCCATCAACAAGATTTGGCCTCGAACTTGCGCATAGGTATCATTCAATCCCATTAGAAATGTAAGGATATATTCTTCTTCTTGATAGGCCTTAATGGGATTGATACCACCACATAGACACTGGCAGGGTGGTCGATAGGTTGACAACTCATCCCAAAGCGTCTTAAGCTTGGTGAAGTAAACAGCAATGAGTAAGATTTACCAATTCTTTCTTGAGCTGTAAGATCCTTGGTCTATTTGTTTGGCCGAACCTTTCTTGAATGTCGATCCAAACCTCACGAGCTGTTGCACTATAGAGTATGCTTGCCGAGATTTCTTTCGATACATCATTTAAGATCCAAGAAATCACAATGTTATTATTTCTTTTCCAAGCACTAACCTTGTCTTGATCGATTGCCGCAGGTGGTGTGAGTTCCCCATTAACAAACCCTTCTTTATTTTTTCCCGTGAGAGCTATCATCATAGCTGTACTCCAGGTCATGTAACTCTCTCCATTAAGTTGCTCGTGAACCAGATTTGCCCAGATGTATCATTCTAGCTCAAGAAATAGGGGTCATTTGCATATGAGCTGCTGGAGGAATTTGGTGGAAAAGCTTCTGACATGTTGATTCTTGAATTGGTTTAGCATTCGATCTCTTCAAGTTCTGTCCCGATTTCAATATGTGCTGATCTACAGCGATTGCTCTGATACTATAACAAATTCGCATAAACCAAAACGAATTGCAAGACAAGCATTTAACGTGGTTCAGATTGAGAGTCAATCCTACATCCACGATCCAATCAAGGATGATTTTATTGATGTCGTCGAGGCTTTTACATATGCTTCCTAGCTCTCGCTTTCATCAATTGAACTGAAATTGAAATACAACACTATGAAGAACACACACACAGTGCGTGTTTGAAAACAGAGAGGTGAAAGGGATGATCTGAAGAATTGAAGATCTCTCGCGTAAAAATGGTCTTTAAAGGATAGTTGGATAAAGTGTCACTGCCAACAGCAACTTAGTGAGTCGAACTTAATTCCACTGAGAAAGGCAGTTTCTTCAGATATGTCTTGATACGCCTTTCTTCTTTAAACACGACTTTCTTCAGTTCCTTTCTTCAAGTAAATTCATTTGAAATACCCGCGTGATCTTCAGTTGAATTTAACACCCACTAAAAAATTCCGCATCTAAGATAAGATTTGAAGGATCAGTCTAGAGGTACGAGTGTTTTTGAATAATATAAAAATTAAAATCATGAGACACTATCCCTCAAGCTTAAACTTTTAAGTGAACAGGGTTCATTCAAGAGAAAGGAAAGAGTCGTACTGTCCTATAAAAAATTGTTGTCTTAATTCGATTTTTCGTTACAGTGTTAGGGTTTCTAACGAGCTCGGGCTCGGGCATGCGAGGACCGCAAAGTACTCCATCTACGTCACGGTGTTTCAGTCCCTTTTCCTCGGGAATTTCTTCATGGTCGTCATCCTCGCAGCGAGGAACCATTTCTCGACAATCTTCACACATAGTGAGAGCCTAAGGAAGGAAGTGGCTCACCTCTCGAGCCTCCTCGGAGTTACGATGCTTCTAAATGGCATCCAACCAGTCGTATCAGGTAATAAATAGATTCAGTATCATAGCGAACGAAACTACCTTTAAGGGTGCGTTTGGTATGCGGAACCTAGGGTTGCAAACGAATAGAGTCGAACACCGCAATATTCTATTCGTATTCGGATGACAATCGAATATGAATACGAATATTTGAATATTTAATCGAATCATAAAATCGATTCTTATTTGAATTCGAATATTTTCTCGAATATTCGAATCGAATATCGAATATTTGTATTCAAAGTCATCTTTCATTTTCTATTTAATAAAATATAAACTATATTATATTTAAAATATATATTGAATTATAATAAATTATTTTTCAACATATGTTGAATTATAAGAGATATTATGTTTAAATGTATAGTGAGTTATCATATATTATATGTTTATATATGTTAATTATACTATTGTTTATGTTATATTATTCGAATCGAATAATTCGATTAATTTTCGAATCGAATATTGTGATTTCATATTCGTATTCGTATATTTCTCGAATCAAAAACAATATTCTTATTCGGATTCGCATTCTAAACATTCAAATTCGAATCTTAAAATTTCGGATCGAATCGCGAATCGAACCAAAACAGTACGATTGTTTGCAACCTTAGCGGAACCCAATGCAGAAAAGAAAAGAAAAATGCAACGATACATATTGGATTATTGTACATTACGCTGTCGTATACCAAACGCACCTAAGGAAAAAAAAAGCTCGAAATAGTTTGCTTTTTATTGCATATATAGGGGTCGCCATTGGAGGTGGCTGGCAAGCACTTGTGGCTTACATCAACATAGGAAGTTATTACATCTTCGGAATGCCCTTAGGATATTTTCTTGGCTATGTGGCTGACTTTGGAGTCATCGTAAGTGAATGTTAGATCTTAAAAAAAGGAAGTGCAATTTTTTTTTCATAGAATTGAAGTTGATTAATGTTTATGTCAAAATTACAATAATAGGGGAGTTGGGGAGGTATGATCGCTGGAGCAGCTTTGCACGACATTGTTGTTGCTTATAGTGCTTTACAGAACTAACTGGACTAAAGAGGTTAGTTGGCTACCGATGATTGAAGTTGATAATGTTATAATTTGTTTTTAGATTGGCTCGTAAAGAATTCCATCATTCATTTATTTGAGGGAAAATTTGCAGGTTGAGCAAACGTCGGAGAGGATGAAGAAGTGGGGAGGACAAAGAGGATTGGAAAATGAGAAGATTTCAAACTATAATGGAATATCTAAAAACCCTTATAATAATAACAATCACATTCTGCCATGAGTATGGTTTTCGTCAATTTTAATTTTTTTTGGCTTTTTAGTTTCGTTGATTATCTGATGAGGTTTGATCTGTTCTTGACGTTCCAAGTATTGGACTTGTTGCTTTTTGTTATCAAATTTTAATTTTTTAATTTCCAAATCATCTTTTGCCTCGTCGCTTGTTCATAGATCATTTTCCATACTATTGCATCAATTAAGCTGTTTCTTTCTTGTTTTCACCTTTTCCTCGTATATCATTGATGTGGGTCTCTCCCACACCAAAGAATTTTGATAAGGTTCAGGAAGTTTTATATAGCGGTAGGTTTAATAATTCAAAGTCACGGGACATGCGTGGGTGCTTAAAGGACGTAAAAAGGGGCGTACGCAAAAAAGGCACAAGATGTACGTGGTTCAGACCTTGCGAGGTCCTACGTCCACGACGCTCCAAAAGAACCCTTTTTTATTATTCTGAACAGTCTTACACGATTTTATCACTCATGCCTATCTAAAATATGCTAAGTACTGAAAAGAGAGTATTTTATATGTTAAGAGAGAGAATTATGAAGTAATTTTCATATCTTGAATGATGATGCTTCTGAAAATATCCAAGTGCTGCTTTTATAGGAGCTCCGTGGGGCTGGAGAAGGCTAGGTACCGGATTTCCTGGGGAAGTGACTGTCTGGTACACTGTACAGTAGAAAGCGGCCCTGTCAGGACAGCTTTCGCACAGTAGTCACATCTGACGCAGGGTTACAGTGGCGCGGCCCACTCCTGGAACGACACGTATTTTCCTTTCTTGTTGATCCTTTCAGCCATTGTTGTGCCCAGGAGACTTTCGTTTTATCCAAGTGTCTCTAGCCGCCTTTTGAGGTCTTCACAGCTCCCAATATATATATATATATATATATATTAAAATATCCTGTTTTATTGGGCTTTCTCTGTTGGGCTTATTTTTCTTTTCTGTTTTTTCAGCCCACCTACTTTCTGGCCCATATCAACCACTCCCCTACTCTAATTTATTTTCGGTACAAAGTAAATTAGAGTGAAAAGCAACAGGGAGGTGCGCTTACTTTAGATCCCTCGATCTCCCTATGTTCCCGTGCCTGGGGATCCCCGCCTCTTTTTGAAAGAGCAACAGTTACTTCCATCATACTTAATTTTTTGGATACCGTTGGCTTTCATTAGTGGTGACTTGGTTACTATCTCTTCACCATCTCCTGCGCATTTAAAGAGACGATTTATTTGATAAGGTATTTTTCATTCTTTTACTTACTTTCTTTTTCATCTCGTCGTTCGCTTCATCCCGTCATGGCTTCTTCGCCGTCTGACTCCGCCAATCGTTCCTTAGCCTCCGCAAATCTCTCTGACTCCGGATCTTCCGCCACTCTCCCATTGTTAAAGCCCCCCCATCCCCAAATCTAAGCCTCGTTTCAAGCAATCTGCAGTAAAAACCTCGGGATACCGCCCAAGGACCCGTTCGTCGACCTCTGTTGGTCCGTCCGAGACTGCTGGTGGTTCGATGACTGTCAGTTCTCCTGCCAAGTCCGACGAGTTGGTCATCCTCTCTGATCCTCCCGTGCTCTCTGCTCCTAGGGTTGAGGAGCCACTATCTGTGCCCGCCCCTTCGGCGTCAGGAACAAGTAAGTTGGGCGCTTCTTCTTGCTCCCACGCTGATGTAGGGTCTCTTGTGGGTGGTTTGTCTTTTGGGAATTTTTCGGTGGTGCTGCCCACGGCCTCTCAAAGGGCGGATTGACCTCCTCCACCCTTTCTTGCTTTTTGGAAATCCCAAATTAGGGCTGGCCTTCGATTCCATGTTTCCCCCTTTTTCTCCTCTATGTCTACGGCTTTTGGAGTTCCCCTTAATCAGTTCCAGCCTTCGGCCCTTCGTTTGTTGTTTACCTTTTTGTGGCCGTGACAGAGGCGGGTGGTGAGCCATCGGCCAATTTGGTCCTGTCCCAGTTCTATCTGAAACCCTATGGTCACTTCTTTTACCTGGCTACCATTTCTTCTTCTCGGGGTGGTAGCACCCACTACTTCTTTAAGAACCATGGAGCCAAGATGGACTGGCAAAGTCGCTATTTCTTGGTGAGATCTCCCGATGACTCGTGGGATTTCCCAACAGATTGGGTGGAGAAGGCCCCTATACGGAATCCTGGGAGGTGCTCCTCACGCAACGGTAGGGCTTTAGCCCTTCTGAACCAACATGCCTAGCTTAAAGGGCCTTTGAACCCCCTTCACTTGGTTAATCACCCCGGGGCCCTCCATCACTTTGGGTTTTCCTCTATTTCTGTCCCCTTTTCCTTTGATGGCATTTTTCTTGTTTTCGGCCTTTCCTTCTCCCCTTTAAGCCGCTTATAAATTTTGCTAACCTTTTCTTGTGCCTTGGCGTAGGTATGTCAACTCCGTGGTATTCTCTTCTCACCAAGATCAAGAAGGAGCATCCTCCGGCTGGTCAGAGCGCGGACTCCTCTGATGAAGTTCCTGTTTTATCTGCGATCCCTCCGGCCAGGGGCGTTCGTGAGGAGGTCCAGTTGGACCTTGCCTCTGTTGGGGGAGCTCAGGCGTCATCTGTGGTGCCCACTTCTGGTGCCAAAAGGAAGGCTTCTGCTCCCAAGGGATCTGGAAAAAAGGCAACGAAGAAAACGTCTCGCGCTTCTTCGGGTGAGGCAATGGAACAGACCCGTCAGGGACCCCAGGGGACCTCCTCTAGGGATCCTGTTCTTTCTGTGGATCAATTGTCTAGAGCCGAAAGGGTGAACATGTAGGGCCGTTTCATGCCGTCTACTGACCGGGAGGTCCTTCTCCAAGACTCTCCCTCGATGAATGCTGAGCAGCTGGCTTATCATCTGCTCAAGGTACTTTCTATCTTTATTGTTATTCTTGGTCTCTCTGACACTTTTGTGAGCTATTTTTTCTTCCCAGGTGGTGAGCCACGCATCTGTTCAGTCATCCCTCAATCTGTCAGTCCGGGATTTAGAAACGGCCAATCAGTCCCTGCAAAGTCAGTTACAAGAGGCGCAGGCCAGTTTATCAGCTGCTAAAGCGGAGGCGATCGAGGAGACTAAGGCGGGTTTTGAGGCCGAGAAAGGGAAGATTGTTGGTCCCGAAATGCACCAAACAAGGAATCAAAGAAGCTAGATGGAATGAAAAGGGAGAATTTCTCACCTTGTAGTGTGTGTAGTGTGTGAGAACGAATTTTAGCTTTTTGATCTTTGATTACCTTTCAAAGTGAGTTGGTAAAACCTTATATACCACATTAACCCTAGGTATATTAAGGCCCAATCACTAATAATAAAATAATTACAATCTTGTCCAAAGCCCAAGCTAAAGATAATTACATAATAAGTCTCAAGACTTAAACTATTGACACAACAAACTAAATATCCTAACAATCTCCCCCTTTGTGTCAATTGTTGGGAGTCTTGAATCTTGGGCGTTGGGATGGTGGATTAGCGTGTGAGTGTTTCGCGAAGCCCTAGCTTGAACTCGAAGGCGCGGAGATTCCTTCGAAGAACCATTCTGTCAGCAATAGCGTCAATGAGCTTCGCGAACTTGGATCGGCAGAGGGGATCTTCTTCCGAAAGGATGCGGCAAATTCTCATGAGTTTGTCTTGGATGATTGTGAGCGTCCCATCTGAGAATTTTGCCACCTCGGAGCAGCGCAGGAGCCTCATCTTTCCTTTGTAGTTCGAGTAGGCGACCGCCGGATCATCTCCGTCGATCACATCGCCCTCTCGATAGTCGTCTGCATTCTTGAAAGATGGGCGCGTCAAGTTCACCTTCTTGAGATTATGTTCCACCGCCATCTGCAGATCGTGGGTGGCGTAGAATCTGACCTGTCGGAGCATGTGGCGCTTGATGGCCACATATCCCATGGTGACCGGTTCAGCACGTACGAGATGTCCAGAGCTTCTGGGGACGAGTCTGAACTGTTTCAGGGATTCCAGCATGCTGTATAGGTCACCCAGGCGCAGAAACTTGAAGTCCGCCTCACTGACTTCACTGTAGCTCTCATCCTGCCTCATTACTGTGAAGACTGGGTAGTGGATAGGTCCTTTCGACTCGTGGCGGAGGTCAGTGACTTTGCAGATGGGGGCCCGATTCATTTCCTGAGTGATGTTTTCCTCGTCGGACAGCGTCCTATCTGTGCATTTGTGGCACAGAAGGCTCCATCGATAGAGTTGCTTCTTTCTCTCGCTCCAACTTTGGATGTTCATCAGCTCATACTCGTCGAAGGTGGTAACGATCTTCTCCTTGCGCCGCCAGATCCTCTTCCTGATCTCTTCCTGAAATGGCGCGGTGATCTTTTTATTTTCCCACGGTGCTTCCGGTATATCCACCGTGGGCACATCAGTTTGAGCAGCAGGAGCCTCAGTTTGCTGCGCTTGGAACTGAAGGATGTTCTCGAGCTCGGCCGGTTCCGCGTCGTACTCCTCTCCGTTCTCGTCGTCTGCGGTGTTGATCAGCGTGAGCGAGGCTTCCTTTAGCAGACGTCGAGCGTTTTCCACCAACTTCCTGGCTGCTACTGCATCGGCGGGTGTGTACAGCCATTCATCGTTGAAGATGTAGGCCTCGATCTCATTTTGTGCGCAGTAGACGTCCTCGACAGCCAGGTTGGAGTCGATGTCGAGAGGGGTGTGGCTATGTGATGGCGAGGGTGTTGCTTCGGAGGAGTTAGTGGATTGTGGGGATGGTTGTGGTGGAGATTCAGGTGGTTCGGTTGAGGTGATGGTTTTGGCAAGGATGATTTGGGTGTCGGGCGGCGTAGATGTGGTGGTGGCCTCTAGCGTCGATGTGACAGCTAGAGGCTCCGAGGTGGTGGGTGGAGATGATGTTGAGGTGGTCTCTAACGTCGATGTGACGATTAGAGCTTCGGAGACGGTAGTGGGTGGTGGTGAGGGTGATTTGGCTGGTGACTCAGGGTGAACAGGGTGGGATTTTTGGCTAGTGGGTTGTGAGGTTTCTGGTGCGGACGTCGTTTCAGGTCCAGAGGAGGAGGGCGGCGTCGATTGCATGAATCCTTGTGAGCTCAGCTACCTATTCTCCCCCTCGCGGCGATCTTGATCATCATCTTGATCGTCGCGTCTGGTCCTGCTAGTCTCGCCTTGAGTGCGGCAAGACAGTGGTTGTGTCATGATCTTCTTCATCTGCTGTTCCTCCTCGTCGAGTTCTGTCATGGACTCGAATCTTGCTCTGAGGATGTAGAATAGTTCCTTGGCAGAGATGGAGGAGAGAAGATCATCGGCGTCCGTGTGTTGCATGGGTGGTGGCGTCTCCGGGGCCACACCTTTGCCTTTGTCGATCGTGGACGCTTCGAGACGCGCGTAGACTTTATCTAAAATCGATGCCTCAAGAGTCTTTGCAAACTCTTGAAGACGTGTCTCTAGCGTGGTCTCGGTGACGAAGCGGGGTAAATCTAACAAGTTGGAGTCACGAAGAGCTTCAACTGACACCGACTCGGTGAATATCGCCGATCGGCCGCCCGTTTGCACGGGACTGGAAAAGACGGGGTCACTCAGACTTCCCGTTAGCATCATCGATGAGACAGACTCAATCGAGTGATGGCCTAGGCTCACGGTTGTTGTGATGTTGGCCGTGCTAGGTCTTCCGCTCTCAGTCACAGAGACATCACCGAGCGTTCTGACAGAGTCACGAAGACTCTGTGGTGCGGTAAGAGATGTATGTGTCCTAGAAACGGAAGGAATTATGGGGAGTGAGGGCACTAGACTCGATGTGCATGAAAAGGATGCAGTCTAAGGCGAGGGACTGCTTGTTTCAACATCGATCATCTCCAAGTGGGATGTCGATGGTATACGTGGCTCCTCGTGGAATGAAATACCTTCCTGTAGAGAGGAAGATAAGTGGGTTGGTGGGGTTGTTTGCGTGGTTGAGCCAGATGCCACGACTTCTACTCGGGAGGTGAACACATCACCTCCTGTGCCTATTGGTTCGGCTCGGCTTATTTGTGGCGGAGGAGGTCGATCGTGTTTTTGTTTCGATCGACGCTCCGTGGGGCGGCTTACGTCATCCTCACGCGACCGTTTTTTCGGAACGCGGGTGGAGGAGGATGCGGCGCGACTCGTTGACTTTTTGGAGGTGGTGGTGGGGGTTTGGCTAGTCCCGAGGTTAGGAGCAGGGGGGTTGATCTGCTCCATAGGGACAGAGGATAGAGGGTGCGGGTTTTCTCGGAAGGAGGCGGTTGAGGCACGGTATTCTAGGACGTGCGGGTTGGTTGGGTCGGCGTAGGCGAGCACGTCGTCCGGGATCACCATTGCGTGTCGATCCTTCGCCGGTGTGTTCTTCTTGGCGAACTTCTCGACAGTTGGTATCTGAAAATGTTCTGCTGCCGGACGAATGCGGATGTTGGTTGAGTGTAGGCGGAAGTGCTTTATTAGAGCTGGGAGCCATCGCATGTATGGGACGAACCGGTTCGTGACTCCCTTGGCGATTTCCCGGTCACGTCGCTGGATCATCAAGACTAGGTCCACCCAGATGATGTCGGCGTAGTTGTACTTGCGGTTGTGAGCGATGCCGGTCATGATTGTGAGGATTTGAATGTTGCCGCGATCCTGACCAGCATGCTTTCCAGACATGCACTTGTTCACCAGCAGGTACAGTGTCCGCCAGGGTTGTGGTAGGTTGCGGGTTGTGACTTCACTGAGGACAAGTGGGCCTTTCTTCTTCTTGGCATCTGGTTGATAGCCCAGTCTGTCGATGTCTTCAATGAGTTGGTCGTGAGTGGGTGGTGGATCGTATGGTGAGTAGACCGGAAGTTGAAGAACTTCTTGGAGTATTCTGGGAGTGAGGACGACGGTTTCTTGATCGATTTGAGCGGATAGGGTCTTGGCAAGACGTAGTGGTCCAGCTATTTGTAGCGTATGCCAGAATTGTTGAAGGTACACCTGAGCTTCTGGTTCGCCATGAGTGAGGGCGTGGCGAAGTGGGTGTCCTTTGAGAATCTCTACAATAACAGGGGCATCGCACCGAAAACTGTCCAAGTCCACCTTGTAGTTGTTGGGTACCAGGGCCGCCCATTGACTTAGTGAAAAAATCTCCTCCGGTGGTGGGACATAGGTACGCGCATGGAGTTCGATGCGAGTGACCTCTCTTTGGATTGCAGCCTGCTCAAGTGCCTCGAGTGTACTTTGGTCTTTGTCCGTCATTTCTGTGCTTAACAGAAATTGGAGCACGGTTAGTACAGGTTAGTTCGCGAAAATGATGCAGTAGCGAGTTTCGACAATTTTAGGCATTTAAACGAAATTTTTCAACACTTAGGAAATTTTCAGATATGAAGATGTGTATGGGACATGGAAAAATTTGCTAAGTATAACACATAGTCATATCGAGAAAAAAATTTCACACGACATGTAAAATTGCTCATGTAATGGAAGAATTTTCGCAGATTATGACACGTAGAAATGTCGAGGATATTTTCGCATGTTGTATAAAATATCTGATGCATGGAACATTTTCGCATATAGCATAGAAATTTCGTATTCAGTACTTAGAGAAATTTTGCCGAGAAAATTGTCGCATAAAGAGAAAATTTTCGCATTTAATGAGATTTTTCGCAAGTATGGAAGGATTTTCGCAAGTGGTGGAATCTCGCAAGTTGTGCAAATTTTCGCATATAATGAGAAAAAAAAATCGCAACTTATCAGATATAGAAATTTTCTCAAGGTTCAAGAAATTTTGCACTCAGTCACAAAAATCTCACACGTTAAAAAAAATTTCTCAAGTTTCAACATTTCGCACTTAGCCACAATTTCAGAATTTCAAAATCTCGCACGTAATGATAGTTTT
The DNA here is from genome assembly GCA_027422505.1 of Craterostigma plantagineum. Taxonomy (NCBI): domain Eukaryota; kingdom Viridiplantae; phylum Streptophyta; class Magnoliopsida; order Lamiales; family Linderniaceae; genus Craterostigma; species Craterostigma plantagineum. The sequence goes on along the minus strand of JAPQWV010000183.1, from coordinate 600,128 downwards.
CTCATGTTTCAAAATTTCGCACTCAGCATATAATGAAAATTTCGCGGATTGAAAAGTCTTTGTGGATTTGAGAAATTTTTGTTCACTGTAGATGCGAGTATATGAAATTTTCGCGGTTAAAAAAAACT